>VZTI01001808.1:329788-400645 GCA_013397865.1 Struthidea cinerea | reverse complement strand
CTCCGCACCGCCCCCGCCGCCCTGCCCTGCCCTGCCCTGCCCCGCCCGGCCCTGCCCTGCCCCGCCCGGCACGGCCCCGCTGGAGCGGCGGCGGCTGCGGCAACTCAGGGACGGGGCTGCTGCGTCCTTCTGCATCCTCCCTGAACCGCCCTCCCGCATCTTCCTCCTGCACGTTCCTGCACCCTCCCGTACTGTCCTGCATCCTCCTGCACTCCTCTGCAACCCCCTGCACCTCCCGCACTCTCCCGCATCCTGAAGCGCCCTTCCACATCCTTCTAAACCCTCCTGTACCCTCTTGTCTTCTGCAGCATCTTTCCCTGCTCTTTTGCATTCTCACGTGCCCTCCTCCATCCCACTGCATCCTCCTGCACATCCTGCATCCTCACACACCCTTCTACACCCTGCTGCACCCTCTTGTACCCTTCTGTTGCATTTGCAATTCAATTGCATTTGCAGCCTCCAGCCCTCGTGCCCCCACTGGAACAGACCATCACTGGCCATCACAGCATGGCCAGAACCAAAAAATCCCCCTTTTCCAACCCTCTGCACCACTGTGCTTCCAGGTGTGTTCCCACTTGGCTTTTGGGACACACAGCTGTGATCCTGGGTGCTGCAATGGGAAATGGGCAGGGGGTGATGGACTCGGCTGTCTCCTGGTGCAGAGGCTTTTGAAGAAGAAGAGCCTAAAATAATGCTCCCTTCTCCTTTTTTTCTCCCTGTCTTACATTCCTATCACAATTTCCTTCTTGGGGCCTGGCTGGGACCCCAAGAAGGAAAAGCTTAAACTCTGAATTAAAATGGTCCTGGATCTTGTTTAATCACCACAGATTTGTCTGCATTTCAGAGCAGCCCATCAGGCATCAGCCAGACCCAGAGCAATTGCTCTGAGTCTGGTTTGGCCACGCACATCCCCAAGATTTTAGTTTTATTTAATTTTAGTACAGCAGCTTCCTGACGCCACCGGACTTTTTGCTTATGCCAGCAGATATAATAATATCAGCTACTACATCCTCATGCCCAGTGTGTGTGTGCAAGGAAAGGTGAAATAAGATCATTTTGAGCTCACATTCCTCTCCTTCTTTTTATTCCAGAATTGTTAATTCATCAGCAGTGGATCCGGCCCCTGCATGGGAAATGGGAGATCCCAGGTTGCTCTGCCACAGATTCTCAGGTGACTTCTAAATTTCATTTAATTCGCTGGCCCCACAACCAGATTTCCCATCTTCCTTAATTAAAAGGTGAAATGGTGGGAGAAGGGCTTGCTGTTATTGTTTCTGGAAGCCCCCAGTGCTGGGCTTTGCTCTCCGTGTTCCCAGCTCCCGCCCGGGCTGCTCATCCATCATTCCATCAGGAAGGATTTATGGCCGGATGAGTCGAGGGGCGAGGCAGGACTGCAGAGCCAAGGGCGCTTTCCTCTGCAGGCTTCCTCCTCTGCCCTTGAGTGTGTCCCTGCCTGCCTTTGTTTCCCCTCCAGCCTTTTGTGTGCTGGAGCACGACAATCACCAGCCACTGCCGGCTGCGATTGCAAGGATCCGCCAATTGCACGGGCACGGATGCGCTTCCCCAAAATAGCCACTGCTGCAGGAATTCCCTTCTGCCTCTCCTCTCCGGTTGATCATCTAGGTCTCTTGTTCATCTGGGCTTTCTTTTGACACAAACAGTGATTTTTCCTGGGTTGCAAATGCCAGGGATACCCCTGATCCCAGCTGAGATCTTGAGGCACAGCTCTAACACATCAACTGAGACATCCTTGATTTGTGGATAGCTCCCTTCCCTACAAGGAGCTTTATCCATACCCCACTGCTTTTAAGCCAAGAGAACTATGTTCTTCATTCATTTAAAGTCTGAGCCCTCTAGGTTTAAAAAGATCCTTGAAGAAATACCAACTATTTTCCAATCCCTTTATTCCTCGTGATAATAAATCTTGCTCCTTTTCCATCAGAGAACAAATAAACAGGGGAGAGTCTCCCAAGAGCCGAAGCCTTAACGGGATCTTAAAATCAAATCAAGTTTTCCACAAGGCAAGAGAAATATCACCAGCTTCTCCAGGGGATCCTGGAGATGGGGAGGTGGACCCCAGCCCATCCAGCCCTTTGGGTATCCTCCCTCCCATGTGGTCCAGCAAAGAGCTTCTGAGTCTATCAAAGCTGAAATGAAATTTAAAACAATTAAATTTGTAAATTAAATGCAGCAGGACAATGGTGGCATTTGCCTCCTCCTCCTTTGGCTCCAAGCAATCCATCCACAGGGAAACCCGTTGGTGAAAAATACCAAGTGACACAGGAGGACTGGCAGGCACCTCCTTTGGCCTTTTTCCCCCTGAAATAGACTGATTAATTTTTTCAGTTTTAGTAAATTTCAGAGTGAGATGATTCCCAATGAAGGTCTATTAATCCAGGACCCTGCTATATAATTTAAATCCACAGGGCCTGAAGGTTTGGGGAACAAGTTGGGAAGACCTCGGGGCACTTTGGCATTCTTTAAAGCCTTTGGATGTAATAAGTGGGCAGGCAGGGATGATGGACAGTGTCTGGTGCCCTGTGCCTGGTGTTTAAACCCACATTTGGCCTAAGGCTCAGCAACACAAAGGTCAAGGAAATGAATTTATTGCTGCTTTGTGCAGGGCCATCGGAGAGCAGCTGTCCCTTGGGGAGGACAATAGAGCTGGAGTAGGGAAGTAGGGAATCAAAGGCAGTTGAATCCCATGTGCCAAAGGCTGGGAGAGCTTAGGAAAGGCCTGGTGCCATTTGCAGCCCATGCCTGGCTGGTGTTTTGTTTTCCTGCAGGTGTTTGGTGTCAGCTGTAGCCAGAAGATGCCCAGTTAAACATCACCCGTGCACTGCCCAGGAGAGCAGCCCAGGGACTGCGGAGTTCGGACCAGGGCAGGTGACCGAGACCTGGGACACCATCCCTTCCTGCCTGCAGTCATGCTCTCAGCAAAATGCAGCCAAAATGGGGGTGTCCAAACCCCAAAGAGCCGGGTTATGAAAACACAGGGGCCTTTGGTGATTGCTTGGTGTTTTCTCTTGGTGCAGGTACCACCCCTGCACGGTTAAGCAGCAGGTGGCCCAAATAAAACATTCGGGACACAAGCCCAGGAACTCCAACCCATGCTTTGATTTAGCAAACTGCTTCAACCTGGCCCCTGTCTTCAGTCCTTGAGTAAGTTCACTGCTTTCTCTTAAAATTAGGCGTGGCTTAAAGGCTATGTTAATTAGCATGGACCTGTGACTGCTGTGCAAAGTACAAACTGAAAGGACTGTGCTTCCAGCAAACCACGGCTCCGTTGGTCTCAGTTGGATGGAATTAACATTACTTTTCTGAGGGAGGTGTAAAATCCTGCCCGAAATCAGGGCAAACTGCTTAGTTCTGAAATACAAACATTCTGAGCTCAAGTTCTGTTGTTGGGGGGTCTTGCTGCATTTTGTCTTTCTGATGGACAACAGGAGGGGATTTCAGCGCAGACAGAGCTCTGTAGTTATGGCTTTGGCTGCCTGCAGCATTTGAACCCTGTTCTGCTACCTTGCAGCATCTTCTGGGCTCTGCATCTGCTTTCTGACATGTGGAGGCTGCTGAACACTCCCATGATCCGTGGGCATTTTGAAAGCTGTAACTCTGTTATTAGTAACCACAGAGCTGTGTAAAGGCCAAGGCTCGGCTCTAGGGCTCCAGGATCTCGGTGGGATTGAGCCTCCGGAAGCTGCCTTCTCATTCTACCCCCGACACCGCCCCGGCTGGGCAGGAGGAGCGGCGGGGCCGCGCTGCCGGGGCGGGCGGGCGGTACCGGGGGCGGCGCTGGCCATCCCTCGCTTTCCCCCGCCTTCCCTTTCATCCCGGCCGTGCAGCTCCGGACTGGGAGGCGCTGGGAGCTGCTGGTGCGGGGGCTGCCGGCGGTAAGGAGCGGGGGTGGCTCCGGGGAGAAGGCTCCTCTGAGCGCATGGAAAGCACTGGGAGGATCCCTCCAGAAAGCGATTTGGCAGCGCTGCTGTTCCCTGCTGGGAGCTCCAGCCCTGGGCTGGTTGAGCATCTCTTCCTGCATGAAGGCAAAATAATCCTTGATCTCCGATGTATTTGTGCTCGATAAACTCGCTGCCCTTGCACCCTCTGCCCACCTCGCTCGCTGCAGGCACAGGAGCGGGTGTCCTTCCCCGGGAAAGGGAGTACGGAGCCCTCCTAGCAGTGCTCGGGATCGGTCCCGAGCCCCGGGAACTGCCGCTGCCTCGAACAGCGCCTGCTCGGGCACCGACACAAACAGGATACAGCCAGGAGCCTTCCGGGGCGGCGCGATGGGGCTGGGCTCCGCGCCGGGGGTGATGCGGGGGGAGCGGGGAGCGCAGTGCCCGGGGAGTTTCCGTGGCTCCCCGGGGCTGAGCTGCGCGGAGGCCGAAGGGCCCCGCTCGCCTCCACGCGTGGGGATGGGCTCAGTGGGGTGAGAGACTTTGAGTAGCTCCTGGGGGGAGAAGGGCCGAAAACCAGCAGATGGTTCAGAAAGCGCAAGGTGGAGTTGGGATTGTGTTACTAATACTAAAACACGGAGTTCCTTAAAACCAAAAAAACCCCTGTTCTACTGGTAGTTTTTCAGCTTCGCTGCTCGGTCACCACCAAATTCACAGATATTCCAGCAATGGTGATTTATTTGAGAAAACACCCGGGTGGGGGAAGCAAAGGAGTTAAACATTCCTTATGGAATGTGTAAAAACCTGGAAAGCTTTTCCTGTCGGACGCCGCTGGTTTGCTCCTGGGATTAGCTTAGGGCTGTGGGAGGGATTCTTGGACAGCAGGTTCATGCTCCCTTGCTGGAGCCTCACGGGCAAAGTCCTCCCCGTGGCCCTGCGGGGAACTGAAGGCTTCAGTGCCTGCGGTCACGGGCTAAGGAGGCGGCAGGAGTTTGGTCCGGTGAGACATCCCCGGCTTGCTGCCTCCTGCCAGGTGCCAGGTCAGCCAAGCATGGCCACCCAGATGTTCGAGGGCAGAGGGCATGCGGCCGTCTACCAGAAATACAGGTTTGCCCCAGGCAAAGAGTTGCAGCAGACCATCCTCTCCTACCTGCAGGAAAAGGTGAGTGGGGTATGGCCAGGCTGTAGGAAAAATCCAAGGAGTATTTAATTGCGGGTGGCAGTGTTTACAAGCTGGGAGTGTCGCCTTGGTTGGTGCTTCAGGGAAAGATAAATCAGCAGGGCTCAAGGCCAGATGGGCGCCAAGAAGAGCCTTTCTACAGGTTCTGCCATGCCAAGGCTGTTCCTGAGTGGGTGCTGGGGAAGGAAGGGGGTAAAAGCACAGGAATTGGGTGGCTGCCCACTGAGACACATCCACTCCTCCCTGCAGAAGGCGATCCCCGCGGAGCTGGCGGTGGACGTTGGCTGTGGGTCTGGACAAGGCACCCACTTCCTTGGGGAGCACTTCAAGAAGGTGGTGGGGACGGACATCAGCGAAGCACAGATCCAGGAGGCCAGGGACACCCCCTGCATGCCCAACATCTCCTACCTGTGAGTGTCAGGAGGGCACGCTCAGCTGAAGGCAGAACTGGGGTCCTCACATGGAGATGGTGGTTTGTGAGTATGACTGTTACAAGAGCCAGCTGGCACCAAAGACTTCATTTGATGGAATTCCTGGTGTGAGCAGGCATTATCCTAGACTTCCAGTAGCCATGGTCTTGCATCCCTAACCATCAAAAAATACCCCCCAGACTTCATGTCCTGCTCTGTAATTCCCATATTACACGTGGCTTTTTCCTTTGCTCCTTGCAGCGTGTGCCCTGCAGAGGAGCTGCCGTTCCAGGACGCCTCCGTGGACGTCCTGACTTCATTCACGGCCGCGCACTGGTTTGATTTTGCCAAGTTCATGAGGGAGGCCGAGCGGGTGGTGAAGCCGGGCGGCTGCGTGGCCATCAGCACCTACACCGTGGACATGAGCCTACGCTACGGAGACTGCTCCGAAAAGCTCACCAAAATCTTCAGGGAGGTGAGCTGGGGAGATGTGTAGTAGCACTTGGATGCAGAGAGGAAAGCAATGGGACTGAGGGGGTGTGGCAAGAGGAATCCCAATGCAGGATGGGGCAGAGGGATGGGTAAATGCAGGGATAAGGCTAAGGCAGGATTTAGATGCTCCCACACAGGGCTGGCTGGATCATGAGGAGAGGGACATGAGGACTGACAGGGCAGACTCTGGTGGGGATGAGAAGGGTGCCAGAGCAGATTTGGGAGCTGGTATTGTCCAAGAGACTTTTCCTGTTGCCCTGATCACAGTGAAAAGAATGGGAAGTAGAAACTGTGGGGAAGAGGTCCTTTTTTTTGTAATCTTTTGTGACAAAGGGTGTTTTAACAACTGGATAAAAGGAGACTTTCCACTCTGAGTAAGAGCTGTGTAGGGAGGACAGGACCCTTATTTCTATAACAGGATCCTTGAATTCTTGACACTAAGCAAGATGCTGGTGCATTTTAATGCAACAAGTCCTTTTTAAAAAAAGGACACATATGAACATATCAGATTTAGGCCCAAACCTGAGTTAAGTGGCAATTGAGAACTTCACGTGGTTTTGTGTTTGTTTTTAATACGCTGTCTTTACAGTGCTGGGACACGATTTTAAAATACGCACATAATAGACTAAAATATGTCTTGGAAGACTACAAAGAGATCTTTGAGGCCCTGCCATTCCCAGACAAGAAGAGGTGAGCAGAACCACCTCTGATGGTGCCAGATACTTTATTCACCACCATGTCAACCTGCTGTCCATGCTCCCCTGCCTTTGAGATTCAACTTGCCAATGCTCCTTTCTTCCCCATGTCTCTTGTAGAATCACTGATATATATGACCGAATTCCCATGACTGTTGAGGGTGTGGTTGGTTACATGGAGTCTGCCTCTCCATATCAAACCTTTATGAAGAATGACCCTAAAGCTGCAACATCCCTCCTCCAAGAGACTGAAAAGAGGTGAGGAAACTGCTTTGGAAAACAAGCAGGATGTGGAGGACCTGTCCCATACAGTGAATGCAGAGGGAGCTGTGCAGGCCCCTTCAAAGCTACAAGTGAGAGTGTAGGGATGTGCTCCCTCCTTTCCCCCAGGGGTGGATACATGTCAGGGGTTAAACAGCAGATCCTTAAATTCCAAGTCTGTGTGGCTGTTAGGATGTGCTTGCACTGATGTATCCAGGAAACCTCTGACATGAGACTATATTGAGTTCCTTTACCTTGCTTTCAACTAGCAAAGGGCATGAAAAATATTGGTGGTTGCATCTTCACCCATCTGTTTCAGCCCCAACAAGGGCCTGCTGGGAAGGGGAGGCATCCAGCTCACTTATTCACTGACCAGAACAACCCTTGTGCAGCAGTTGGAAGCATTTGCCATCCCCACCTCTGTGCTGTGGGTGGAAGAGACCTGTCTCTGGTTGTGGGAGCTGTCTGTGCAGGGCGAGACCCTTCCTGTTCTTCTCCTTTCAGGATGCTGGAGACAATGGGAGTTTCTTCTCGTGAGACCCCAGTGGAGTTCTGGGTGAGGCACGTCTGTGTGCTGGGGTGCAAGGGGCGCTGAGAGAGCAAATCCTTCTCCTGATCCGGTGCTACAATGGAGGGAGAAGGTGGGCGGTCTCCTAAACCCCTGCTTGTAACCGCTCTTACTCCTTGGGAAGATTGGTGCTGATTTTGGTGATTGAAATTTTGGTCTTCTGTGGCAAGAAGATGGGGCTTTATGCCCCTCAGGTTCCTGTCCACCTTGGTCCTGCAGTCTGCCTAGTGCTGCTCCCTCTGCCCTGGAAGGGTCCTGTTTTGGACTGCTGGTTTGATAACGTGGGGAAGAGAATCACAGCTGAGAAACTCACTGCATTTCTTACACAATTAATAACAATTAAAAATCAAGCTGAGAAAACGTTGCCTGTGGCTCCCGTTTTACAAAGAGGCTGTGGAGCACCCACTGGGGTGGGAAGAACTGCGCTACATTGAGTGTCCTGATGCGCTCAGTGCCCTTCTGCTCCATGGGGAAGGTGGGTTTTGGGTAGGAAGGGCCATTGACCCCTTTCCTTGCCCCGGCTGAGTGAGGACCTGTGCGCTGTCTTTGAAGGCTGCCCTGGAGAGGGGCTGTTCTCACCCACAATGTGCCCCCATCCCTGGGGGTGCAGGTGTATCAGCACCTTACCTGCCCCAGGACTGCCTTGGCCCTAGTGAGGCCCCTCAGCACAGCTCAGGAGCCTTTATGGGATCACTGCTGAAGGTTTGTGCCCCTATCACTCACCCATGCTGCAAAGGGAAGATTAGAGGCTGTGTTTTGGGGAGGGGCAAGGGGAGACAGGAGGGCTCCAAGCTGGGCACACCCTGGCACAGGTCACCTCCTGTTTGCTTTCTGGATATTTCAAGTCCAGGCCCAGCCTTTGCATGGATCTTTCCCTTTCCTGTAATTCCTGTCCGTGGCAAGAAAGCTTCCCTGACACCATGGGAAGGGCTGTGCCCTCACTCTGTTCTACGTCAGTGCATTATTAAGAAAGGCAAAGTGCCACCTCTGTTCCCTGCCCAAGAGAGTGCACCTGGAGGGGGCTGAGGGGGGCTGGAAGTACTTTGCTGAGGTCCTGGGCTCTCAGGGTCCTGACTGAGCTCCTCTTAGCTTGCCCAGGGTGGGGAGCAAAGGCTTTGCCCCTACTTTGTCCCCCAGGAGGGTGATGGGGTCTCGGGAGGACAGCTATGGCGTGGGAAGCCCATCATGGCTGGGAGGCTGATCTCTCTGTCCACGGCCATGTGCTGGAGCAGCAATACTGGATCAGGCCCTGCTGTCACTGGCTGAGGGGCTGCTCCAGGTGCAGGGCCAGCAGCAGCCATCGGGCCTCCCTTGCTGGGTGAGCATGAGGGGTCTCTCGTGCCCGGGATGGCACTGGGTGACACCATTACTGCGATGCCGAGGGCCTGTCTGGCTGCCTGGGCCGGGGAAGCCCCAGCTCTGCTGGCAGGGCTTGTCCCTGTGAGGTACATCCTCGCAGACATTCCAAGGCAGGGAGGGGTCCCCCAGGAAGTGACATCCTGTGTCCCTACAGTGCTGGCAAGAAGGCTCTGGGGAAAAAGTGTTTGGGTTTTTTCCACACTTTAAATTCAAAACAAGTTTGAATCTGCTCGCTAATTACGCCTGTAATTTAAATTGGAAGCCCTTCTCTCCCTGCACCGGCATCGTGCAGTGGGTGCCCAGCCATGACGTACCACCATGGATTGCATCACCACCATGCATGGTGTTGCAGCAGAGCCCTCGCGGTGGCTGCTGCAGCTCACGCATGCTGGGTGGTGCTGAAGGGTTCTGGGGGATGGAGTGGGGCCGGGGGACCTCAGTGGCACTGACGCCCTGGGCTGGCAGGGACAGGTCCAGTGACGGCTGATGAGCAGAGCCCACGTGATGTCCCCTGTCCCAGCACCATCAGGCCATGGGCAGGACTCCCACACATCACCTGGAGGTTTTATTTTTAAAGCTGGCTGTTTTGGGGCACACTTTCTGTTCTATCTTCTTTACCCAGACTAGTCTGTTTAGCAGGAGTCACTTCCTCCCAGACGAGCCCACTGGGGTCAGGAGCCATCTGGGCTCATCCTTACCCACTCCAGTGGCTTGGCTTGTGACATGGCTTTCCCACGCTTGTGACACGAAGGAGCCAATGAGTCACCACAGAGCGATTGCCTCACCCGCTGCTGATGCCAGCCCCATCCACAGTCAGGTTTCACTTTTGTTCTCGCACCTGGAAATCCCACACACCTGGAATTTCTTGCTCCAAGCAAGCTTGAGTGGCTCCAGCCTTCAGGCTGGGTGAACCTGAGGAAGGGGCTCCATCATCACCATCTGAGCTGCTCTCCTGGCACAGCAGCATTGGCAGCTGGGACTGGAATGATGATTGTGGGTCCCCAGTGCCCTGCAGACTCTGTTGGGCACAGTGGGATGTCCCCAGCCTGTGCTGGCTTTGGGGAACTCTCCACTGCCAGGGCAGGAGCTGGCACTGGCACAGGTTGGAGGAGCTGTGGTGAATGCAGCCATGCTTTGCTGGCTGGGCTATGGTGGAGCATGACATCGCTGTGCAAGACGCGTGCCAAAGCCCGGGATGGCAGGCCCCATCCCATTAGAAAAAAGCCCTTGCTGCTGCTCAGCCAGGCACCTGGGGGCTCAGCTATGGCTGGGGGTGGCACAAATACCTGAGCAAGGCTGCCAGGAGAGATCCTCATCCCTCCATCCCAGCCGCCATGAGTGCTGGGGGCTGCACTCGTGGCCCGGCTTCGCCCCGCAGCTTTCGCTTTTCTTTGGTGCCTCTGAATTTCCTTTTGCATGTGTGAAGAGATGAGGTTTCACTTTACTTCTCCAAACAGAAATGGCACCTGGGAGAGAAAAGCCACAGTGTTGGGAAATGGGAGCCAAAGCTGTCCCACGAGGACGTGATGCTGCTCTGTGACCCGATGGGTGACCCGAAAGTGTCTTGGCAGGGATCGGGGGTGTGGGACAGTGGTTGGTGGTGGATCACCCTTCTTGCACTATGGGCCACATTTATTTTACATCTGTCGGGATTTTCTGCTAAGGTGCCCTCTATTCCAGCTGAGCTGTGCCTGTTGGGATGACAGAAGTGGAGTTATTTATGCTGGTTTGGACTTGTATTTCACAGCTACATTGATCATGAACTTTGTTGTGTTGAATAAAAATTAATCTTCTGTGGGTTTCTTTAATGGGAGGGAAAGGAAAGACAGAGCCATTGTCCTGTTCACCAAGAGGGCGGACAAGGGACCCCAGCCCACGCCAGGCTCAAGCTTTTAATTACTGACCTCACCTAACCTGCTGCTGTGAGGGAGGCTGGCGTGGGTGCCTGGGTGGCAGCCTGGTCCAGTGGCCACATCCATGATTTGAAAACCTGCGCCCACCACACTCTAGCACCACATTTTGCTGTCCTGGCTCTTCTCCAAGCTGTATCTGCATCCAGTTTGGACAAAGTGGAATGAGCCACTGTCCAATCCATGCTGCCCCCTCCCATTTTTCACCTCCACCGTGGTTTTCCAGGAAACAGCTGAGCCCTCTGGGATGCTGCTGGAGCAAGGCAAGGGCTCAGGAAGGGCTGGATGGACTCTGTGAGTCAACAGCTGGTCCTGCTCGACCTCTTCATTAATGATCTGGATGATGAGGTACAGGGGACCCTCGCTGTACCAAGTTCAGTGGTGACACCAAACTGGGAGAAGTGGATGACCCAGCTGTGTCATCTTGCTGCTGTCCACAGGGACCTCAACAAGCTGGAAAAATGAGCTGATGGGAACCTCTGAAGCTCAGCAAGGGGAAAGGCAAAGTCCTGCACCGGAGGAGGAACAGCCCCATGCACCAGGACATGCTGGGGCTGCCCGGAGAGAAACAAGCACAGCAGAAAAGGACCTGGGCGTTCTGGTGGGCACCACATTGAACATGAGCCAGGAAAGTATCCTGGTGGGAAAGAAGGTGAATGGTATCCAGGGCTGCACTGGGAGGAGTGTTTCCAGGAGGCCGAGGAAGGTGCTTCCTCCTCTCTCCTCAGCACTGGTGAGGCCACCCCTGAAGTGCTGGGTCCAATTTTGGGCTCCTTAGTGGGAGAGAGACATGGCAGGGACCGGAGGGAGTCCAATCAAGGTTATGAAGATGATGGACAGGAACATCTCTCCTATGAGGAAAGGCTGAGAGAGGAGGCTCAGGGGCTCTTGGTGGTGCTTAGTGACAGCACAGCACAAGCTGAACCAGGGGAAGTCCATCTGAACACAAGAAAAACAGAGAGGTCATGAAGTGTCCACTCCATCCTTGGAGATACTCAAAACTGGTCAGCATCCTGGGCAACCCGTGCCAGCTGATCCTGCCAGAGCAAGGGTTGGATTGGATGATGTCGAGAGGTCCCAGCCCACCTCCATGACCACATCCATGCCACTCTGCTCACCCACAGGTGTACCTTTACACACGCTTGCACAAGAACTTTTCTCCTTTTCTTGGACTCCTTCAAATCAGCCCTTTAGTTCCAAATATGAATATTAAAAATTGGTTCCTCCCGGAGTGTTCTGTGGCCACTGTGCAAGGCCCTGCAAAGGGCATTTACACCTGTTACTTTCTTACTGTCTTTGCTTCTTAGATCCAGGTATTGCCCTAATCTTTTCTATTTAATGCTTGACGGACGCGTGAGACTAAAAGCACAGCAGCGACCACAGGAGGTTCCCTTGAGGGAAGGACAGTGTGCTGAACAGAGGTACCATTCTAGCTGTCAACAGAGGGATGTCAATACACCCTATCTGTGTCTCCAGGCTAAACAGGGAGGAAACCCCAGCCACCTCCAGCGGCTTGTAGGGTGGCAGCCTTGCTCATCCACATCTCCCTCCACAACTCTGTGTCCCACCTGGAAAACTTCAGCTGGAAGTGCTTCTGCTTTCACCTTTTTCTGTGCTTTGGTGGAGAGCCTGGTCCCTCAGGATAACACAGACATAAAGCTCATGCCTGCAGCCTGGACTGTGCAGTGCCCCCTCCCCACCATGGCCTTTCCCGTGGGGAAACTGAGGCATGAACTCCTGCTGCCGCTCAGGAGGCACCAAAGCCCTCCTGTCCCCCCCTGAAACTGCTGTCCCCAGGTGTCTCCTGCAGCTTTCAGTGTGGGGTGGGGCTGGGTCAGGCTGGTGTCCCCCCCACTTGCCAGCCACTCAGCCCCCTCGCAGGGTGTGTGTGCTGGAGGCAGCCCCAGCATCCCCCGGCATCCCGGGCTGAGGCGGAGCAGGCAGCAGGGCTGGAGGCAGCAGGGCAGGTAACAGAGTGGAGATTCCCTCCACCACTTTCATTTTCTTGTTTCCAGCTCTACCAGCGCTGGGTTTTCCTACAAATATGAAAGCACCAGGCAGGAATAAAAAGCTGGAGACAGAGCAGCAAGGCAGCCACAGTGAGCAAGGTGAAGCAGCTCCCTGGGACATCCACCGGTCCAGCAGCTCCACGTCTGAACGAGCCACCTGTGGCACCTGTCAGGCATCTCTGCATCAGAAATTTAGCGAATCCTGCCTGGAGTCCTCCGGTTCATCCTCTCTGGCATCTTGCACGGCAGCCTCCTCACCCATCGTAATCCATCGCTGACCGTCGAGCTCTCGTTGACAAAATGTTGTGCCTCAGCCTCACCCCACTGCTCGTGCTGGTGCTGGGGGTCAGCCTGGGGGCTGCCTTTCCCCATGACACCCTGAGGAAGGACTGCAGGCTGTCCAAGTACCAGAACATTGCACCTGAGGAGCAGAAGGCTGTGGACAAAATGAGAAAAGAGTTTGTGAGTACTGCTGGCAACAGGGGGCTGTGGGGTGGCAGGGGGCAACGCAGAGGGGATGCTGAACTCAAGACCTGAGTGACAAGGTGCATGTTTTCTGCAGCAGTTTGGGGATGAGGAAGATGTTTTCCAAGGGTGTTTGGGGACATGAAGGATGCTGGGCCAAATTTTGTCCCGGTTTCAAACCCCTCAAGGCTGGCCAGGGTTGTACAACATTGCCAGAAAGTCACGATGAGAGTTTTTCAGTCTCTTTCTTGGTTTATGCCTGCAGGTGAACAACCACAAATGCAACACCAGGCTCTTCCACCGGAAATGGAATGCAGTAGACTTGCCGGTAAGTGCGAAGTGATGCTGTAAAAAGGGGGCACACCTCTCCTGTCAGCCGGTCCCACCTCCACCGGCACCCCCGGGCAGGTCCTCGAGACCCCCATCCTCCAGCCCTGGTGCTTCGGGTCCCTAACCAGGACACTCCCACCCACAGATGTCCGACCGAGTGATGCTGGTGGCGGCCGAGCTGAACCTCACCACCGCCATGCTGGAGCTCCCCGCTGTGCCCAGCTTTGCCGAGGCGCGCCGGCGGCCCCTGGACTTCTTCACCCAGGCCCGGGAGGATGTGCGGGGCTGTGTGAGTGCCTCCCCCAAAGCCCTGCCCCGGGCCAGCTCAGCGGCCCCGGTGCTGGCGGCCGCGCTGCGGGGCTGCTCCTTACCCAGCCGCTCTCCTTGCAGGTGGATCCTTCGCATCAGCCCTCGGGCAGGCTGAGGCACTGGCTGCACAAGCTGCAGGTGGCCATGCGAGCAGTAAGTAAGGCCGGCGGCGTGACGGCTGTGGGGCTGCCAGCGAGCGCAAGGCTGCGCGGGGCCCGCTGCACCCCCACCCCAGTGCTGACCCCCCCTTTCTCCCCGCCGCAGGAGAGCACCGAGAGCGCGGCGTGCCTGAGGGCCACCACCGTCCTGCACGCCCTACAAGTGCTGGACAACCTGCGCTGCGCGGCCCTCCAGGACAAGTGCTGAAGTGCCCCGAAGCCCCAGCCCGCGGCACCGCCCCCAGGGACGCCCCGAGGAGCGGGAGAAACCACTGCGCTGTGCTTCCTGTTTAACCCTTTCTCTCACTTGTGCGAGCTCAGGAAACAAGTTGTTGTGGGTTTTTTTTTCATAGTCTTTTAAATTATTGGCTCAGGAAAAGGCAAAGTAGTGCCCTTCCTGAAAGAACGTGAATATGCGTATTTATAGGATACTTTTGTTTTTCTGGTTCTCAAAATGTTTTTAAGGAAATCTATTTTTTTACCTGCTATTTATTAAAGACTATATGGTGCATACATGCCTGTATAAATTATTTTCTTACGTGCTATTTAATATGAAAACTAAAGTAGCTACCATAATGGCAGATAAGCTGCCATCACGTGTTTTTACTATGCTTTTCTGCAATGCCACAGCACAGGTATCGCCTGCACATCCTTGCAAGGACATTGCCCGAAAGGAACCTCATTGCGTTTAATCTCGGGAGAGGAAAAAAGCCTGGATGTTGGGGTTTCTGGAGGGTTTTAATAGATTCTGTCGCTTGGCCATGCCCCAGGTGCTACCCATTGTGCTGACATCTAATGTCAGGAGCAGCACCCGAGGGAATGAAAACCCATCCAGAGGGAAACTCCCCTGGGCGAGTATTTCCCAAGGGCAGGAAAAGCCGCGGAGGCGTGTTCGGAATTTCCCATGGCTTTCGGGGTTTGGTGAGGAGGCGCAGCTCATCTCTCAGAAAACCAGGCTGCAGGAACGCTTTGCCTCTGTGACTTTGGCCTCCCAGGAACAGGCAGATGCCATCAGTGCCTGCTCTGGGACCCCACCTCCTGGCCCTGCTCCCGATTTCACCCCTCGCTTTTGAAGGCTTGCAAGAAATCCCTCTCTGGAACCTGTGTACAGCCAACATCTGTGGGGGGAGGTTGTTTTTTGGAACATTTCTGTCCAAAGCTGCTGTGCTGTGTTATCCAAACAATACACGGATCTGGAGAGAAAAGCCTAAGGAGCGAAGGAAAGGCTCTAAGCAGCAGTTCTGTGCTGCTTTAACTAGATTCCAGTAAGCTAAATTCCAATTCCGTTTTAGGGAAGGGGTAGGGGTATCACTGCAGTGAATGTTTAGGATGCAGTGAGTATTTCAGTAGCTGTCTGCTAACCTTCCCTTGTGTCCAGCTTTGCCTTATCACACCTTCTAACCTGGATGCTGCTCTAATGGCTAAGTTTTGGTTCCCTTATTTAGTGGAAGCTACCAAATGGAAGAACTTAAGTTTATTTTACAGACGGGAGGGCTGATATTTACATAACTGTGAAAATTTCTGAAGGTTTTGGTCAGTCTAGTTACGACACCCCAGTATTCACTCTCCATTACTAAATGCACACTTACAATAATTTTTTACACAGAATCCATCTGATGGACTTGTGCTGCCATATGATTGACTAATTATTTCATCTGATTGACTATTGCATAGTGATATTCGTGACATACTGACTATTCCATCTGACTCACTAGTCTTCCACTCATCTGCTGCTGGAATGTACGAAATAGTTGATTAATTTAAGCAGGAAATGCTGCAGCCTGGCTAACCTCTGCTCCTGAAATCACCCTGACAATTGTTTTTTTTCCTCCTTCTTGGTGTGTTGCTATTTGCCATAGACTCAGCGTAATTTATATTGCAGCTGAATCACCCTCATTTCCACAGCAGTGCGAGGAGACAGTAAAAGAATGGAATTTATTGGAAATGGCTGGCCAGGAAGGTGGTGGGCTCACCATCCCTGAAGGTGTTTAAGGAACGACTGGATGCGGCACTCGGTGCCGCAGTCTGGTTGACATGCTGGAGATCCGTCAAAGGTTGGACTCGGTGATCGCAGAGGTCTTCCCTAAGCTTAATGATTCTGTGATTCCGTTTACAAAAGGTGCGAAGATTAGGCCTGGGGTCAGATAACTCAAACGACATCACTTCCCCTCAGGCACTGCGGAACCCCGCTAGTGCTGAGGGAGCGCCCCAACATGGCGGCGTTGCCTGAGGGGGGCCCCTCAGGCGCAGCCCCAATATGGCGCCGCCCTCCCGGCGGCAAACGGCCTCCCCGCCGCCCGCGCCAAACTCTCGCGAGAGCCCAGCGGGGGCGCTTCCCGGCCCCGCCTGGGCTCTCGCGAGATCTCCGCTGAGGGGGGAGGAGGAGGAAGAGGAGGAAGGAGAAGGAAGGAGGAGCCGCCGCCACCGCCGCTGCCCCCCCGGGCCGGCGCCGGGGATGGTGTTGGCCGCGGCAGCCGGGCCCTGACGCCCCGCTCAGGTACGTGTGGGCTGTCCCCCTTCCCTCAGTCTCCGGCTCGGGTCTGGCCGCTCCTGGTGTCCCCACATCTGCCGGCCCGCCAGGCCTCGGCTCCCGGTGGAGTCCCCCGGCCCTGCTTCCCCGCAACCCCGCGATCCCCTTGCCTTGCAGAGGAGCTTCCCTGGCCCCCGCTCTCTCCCCTCCTGGAGGAGCGGGAGAATTCCTAGGTCTCTTGTTCCCTTCCGTAGAAATAAGCACGACACCTCTCCCTTGCTTCTCTGTCTCCCGGGTAATGCTTTACCTGCCATATGTGAGTGCTTTCTTGCTGTGTTCCATTAGAATTTGGGATATAGCCGAAGCGAATAATTTCTTTTCCAGACTGGTCACGCTTCTCTCGGGTTTCCTGGTTTTTTAGGATAAGCTGTAAAGGTATCTAGGCATTTATTGCCCATCGAAGTTGAATTTATTTAGAATCACTACCTAAAAGGTGGGGCTTTTCCAGAGGGGAGAGCTGGCCTGCAGTTTACAGATTTTTTTTTCCTCTTTTTTTTTACATTTATGGCCGCATTCATTACTTTTCGGACCCCCTACTCCCCTCTTCCTTTTTTTTTTTTTTTTTTAAAAGCAGCTGTCGTTTTTTCCTTCCCCAGGGAAAAATGGACTGTTTTGGTCTGCTTATTCTTTCTTTCTCTGGGATAAAACCTACGGTTTGTTTCAGTTGAGCCAGCTGGATTTTACATTTACCCCGAACTTTACTTTTGTTTTTAAACATACATCTTGAAGCGGACACACGCATTACTTGCCGGCATCAGGGAGCTTGATCTTCTTGTAGATCTCACCAGAGTTTCCTACTGTTAGGGACTGTTGTGAAATATATGTCTTCCTTTCTTTAAGCTTTGTTGCTCACTTTTCTGTTAAGTTCTTCTCAATCTCCAAGTTAAGATTATACGCTGGCTTTTTGCATTTTTTTCCCCCTTTATTTGGCTGAATTAATTCATATGACTAAAAGAATAATCATTTTTCCTACCATTTTATTGGTTGGGGGCCTGAAGGGTTTGGATTTCATCAGCATTGTGTTGGTTTTAGCCAAAATGTTTAAGAAGGAGGAGTTGCCTTCAACTGGGAGTAGTGTCAAAACAGATTAAGCTATGACAGACTCTGCTGTTTTGCCTTCATGACTTTGGCATTCTGACCACCTTTTACTGTAATTAATTCATCAGTGCAGTTATCTTCTAGAGTGGATGCCTGGCACAGCAAAAGTGTCTCTCCATTTCAGCCTCTGTGTGTAGGGTTTTTGCCCTGTGAGGAGTTATTGTTGTGCAGCTGCGTAGATAATTGCACTGTTCGCAGCTTCGATCCTTCTCCTGTGCCATGGGAGCTGTCTCAAAGCTCACTTCCTAGTGTTAGAGAGTTGTTCCAGTAATCCCTCCCCATTCTCCTTTTTATTTATTTTTTTCTTTTGGCCAGCCAAAAGGCAGCTGTGAATGTTGTCCTGTGAGGTGTGGAGGATAGCAGGAGGCTAGCAGGGGTATTTTCACAGCAGGTCTTTTGAAGGAGCAGTGTCAGGCAGTGAAATTGGGTTGTAAACACTGATGTAAGCCTGACCTTTCTCCAGAAAACTGAATTTCCTCTTGGCATAATGCACTGCAACTCCCTCAGTATTCACTGCTCAAACAGGCTCATTCTTCAGGTGCCATAGGCCATCCTCATCTTCAGTCACAGCCCTGTTACCTCTGTGCAGCAGTTCTGTGTTGATGATGGTAGTTCACTCCTTATTCAACAAAAAACCCGTGACTTTTTTTTCCTCCTCCCCCCCTCGCCGGTGGCTGGTTTTTGGTGACTGTCCCTGCTGTCCCATTGTGTTCCAGGTGGGAAGCAGCAGTAATGCTAACTCTGGCGAGCAAGCTGAAGAGGGATGATGGTGTCAGAGGCCCCCGTGCATCCAACCCAGCGTCTGACTCCACTCGGAGAGTGTCTGTCCGGGATAAATTACTTGTTAAAGGTGAAAGAATACATTGAAATATTTTGGGATTTACTGGTTTTGGGTATGTTGCCAGTAGATAGCACTAAGTTGCATATAAATTCCCACAAGTATTTTTCAAATGGCTTGTGACTTCCCTTGGGATTATTGCTGTAGTGTATTGACATACATCTCATCTCCAGCAGCTTGTTGCCTATAGGACGTTTATTTTTATTGAATAATGAAAATGAAACAAGTGTCGTCCTTACTTACTCTGCTGAAAATCAGTCCATCATCAATTAAAACATGATAAAAAATTGCCACATAAGTGTAGCTAAATGTATGGGAGGAGGCATTGATAGGAAGGTGGTTTTTGAGCGAAACCATAACTGCCTGTCACAGGAAAGAACATCCTGAAAGTAACAACAGCATTTTGGTGGTCTTTAGTGGCGCAGGTCAGAGGCAACACCCTTTAAAAAGCTTAAAAAAGCAATGCAGAGAGAGATTTTTGTAGGGATGGAGTCACTAGGAAGTTGTGAATAATAAACCAGTGATTGTATTGCAGTGTGGTGTGTTTTAGGAAGGCTGCTGTAGGTTTTTACCAGCTGGTGAAAAAAAAAGCCCCAGACCTACTTTGTGGCAGTTGTGAGTAAATGGGGTAGTTCATGAGACTGTAATTAAACTATTTCATAGTTAAATCAGGGACAGCTCTTTTCTGCATTTCAGTTTTTGTTTTTTGTGGCATAGATAATACTATATTTAAAAATCCATAGATGCTGACAGCTTGCAGTTACTATGGACTTAAACTCAGGTTCACTCCCTCTGGTAATAGTTGCGTGTTAGTGGCAAGGAATGTGTTGTTGAGGTTGATGTTTCTGCTGAAAATGACCAGTAGCAAATACACTGCCGTTGATGTGTAAGCTGCCACTATAGGGATTCATGCAAGTCAAAGGAAATCCACATTTCCTGGTCTTGTTTCAAAATTATTTGAGACTGACACGGGTGTAATTGTCTGACTGATAGTACCTAACTAGCACTGCATATGGTTTTTTTCCAAATGAGGGTAAATTCTCTCATGTATCTGGAGCAAGGTGTCACTGCAAATGCTGCTGCCTCGGTGCACTGGGAGGTGTCTTAACTGGACTGTAGGAATGTTATATCCACAATTTTCTCTCTGTATTGTTTTAAGGACAGGGAATTTTTATATGCTGTAAGTTGTGATTGTGATCACTCTTACACTTCCAGTTTGGAAATCCTCATTTAACTCCAGTTCTGAGGGGGGAAAGATTCAGGCAGGAGAAATAAGCTCTTTAACCAGACTAAGCTACAAAGCCAAATTACTAAATATATATAATCTGAGATTTTCCCTAACCTACAGGTATAAACTTGAGGGGAAGATAGCAGTGTAAAATAAATACCCTTCATGTGAGGTGCCAAAGAAGTGTTACTCTACCCTTACAGCAATCATGTTTTTCAAACCCATACCCAAGTCTGCAGGGCGGGAACAGAATGTAAGCTATAGAAAATTAGTATTGACATTGTAATTGTTGTGGTTGTTAGCAAACCAGCACGGACTAAATATTGAACAAGTCCCAGACTGACAAATGTTAAAAGCAGGTCAGTGCTCACATGGTTTTGACAAGCATTGGGTGCTGGATCCTGATCTGATTGTGCATGGAGGTTGTATCCCTGCTGTGAAATGAGTGGTTTAGGTCACTTAGAGTCACTACCAAAGGTGTTGGTGAAAATCTGCCTTAATATAAACTTGCAAAAGCACAACAAAGGATGGTGGCAAGGTTTATGCTACTGCTTACTGCATGGATAATGCATAGAAAGGAAAATCAAATCAGAATCAATTTAGAGTCATATATGCAGAGGCTGGAATTAAAAGAGAGTAAGGGGGGAAAAAGGTAAAGGAGACGCTTGGTTGAGTCAGGGGGTTTAGAATGAACCCCTTTCCTTTCTAAACTCCTCAGGGAGGAGTCTCAGTGCAGCTGGATCCAGTCTCAGGCTCGGACTCAACAGTTACGTGTAAAAGGTTTAGCAGAACTTAATCATAAAAGCACCTAAATGTTATATTAATTATTAATTAGCTATAGACATAGTACAGATTCAAGATAATAACGTATACTGTTTTATGTGGTGTTCAAGTCAATACACACTCATACACAAAGATATATATATAGATACATAGACAAATGTGCAAAGGTAACACACACATATATGGATATATATGTATACATGGGAATACATATTTAAAAATTCCCCCCCAGAATCAATGACATATTCCTGTTAAATGCCTTTTTGGAGATTACTGGAATTTTCTGAAATTAAAATGAGGATGGTACCACTTCACTCAGGCAGTAATTCAGGTAAGGAATGTTCCAAAGCTATCAGGGAATGACTGATAATTCCTACTCTTGTCTCCCACCTTGTCCAGGCGGCAGGAGTTCCTGGTACAGTCAGTGCTGCTTCCACCTTAGCCTTGCAAGAATTCCTGGTACAGTTCAGGAATGCTTCACCACCGAGCTCTTGTGCGAAGGCTGGGGCCTGACAGGAATTACTGAAATTGCAGAGCAAGGCAGAGCTTGAGAGAGGGGGGGTTGCGCCACCGCAATCACGATGCTCTCCCAAAAGAGTTGTAGGAGCAGCTGTCAGTCTGCTTAGGATGATTTCTGGGTGAAATGGGAACGGACAGGAGAAGCAGATCATTCCAGTGTAGGTGCTGAAAGTGAAAGACTTGTTGGGGGTGTTCTAAGCTGCTCAAGCTGAATGCGGACCATTTGTTTACAAAAGTTTTTAGAATTTGCTCCAACACTTTAAGACAGATCAGCTGCAGCAGCATTTACGATGTGAGACTGAGTGAAGGTGAACTTCTGAGGTTGAGAGTGTTTCTAGGTCACGTAGAAACACTTCTAGAAAGATGGCAGGAGTGAGTTTGAATGGGAGTGCAGAGCTGCCTGCTAAAGGTGTGCACACAGCAGTGATGCTGCTGCAGCTGGACCACCACCAGTGCCTTTTACTGCCTGATTGTATGGAACTGTAATAGTCCAGCTGTTGTATTGGATCCCAAAGTTAGAGCCTAGCCTGGAAGAACAGTCGTAAGTAGAAGTTGTTACTGGTGCATGTTTAGGCTGGAGTTACCAAACAGATGACAGTGGCAGAATGGGGGAAAGGCTCCATTAGGTCAGTCTTCTGGCAGCAAATTAGGAAATAATCTGTTCTATGTAAAAGAAGAGAAATCCTGGCCATCAGCAAGGGAGGAGGAGGATCAGATGAGAAAAGGCCCAGAGTGTTCTGTCAGTGGTGAAGCAGCATTGTCCTATTCCTGCTCCACAGTAAACTGGGGATAGTTTAATAAATCCTGCAGACGGATGTCTGCCAGCTTCACTCAGGGTATTGTCCAGACACAGACAGTGTCTGGTTTTTCTCTGGAGGTAAATTGAAGACAGCCTTGTTTGTGCTGATAGAGAATCCAGTCCAGGAAAGCAATACAGGATCTCTGAAGGATGTGTTGTCACACTGATAACCCTGCAGTCCTCAGTTGTGTTGTGTACTCTGCCTGGTCAACAGATCAATGCTGTTTTGATTAAGGTGATGACCATGACCCCAGCCACTGACAAGTGTAGGTGATGCTTACAAACTTTAAAAACTTGGTGTAGACCAACTGCACGCTGCCTGAAAGTAGGAAAAATAAGTGATAATTTACTTATGTTAGCTATTTGCACTATGGGTGTGAAGAAACATCTCAGTTGGTGTTTGAAATAGTGGTGTCAGGCACTGACCTTGACTTTATTGATGGGTGCAAGGTAAACAGACTTTGTTCCACTTTTGTGGAAAAGCTACTTTTGAAATACTGGTGCCCTTTGTTAGTTTTCCTAAGTTGTTCCTTTAATTGCTCATGTTAAGTATTCAGGTATCAATCATGGCTCAGGACACTTGGGTTATTTTATGGACATACCCCTAAAGTTTTATATTGGGAAGTCATTCTGAGTCATTTGGATATTCTCTTCCAGCTACAAAGAGGGTGTAGTAAAGCACAGCTTTTTAAAATGTTCGGTGTTACTTATTTGTGCATCTCTTTTCACTGGATTTCCATCTAGGCTCAGTTGGAGAGTAAGGCCCTAGTTCTGTAGACCTAGTACCCAAATTAAAATATAGCAAGCAGTACAGTTGCTTTAGCAGCTTTCATTTTGTTCTGTGCTGCAGAGGCAAGTTTTAATGTTCTGTTCATCTCTAAGGGGAGCTCCATTAAGCTGGGAGCAGGGGCCACATGACTTCTCCTCCAGGATGGTGAGCATGCAGTGCTGAACTCGAAAGGCAGATCCTTTCTGAAATTTAAAAAGGGCTGAGGACAAGCCAAAGTGGTGTTTAAGATTAATATAGTATAATGCAGGTGACTGCTAAATTGAATTCAAGA
Source organism: Struthidea cinerea (assembly GCA_013397865.1). Lineage (NCBI taxonomy): Eukaryota > Metazoa > Chordata > Aves > Passeriformes > Corcoracidae > Struthidea > Struthidea cinerea. The sequence goes on along the minus strand of VZTI01001808.1, from coordinate 377,747 downwards.
TAGAGAGCATGCCAGGATGGTGGGAGCATCTCATGGATCACAAAGGTTCTCCCTTATGCTGCATTTTTGGTAGTGCACCTAAGCTGCATCATTCAATTTTATATTACCACTAGTGCTTAGTTTGATTGTGGCAGCTTGAAATAATATATATGAAAATGAGTTAACAAGGTTTATTCCCTGGTTGTGTTCAATATCTGTGGCTTTTACAACCATGTTTATGTAACCAGAAAATATTTTATGTATGCCTCTATACAAGCCTGAGAGAATGGAAGTGGGAAACTGCTGGTGAAAGTGAGGTAAAAGTCCATTGTAACTAAAAATGAGGGAATCCATTTATTTGCTTTCTTCAAGCCTTGAAAAATAGTAATATTCCTCCTCAGAATAACAGGCGAGGAAAGCTGAGAGGGGAGAAAATACTTTTTTTCTAATACTGGTCTGTGCAATTCAGAGGAGCTAAGTAGGGGATGCTATAAAGATGGATGGGTAAGAATTAGGAGGCAAACAGTATTCCTAGAATTAATAGAATATTAGAATTAGTACTTAGAAAATGGAATTTTTATCAGTGTCAGGGTATTTCATCTTCATCTCTAGAAGTCTTAAAGAAGTAAGCTAAAGAAGGACTTAAACAGGAGAGGGGGCTTTTGGAACAAAACCAGAGAGAAGTAAAACTGCTGTGGATGAGAATGTTGAGGAAGTAATGATTTTATTTGGTGTACTTAAAGCGAAACTCCAGCAGGAAGCATACAGCCTGATTTTTGTGGAAGATTTAGTAAACAAAGCACTGCTATATTCTGATTTGGGGAAGTGAGGGAGCAGAGCAGTGGCGTTGTGGTGTGTGCATTGAACATTCGTAAACCTTGTACACACAGCAGGAGTGTTCCTATTTCTGTCTCGGGAACTGTCATGGGTAGGGAGAGTTATTGTTTGTGAAATCATTTATAAATAGCTCTGGTTGCTTGTGTTAGGCTTAGCTTTTCTCTCTTCTATACAGTTCCTGAGCTGCTTCTGAGACATAATCTGTTTGCATTCAACTCTTCCAGTGTTCGTGTTGGGTTTAAGTTTAAGCCTCGCCTTTTTTACGGTTTAAAATAGCATTTGGAACTGTTCAAGCAAGTGCATTCTGGGTCAAGAGCAAGACTCTGCAAATACACCTCCACTTGGACTTGTCCTGCACCAGATCACAAGGTTTTGGTAACACCAGATGGACAATTGGGAGTTTCCTGAGACTTGGATTTTTCTGGTTGTCTCATCGCCTTAATGGTGTGAATTGAGATACAGATGCTGATTCTCCACAAAATGACCATGAAAAGTAGTCAAATTGAATTCTCTCCACTGTTTAGCTGTAGTGACAGTCATTTTTTGAAAGAGGAGCTCAGAAAACCTTTAGGTTTTTTCTTTAATTTAGTGAAGCTTTTGGAGCTCTTGGAAGTTCAGTGCATTGGAGCTCTGATTGTCACTTCCATGTTTTGCTTATTTACAAATCTCTGTTAAATAAGTTGGCAGCCTGCACAAGGGACATTTTCTTCCAGAGAATGCTCATGCCAGAGGTGTTGCTTTATGTAGAAAATGTGTAAGTTAAAACATCAGAATCTTAATGGAGCTTGAATGCTTTGGTCAAAAATGTTTGCTTTCTGAGCAGCAACGTACAAAAATGGTTCCAATGTTAATGTTGTCACTACCAAAGAGTCACAGAATTTGGAAAACTCTCAAACAGTGAGCTTTGGCCTGTTAAATGTGCTTGTTAATTGGTTAATCACCAGTATTTGTTTATATGGCACAATTAATAGTAACATCTGTTACCTTACTTGATGCTGCTTTAAACATTTAGATTATTGAAGCAGATCTTTATCTGCTTTGTCTTCATGAAGTTGTTTCATTCTTAGTTTCAGTGATTTGTTGCAGAGTTCATTAGAAACCTCAGTTTTGGGCCATTTGCCTTTGTTTCCAAAACTTCTGTGTGGATTTATTATAAGCACAGCATTCCCACCTGTTTGCACACCTTCAGAGGAGGAGCACAGCGCTCCCTTCTCCATGTGAGCATTTTGTTTTCATGTTCTCACAAGAAAACCCACTCATTCTTGTGCCAATACAGAGAGAAACACAGAAGTGTGAACACGTTACAGGGAATTTTCACACTTCAAAGGAACTCGGACTGTAAACTCTCTACTGAACCTTGCAGGAGGCAGAAGTGAGGCCCTGGCTCAGCAGAGCTGCTCAGCTCAGCCATTGCTGGAACTGAACATGCTCTGCCCTTAGATGTCTCCCCTTTTTTTGGGATCAGGCAGAGGGCAGGCAGGATTCATTAAGCTGAACAACACACAAGCACAGAAAGCAATAAAGGAAAGCTTTCAGCACCTTAAAATAATTGAACCAGGTCCTAAACCTTGCCCTGTAGTGAATATTGATGTGCCTCCCACTATGAAAGGCTGGTGAATTTTAAGAAAGGAGTGAGGGGATAATCTTATGAAAAACTTTTATAGCTGCAGCCTTCGGAGGTTGGTTGTCATGTCTTTTTTTATCAGCCAGGAAGGGAAAATTGAAATAAAGTCCTTGATTACATCTGAAATTATATTTGTGTGTTACAAAGACAGTACTTTAGCTTGAAGTATGGCTCCAGTGTTGTCTTTCAGTGCATGGCTTTGGTTAAATCAGCTCTGGCTGCAAGTGTGGGATTTTAAAAGAGTGAAGTTGTGAATTTTTTAGGTAAGTGTGAAGCACAGTGCTTCTGTTTTGGTGGTTTTTTTTCTCTTGGTGTAGCAGGCTGCAGATGCAGGGTGTGTGCCAAGAACAAGGGAAGTGGGAGTCAAATAAGCATCGTTCCCACTGCAGAGACCAGACAGGTTTGGTAAGCGTGGATTGCAGGAAAAGTTCTGGAGAGTTAGTGAGAGTTGTGATGAGATCAGTTTGGATTCAGTGCCAGGAACTCTGAATGACAGTTTTCTTCAGATGTGTGGTTTTGCGAGCTGGTGTTGAAATCTCTTGCACGTTGTCAGCCCAAATAAATGGGCTTTGTCTGTGGAGGCCTGAAAGCAAAGCCAGAAGTGGAAAATAAGACTACAGGAAATGCCAAAAATATACTCAGTTAGATTTCCAAGAACTTCAGAAGTAAAGGGGGGAGATATCTTGATGCATCTCTTTCATACTTATGTGAAATACAGGTAGTTGTGTATTTTATTGAAGTCTTACTTACAAAAGCAGGGGTTCTTCCAGGGCAGGTGACTTGACAGGCTTAGGAATACACTTCATTTCCTAGGGGCTATGGAACAGAGTCGGGATGCTTCCTTTCTTTTATGAATTCCTTTTAAGCTCAGGGAATAAATACAAGGAAGTTTTAATTGAATAGGAGTGCGTATCAGTGACAAAAACAAACTGTGCTTTGGAAATGCCAGTGCTCTGCGTGGTAGCAGCCCTAGCGCTTCAGTCTTGGCAGAGCTGAACTCCCCATCAAAGAAGCATACATTTGCCATGTCTGTAGGGCAGATGAGCATTTTTAGTAATGAATTGAGTGGCTTAAAGAGAAATTTCAAGATAAACTTCTACTGCAGCTTAATTATATTTTTAAGTAGAAGTGGATTTACGGGGTGGTTTAAATTAGATCTGTCAATTTGGACTTCAAGGAGGGCTTTATGCTTGCATAAATAATGGTTTTCATTTTTTTTCTTTCAACAGAGGTTGCAGACCTTGAAGCTAATTTACCTTGTGAGTATAACATTTACTAGTATGCATTTTAAGGGGGAAAGGACCATTGAAGTGAACATTTTGACTGACGTATGAATGCTAATGGAATTTGTTAAACTCCAGGGAAAGCTGTGCGAAGCTCCACCACTCTGGCTTGAAAAAGTTTTCTCTGTTGCTTCCTCTTAGGGGAGCTGTGGAGAGGTGGACCCTCATTAGTGTCCTTTGGAAGCAGTATTGATAATTTGCCTCCAGAATTTGATTGCTGGGGAGTGGCAGCAAAACTTTCATTAAACACCCAAAAGCTTCCTGGGACTCAAGGGTGCAATTAGTGTCCTCGCTCGTGTTTTTTTCTTTATTCTCTTATTTTCAAAACAGGACGTTCTGATTTAGGGGCAGAGCAAATAGCTCAGCTCTCAGGGAACATGAAGTCAGCCTGCAGTTTTTTCACTTCAATGTTCAAGATGTAACCTGATGTCTTTGTGAATAGTGAAAATACTCAAGAAAATTGATTTTTTTTAAGAGTGATCCATATTCCTTTTTAAAAAAAAAGCAAGATAATGTGATTTTTAGCCCTGGAATTTTACTTGAGACATAAGCCTTCCTTGAAGGCAATTATAGAGAATTTACACAGTAATTTTAGGTAAACTTTTTTCAGTGTAGGTTCTGTTACAGGGTAACAAATACCTGACAAATGTGTGGTTTTAGGTACTACAATGTGAGTGCATTACTAGCGTTTGTGTACAGTTCTGGTTAGGTTTTTTTCAGGCAAATAGGATTTATAACTATGATATGATTTAGCTCCTTGGCTACAGAAAAGCAACAGCCAGCTTGATGGGTTAAGAAGCTAAAGACTACATAATGTGGGTGATAAAATATCCATGGATAGACTCATCTCCTCAAGCCAGCTTGTCTCTGCCACAGTCAAGAAAGGCCACTTTCGTGCATGGGAAGCCAACTTGGGTTGTATCATCAGATGCAAACAAAGGGCTGTTATGCTGAGAGCTTGCAGCTGTTGAACTGAAACCACTGACAGTTCCAGCAGATTGCTGCCTTTTCCCCACACTTGTTCTTCATTGTCACTGTTCTCATTAAATTCATCTCGTCTGAGAGTGAAAACTTCGAGTTTGGTTTCTGATGCTCCAGAACTTTGGGAAATCACTTGACTGAAAGGTAGGGGTTAATCAGGGAGTAAGCTTGAAGAGTGTGAAAGAGGATTTATTTGCTTTTCAAACAGTGGAGAACTCATTGTCTGATGAATTATTATTTTGCTTCACAGGTACATGTAAAGTGAATTTTCCTGACCCAAACAAGCTCCATTACTTTCAGCTAACTGTAACCCCAGGTAATTTTTACTTTTGTTTCTCTGTGTGTTGGTGTTCAGGAAATGTAATTCCAAGAGGAATTCCAATAAAGCCTCGAGTCAAAGAAAGTCTGGCTGTAACAGTGGTTATTTTGTTAATGGGATGGAGAAACTGGGCTGAGTTGTGACAACCAGATTCCAACAAAAAGGCCTTCAAAAATGAGTGGGGTTAGGAAATACTCAGATCTTGTTTGCTTACTGTGATTGAGAACTTTTTTCCTCTCAGCCAGTCTCCAAGCACCTTGTTTTATTTGCTGAGAGGAATCTTGGTCTGGGCAGTACTGCATTACAGCCCTGTTAGGTTGTGTATTCTGTTGTGCTGAGTGCTCAGTTCTGCAGAGGTGAAGAGAGAGGATACCAGTGTAACACTGCTGGAAAACTTCAAACCTAGGCATGCCTGAAGATGCTTAACAAGGAGGAGTCTGAGTCTTTGAGTGTTCAAATATGTGGAAATCAGATTTTTTATTACTAACACAAGTATACTATGAAGCTCTTGCTGGCAGGCTGGTCAATAAAAACAGTTTCATAAATTACCATTTCCATGTAAGTTTCTTAATAGCCACCCAAAATTAGTGTTTGCTGTGCACTTTAGACTAGAAAGTTGCGTTTTATGGATGAATTTGCATGAAAAGTTATTTAAACTTGACATGGACTTCTTGTTTTTGTTTGAGACTGTGCAGCTGCTTAAATGAGAACATTGCCATGTGCAGTACACTAAATGGTTTGAATTAGACGTGCTGGGATCCCTCTGCCAGTTCATTCCTGTAGATGCCCATTTTCTGTAGATGCTTTCTGACCACAGAATTTGGGCGAGGTGTGTCCATCATCCTGAAGTGTTACCTGGAGAAATAGGGGTGTGCACTTAATGGAGTGCTGGGAATGTTTCTGCTGATCCAGTGCTTTGAAATCAGAGCGGCACTAGGTGTCACTGTTGCTGTTTATTAGCCCAAATCAACTGGCCTTTCCTCCAGCAGAAATTTTGGATGGTCTCTGTTAACGTGTCCATTCATGTGACTCCTTTTTGTGACGGAAAAATGAATGAGGCTGCCCTTGTCAGTGTAATCAAAAATAAATGCAAGAGCTCATCTAGAACTTTGGCGCTGTGATTCCGTGTAGGAGTTGTGCTCATGTTTACTTGGTGGGTGTTAATTCTGCTGGCACCAAATGCCCTTCAGTTTATATGATGCTGCTTTATTATATTTTGGAAAGGAGTTGACTTTACAAGAGCATCACTGTGCAAATCAGGGATGTATGAAAAAGCTGTCCTAACTCCAAGGTGTCTAAAGCTTAGGAATTGTTTGTCTGTTCACTGCTGTGCAGCAAGATGCTGCAGGCAGAAACCAGCTGTTGAATGCAAAGCATGGGTTTTGTGCCAGCTTCGTTGCTGAAATGATCTTGCCAGTGAGATGATCTTAATTAACATTTTGTTAGTCTAAATATAGCTGCACAGCTGAAGTCTCTGCAGTTGCAGCCTGACCCAAGTAAACATCTATTTTCAGCTGTGCATAATTCAGGTGTAGAATCTTGTGATCAGCCATAGCTTAGCACTCTAAAGGCAGAACACAACACAGACCAAGAAAATCTTTGTAGTTTTCTGCCTCCCTTCAATACTGAAGTTTTCTTTAGTGTATGCTAAATTTTAGTTTTCTTAAGGCAGCGAAGTGGTTGTCACAGAAGTTTTATGGCTCAAGTGGGCTTGAGCCAACTCTTTTTGTATTGTCTGAACAGTATTGCATGAATCTTGACTTTGTTCTGTGCAGTCATTTTGAATGTGGCTGGTCTTGAAAGGACAGTAAAAGAAGCTTCCTTAGGCTCTCACAAAAAGACTAATTTGAATAAGAAAATAAACTTGACCACCAAGCAGAAATCCTTTCAGGTCGCTTGCTCAGCACCTCTCACAATAGCCTTTCTCAGCCAGTATTTAACATGGCAAAATTATCCTGGTGACAGGAAGTTTTTAATTTAAAATGATTTTGTAGAAAATCTCGATTGAGGGTGGCTGCTTTTTTCACATAATTGAAGAAAGTCTAATTCCTGTATGTTGCAGCTTTCTGCCGTGCACCATCAGTGGATATTTAGCAGCACATGCTGGAAAATGGCTAAGACTTGGATTTTTCTGCTGCAGTGGACAAAACTCTTGTGTTCCCAAGGCAGACACTGCTGTTTTTCTCTGCTGTCTGAAGCTTCTCTTCCCTTTTGTCATCTGAAACAGTTGTTCTGCCTCTGAAAAATGCCCTTGTGCCACCACTTACCTCTGTTCTTATTTTTGCACCAGTATCATTGGATTAAAATCTAGGGGAAATAAGGAGACAGATCTTTAGAATACAGGCAGAGTCCTGCCTGCTGCACTGGTATTTGGAGCACAAAATTGGAAGCTGACGACTAAAACATGGTAATGACCTGGAAAAAAATAAAGGGAGGTGAGTTTAGGTAGCTTATACATGAAAAAACCCAGAAGAGTAAGTGCAGTTAATGCAATTTCCCTGCAGTTTCCAGGCAGTCGGACTAATCTGAGGTTGGTGTGGCTATTTGAGTCCCACTCCACAGGGATTAATAAAGACCCTGTTTTCTGGTGAAGTGCTCACAAATACTGATGAGCATGGCTGAGCAAGGCTGATTCAGGGAGCTACTATCCAAAGTGCATCCTTTGTGGCCTGCTCTAATTATATTGCATTTTCTCCTAAAGTGAGGAAATAATTTGGTTAAGTGTTTTCCAGAGCACTTTCAGGCATTAAAATGCCCTACAAATGCAGGCTAAGATTAGTCAGGTTGTTGGTAATGAAACTTGAGACTGAAGTGGGAGGGATGCTTGCTCTGCTAATACAGCTGGAAGACATAAATTTAAGCAGTAGGAGGAAAACTGTGGCTCAGACTTACTCCCTTTTTAGCAAAAGTCTCTGTGGCTAACTTCCTAAGTTATGTGTTAAAGCTGTTTTATTTGATGGTTTTATTTATAGCTCTTTCCTCACTGTTAATTTCTTAACAGTTCTTAATTTCTTAAGCCAGAACTTCTTTACCACCACTTTTCCATGCCTAAAAAATTGAGGATGTCTCTCCCAGCCTGAGAACTTATTTACTTGAGATGCTGAAAGATGACTCCATTGTGAAGGGTTATCTTGTTAATCCAGTGCAAGATTTCTGGCTGGGTACTGAGGCTCTCCAGAATTTTTAATATACATTTGAGTGATTGTTAATGAGTAGCTTTATTGCTGCTTTACAAACATAGAGGGAGAATTGTATAAAAGAGGGGAGGAGAGATGTCTTGCTCTCCTAATTGTGTAAATATGTCCTTGCTTATTTTACAGCAGAGCCAGTAGCTTACCCAGTGTGGGTTTTGGTTAGTGCTAGTGGATTGGTGTCGAGGTAAAACCAGAACATAAAATGAGTTGTAATGTGAGGCAGTGATGAATACTGAGTTGTCTTGGAGGGAGACTTGATCTGAGAGTTCTTGAGTGTTTCTCTTGGACAGCCATTGCAGTGAATGTTCATTAAACCTGAGGATTTTCTTTGACATAAGACATGTGGATACATCCATCAGCAGGCATTTATTTCATTGTAGCAGGGGTGGAATGTGAAGAGCTGCTGCATGCTTTGCTCCAAGTCCAGCAAATCAAGGAACTAGTGACATTAAGCCAAGGAAAATAACTTCTGTACTTGGAAATGTGATAATTCCTGACACTAGGTTAAAATCTATTGTTGTGCTAGATGGTGGATAAAGTGCAGTAGGCTGTGTTCTGTTGAATAAATGGTGGTATTCAAACTCCTGGGGGACATTGGACTGTTTTCCCAATGATTTCTTTCTGGAACGGTGTCTCACTCTGAGTGTTTTGCACATTTGACAGGGAGCAGTTTTATCGAAGGGTACCGGTATAACTCACCTCTTGCTTCTTGTTCGTCAATAATGGCTTGCTTTCCTGATTTTTTAAAAACAAAAGATAAATGCTTTTATCTTGTTTTTTTAATAGAAGAATCAGTGCATGTCTCTTTACTTTCTGGTAAAGCATAGCATGCCTGAGATTGCTTAATAAATCCAGCACACTTGAGAATTGAATTGGAGTGGGAATGGAGAACGGAATAGAAAAGCAGATCAGAGACAGCAACCTGAAAGAGGATTTTGATGACCTACAGTAGACAAGCTAGGGTTTTTTGTAGTTTGGAACAAGCTAGATAATAACAAAATTCTTCTTAGTCTTTCTGTAAACTATGGATTGTTTCACAGAACATTTTTTTGCAGGGTTGGTTTAAAAAATACAGAAAACCTGCATCATACAATGCCAGCCAGCCCTCCTGGCCTTTGCTGGGGCTGGAGTGCTCAAGGTGGTTTGAGCCAGAGCATCCCTCGGGTGTCTCAAACCCCCAGTGTGGGCTGGGTACCTGCTTCCCATTTTTAATGAAAAATCTCAGTAATGGCAATGCCAGACACATTTCAGATCACTTGCAAGCATTGCAGCTTCCAAGCACAGCTATTTCAAGAGTTGCAGGCTGACTGTCACCCTATTCTATTATCCCTGGTTAAATGTAAGTAGATATTTTAATATGTAACATTTGAGAATTTAGCCATTTTAATAACTCAGTGTTGAGTCTGAGGTTGGCAGAGAGGCAGACGTGTTTTCCTAGCTGATGTATCATTGTAAGGTAATTACAGTAAAAGAGCCTGCTTGCTCTTACTGAAGTACACTCTGAAACATGCTCTTGCACACATCGTTCGTGCTACTCACCATGATTGCTAGCACAGGTTTGGGAAGATGTGCTCAGCCCTGGAGCAGGATTTAGCAATGCGTTAGCAAGTGTAGTATTTGTCCAGCTCATTCCAAGGGTCACTGGTGTGGTACTGCCTGCCACATGCCAGGATTTTCTTCCTACAGACGAGAGAAGTTCCGTCCAAGGTTCCTCTAGCTTGGTAGCCCTGTTACGGTGATCAGGATGGTGGGTTTTTCTGGGACTGTTGACCCTTCTGACTTCAAATTTCCGCTCTAAAAATGTTGGGAGTGCAGGAAGATGCTGCTCACACACTCCTTGCATTAGGTGGCAGCTGGTGGTGCAACCAGCTTAAGTACTTGATGAAAACCCTGTGCTGTTGTTTTAATCTTTGTGTTTTTCTCTTATTTAACTATTTTCCTTGTTTTTCTTTTCTAGATGAGGGCTATTACCAAGGGGGAAAGTTTCAGTTTGAAACTGAAGTTCCTGATGCCTACAATATGGTGGTGAGTATTTGTCATTAGTCTAATAGTTGTCATTTTAGATTTTCTTTGCAGCTAACAGGACTTCAGGGGGAACTTGGCACTGAGACTTAGAAAGGATCTTCTGTCTTCTAATAAAATAAATCTCTGCAACTGTCTGGCAGAAACTCTTGGAAGTGCAGATGCGTCAGACCTGAGTGTCCTCCCTTCTGGCTGAGGTTCTGCTCTGTTGCGTTAATTATTCATGAGACCTGCATTTAATGATTATTCTCATTTAAAAAATTATATGTCTAAGAATGAAAGAAGTGGACCAAAAGGAAAAGGTTGACAAGTTTTGTAATTACCCCCATCCTTCTGCTTTGTTGTCTTACTTTTGGTGTTGATAGTTCAGGGTTCTTTCAGAGAGGCTGAAGAATGTATAGGGGAGGATCTTAGAGAAGAGTTTCAGGGAAGCTCTTTGGCTCCTGTTCAGCTGCACTGAGCCTAAATTCAGCATTATCTATATGTAGTAGTTGCAGTCACAACTAGGTGGTGTTTGCAGTCGTGTGGGTTTGCTTGTGGGATGTTTTAAGTTCCCCTTAACTTTACCAAAGAATTTCATACTATAACAGAGATCACCCTTACTAACTTCTGTATACTCATTTTATGTCCTTCAAGTTTTCTATTCCAGTTGTTCACCTAAACAACACTGCTGCAGGAAAGTGTTTGCTGTGTTAACAGGAGAGCTGAAGTCAGTTTTGATCTGAGTTTTTTGATCCTCAATTCCCATAATTAAAAAGTCCCTGGCTTGTTACAGTTCCCTGCTCAGCACTGGCAGAAAAATCTGCAGCATATGTTAATTAAATATTTTTAAATTTGAGCACCTCTCATCCATTACAAAAATAAAAAGTTTTTATTTGTGCAATTTAGGGAAAAATGCAGGAGGTAGCATGTTAGATTGTGGTCAGGTTAGTAATGTAAATGTGTGCTCACCAATGTTGAGGTAATTATACCGAGGCTGTGGTTTGTTTCCTGCCAGGCAGAATGAGACTGAAACAAGTGATGCCTGTTTGCAGGAGAGCTCTGCAGATCTGCCAGGGCTCTCAGCCCACACGCAAGATTGGAATATCACACCTGTGAACGGGGGAAAGGAGTGGATATGTGGAATTGTGACATAGTGGAGAAGCATAAAATAAATAAATAAAGAGGAAAAATTTGGAAGATTTTGTTTTGTGGCTTGCAGCCAAACCACTCTGTGCTTACCTCTGTTTAGTGTTTGGTTTCAGCCAGTCTCAAGAAGTTCTTCAGAAACCGGTGGTGGAAAGTCGCAAGAAATATCTCAGGGCTGGATTGTAGTTCACCCACAGGAATTTGTATCCCCATTAAAGCCTCCCGGGGGAATTATGTTTTGTAGAAACTGTAAAGGAAAGAGCTGGAGTTGCAGGGTAGTTTAGCAGAATGCTTTGGGACTAGCTAGTGTCTAGAGAAAACATTTCAAATAACATTGATTCCAGATTTCTCTTAGGAGCCACATCTTTTCTCTAGGTAAAGTTCTTCACTAGTGAAGAGCTACAGCTGCAGGATATTTATCAAATTAAATACAGAAATAAGACATAATTTTTAAAAAAAATTACAAGATCTGTCTTTTTAGAGGGCAAATTTATCAAGAGTTGAAACTGTTCATTTTGAATGAGGGATCCCAGAAGAGAAGTGGCTGCTTGGAAATGGAGAGGGAAGTGAATGCAGTCAGTGCTGTGTCCCCCAGCTGAGATTGGATCTACCTGTGCAGCTGGTGGTGTCTGAGGGGAAGGAAGAGTTTGAGCAAGGAAATAAATGGATTTGGGGAGCTTTGCTGTGCAGTATGTCACAGGTGTTCAAGTGAAACGTCATCCTGAGGAAAATCTCATGTGGATTTCTTGGTCTGGGGAGGGTTCAAAAATGACTTGGAACAAGCTCGAAGGAGAAGTTTTGCCTGAAGATAAATTTTACGGTAGTGCTGCAGTTGTCCTGTCTGTCTAACGGGGGAAAAGGAGAGAGAGAGAGAGAGAGAGAGAACCTTTGTCTTACTGTCAGGAGTGGGTTTTCTAAGTTTTAGCAATGAAAATCACTTTGAAAGGATAAAGGAATTCTTTTGTTTCCACAGTACAAAAAATGAGATGCCACTTAATTCACTGTGAGGATTGGGGGATTTTTAAAAAGAGTTTCTATAAAGCTTTTTTTTATTCATTAATACATTCCCTGTTTGAAGGTGCATATGGTAGAAATTTACTCTTTTATCTTGATTTAATGGCATGAAATAAATTCTGCTGCTTTCCTTTGCTTGAGAACTAGACATCATCTTTCAAAACAGTGTGAAAGTGTAGCTAATGAAAAGCTGTGCTGTTAGAAAACTTGTAAGAGGTTTTGGAGGTTAAAAAGTTTGAGACTGTTTTCTGTGAGCCACTTAATTTTCAATAATGCTATGACTGATGTCCCTTGAGTTACTGCACAGACATGAAGTGGAGGAAAGGCAAAGTCTGTATGATCAATCCCAGATTTGTTGTGGTGATCAGTGTTTTTTCTTCTAGAACATCTCTTTTAGGTATGTTTTTGGTATCTCAGTGCCATGCATATTTTCTCATCTTTTCCAGGGAGTCTTAATTTAAAAAAATTCTTAAAAAGGTAATTGGGAAGTTGAGAACAAAATGAGACAAAACACATGATGCTGCCATGCAAATACAGCTCTTTAAGCTGGTTTGCCTCTTGACTGAAGACTTCATTGGAAAAAGTGGGGGGAGATGGCTCCACATCTATAATCTGTGATTTAATTGAAGTTCTGCAAGGTGCTGATGGATTCCAGGACACTTCCTATCAGAAATAATCTGCCTGATTGAAAGCTGCAAATCCTAATGGGGAGATCAGGGATGGAACAACGTGCTGTTGCTAAGCTACTGAAATTTTTATGTCCCACTCTTTATTTACTTCACAAAACTAGAGCAAAGGAGACTGTACTTTAAAAATCTGTATTTCAAAGCTCCACTATGAAATTTGGAAATTTGGTGACCTTGCCTGTGGCTTTTTATTTTAGTGTCTCAAATTCAGCTCTGATGCATTCCTATTCAGTTGTGAACAGGAGGGTCTGTATTTAGAAGAAATTATTTATTTGGTGTAGTTGTTATCTTTGCATCCTCTGCTGATTTTTAACAAATCCCTGATTTGGACAAGCCTTGGTGGAAAGTACTTAGTTTTTTGGTTTAAATTATTGTCTTAATAGTTAAGTATGAAGAAACTGAATGACTTAGAGTGTTTTCGTTCCCCTGAAGGAGTAAATTTTCTTGGCTTTCTTAAAAGTTATTTCTTTCTAAGGAAAAGCCCAGTTTTTATAAAGAATTGAAAAAAGTTCAAAGGGCCGAGAAATCTGGTTTGACTCTTGTCGATTATGTATCATTGCCCTAAACATACAAACCCAGGCTGTGGATATCAAATATATATTTGCCTTTTTCTGTTTTATGAGTTATAACAGGCTTTATTTTAAAGGATAACACAGTGATTTGTTTTCTCTCCTGGCAGCCTCCAAAGGTAAAATGTTTGACAAGAATCTGGCACCCGAACATTACAGAGACAGGAGAAATCTGCTTAAGGTAAGAACAGCATTCTGTAGGGTTTTTGTAACCTTGGAGGTTTTTCTGTTTGATGAAATATTGAATGTCACTGTCGTGACAGTATTTCTTTCTGCTGATTCTGCATGTAACTTTTAGGAGCATAAAAATCTACTGAAAGTCTCATTCTTGCTGTGCTTTAGGGACCATGTAGAGCCTGGCTTTCCAGGTTCAGACTTAATATTTTGTTCTACTTGGGGTAAAAATGTAAACTCCAAACTAAACAAAATGTAGTTGGGTTTTTTCTTCCCTCCCTCATAACTGAATCATCCTCAAGCCCTGAGGGGGGCTTTGAGTCTTTAATACCCAAGTGTGTTAAGTGCTTGAAAATCCTTTATATTTCAAAAAGGAAGGAAAAAAGCATTCCTTAAACTTTGACAGTAATTATTCTTTGTTTGCCATTTGTTTATTATAATATTTAATATTTACTGATAAGACACATGTGCCAGTTATAACAAAGCAGGATTGGGGTCAAGATAAGTCAAGATGCAGAACCTGAAAGCTTTACTTTGCCAGAGTGAGAGGCTTCTGTTGCTGGGTAGTTTGCCTTGATAGTAAATGTTTCCTCTTCAAAATAAATTTGTGAAACTTTGCAATTTCATCCTGAGTACCTGATGGTGAAGTTGGCCAGAAACCAAACATAAACAGAAGTGAGAAGCTTGCCTGTCATTTTTCACGTTAATGGCACACAGAAGAAAAAGCAGATGAAGCAGAAGCAAAGCCCATAAGTGAGATTGAAAGCTGTTCTGAAAATCAGCATGGTGGTCACCATGGGTAGCAAATCAGTGCTTAAAGAGAAGCTGAATTTTTCCTCTAGATTGAAAAATCATTGTAGTGCTGTGTTGAAGGTGCTGGTGAAAATGAAGTTTTTTATTGCTCTTAAGAGGCAGGTCAGGCTCATCAGCCTTAAGAAAGCTTAGACGCTCTGAGTGCGGGTAAAGGAATGAACAAGTGAGCTGTTTGAACCAGGGAACAACAAATCCCAGCCACCAAACCAAAGCTGAAGCTCCAGCTATAGCACAGCATCTTCTGAGGTTCAGTAAAGCCTCACATTCATAAAATCCCGGATTGTTTTGGGTTGGAAGGGACCTTAAAGCCCATCCCATTCCACCCCCTGCCTTGGGCAGGGACACCTTCCACTAGACCAGGTTGCTCCAAGCCCCATCCAGCCTGGTCTTGGACACTTCCAGGGATGGGGCAGGCACAACTTTTTCATCTCTTTAAGTGTTTTTAATTATAAAAGCTGAATGTTGTGTTTGGAGCATCATAATTCTAATGAAGTGAAGTCATTTTTGCAGCATCTGCGCTGAAACAGCTCGGATTGTCAGATACCTTAACACGTCAAACCTTGGAAATGTCTGGCATTTGATGGAAAAACTAAAATAACTTAATTGCTTGATGCCTGTTAGAGAATGCATTCTATGTATAGTACCTGCAATCAACTTACACAAGAGTCTTTACATTAAAATAGCTTCAGTTAGTTTTAAAAGCAGAAAAAGCATCTTCATCAGTATTTTTTTTCCTCCCACGTACCTCATGCTGTGGGATGTGTTGCTTTGATAACCATCCCTGGATTAAAACATTCTAATTGATAATCGTCCCTGGATTAAAACATTCTAAATGGTTAAACTTGTGGTCAGGTGTAACAGTTGTGGGCAGGAAAAGTGGTGTTTCTCTGTGCTGCGTGGTCTGCAGTTACTCTGGACTATGTTATTAATGACTCATATTAATTAGGTCTGGCCCGTATTGGATATTGCCTCCACTGCATATGTGGATAGAAAAAATGGAAGTTTCTCCAGGACTGATCTTCCACTTACAGTAAATTTTAGTCACTTAAGCTGCAGATTGGGTCAGCTGGAGTTTCAGAAGGTTTTACACTTACTGGAATCGTGCAGTTCCCACTTCAGTAGATGTTTTTGAAAGATCTCTTTAGGATGTGTGTATTTAAAAAGAAAAAAATTCCTCAAAGCTTTCTTCCATGCAGGAATTACTGAGAGAATGAGAAGATATTTGTTGAAATGAAAGCTGAGCCACTGACTGGTCACATCAGTGGCTGTTTTGGTTACTATAGCTTCAAAAACTGTGCTTTTGAAGCCTGCCCATAGAAACCCAGATGGAGGGTTTTGAAATCATAATCTGGGAGGTCTCCTTAGATCTGGGCAAAGGTTCTGATTAGGGGCTTAATGATCATTCCCAATCGGTAGAAGAAAGAGGGTGCTGCTCTATCTGCAAATGAGGAATATTAAGCCAAGGGACACTTCTGTCTTCACTGCTCTCCTGCCAGAGTGCTGTGAGAGGTGCAAGTGTCTCCTCAAGTCCTTGCTGTGGTGTCCCCAGCTGGAGATGTTCCAGGAGAGCTCTGAGGCCTTGGGACGCTGCAAGGCTGTTCATGAGGCTTAGCTGATGCTCAGGTGCTCTGTCACTGAATATTTTTATGATTTTATTTTGTGTGTTCACTTCGCCCTCACTTGGAATTTCACAGTGCGGTGTATGGAGAGGCAAGTGGACGTTTTGCCACACAGTTCGATAAGAACAGATCAAAAGCAAGCTTATTCTGTTTTAACTTTTGTCAGATGGACACAAACTGCAGCCACAAGATGTTATTGGCATATTTTATCTTTTTAAAGGCACAGAAATGAGATTAGCAGCACAGTTAAGGTGGAATGGGCTTGTCCAGAGTGATCATCCTGTTCTAGGATCTCTGCACTGAACAAGGACTGGATTTCCTTGGATAAAAGCTTGTCGTGTTCATTAAATAACTACATAGCCTGTATGGTCTAGTCATCTACTGTAATTTAAAAATTACTTTTAACATGTCACCCTGCAAATTGCTAAAACTTAATAGTTTCGGACTATTTCACTTTAACCCTGTCATTTCAGTAGCAGAAGCTGCTGCTGCTGGTGAATTTCTGTGCCTTGCTGTGTGAGTTGTCAGTTTTAGATTACTCCTTACAGAGGAAGATGTGAGTGTGAAATGATGCTTGAAGGAGGTTTTTAGACTTTTTCATTCAGATTATTACTTTTCTGAGCAAGACTTCAGCTTATTTCTCAGTGATGCTCTGATCCCCAATATATCTCTTTCTCATAACTCCCGATGAGAAAGAGATCCGATGTTTGGATCCGAAAGGTCCAGAAATGCCTAAACAGCTCAATGATTTCAACTTGCAAATAGGTCAGCAGCTTCACTGGACTTAATATGTACCATTATATGCTGGCCATATAAAATTTCTATACTGGATGTGTGCATGTATGAAATTTTGTGTTTTATTTATTAATATTCCTATGTGTTTATATTAAAATTCAAGTTACATTTTATAAGGAAGTTTTTCCTCCTGAGCAGACAGACTAAAACTCTTTCACTTTCTTATCTTTGCCTGTAGGAAGCTGAAGTTCTTTCACAGAATAGAGGATGCTGATCCTGTCTTTGCTCATTAGATATCCCTCCCCAAACCACCCTTTTTTGGATTGGTTTGTGCCAGTTTTGGTGAGAGGTGGATCATGCTGCAGGGCTGTCTCTTCACCAGATATTAACGTGTTCTAAAACGCATCGGGACAAAAAAAAAAGGTTCAATGTTGAGACTGTCACAAGGGTTTCCTGTCACACTTGCTCTGCTGGAGGAAAATAATTCAGGTGTTTTGACAAAGGTTGAGCTCAGATGGGGAGTTCCGTAATGACACTGTGTAGAAAGTAATTTTAGGCAGACATCCCAACTCCTGGGGTTTAAAATTCCATTACCTGGATATAAATAGTGCAAGAATTAGATCTCATCTTGCAGTTACTTCCTGATGTTTTCTGAGAAGCTTTTTGACAAAGGCTGTTTAACCAGAAGTTGCTCTGTATAATATGTGTGTCTTTTTTTTCCAGTTTGTTGAGAGAACATTCAATTGATGGCACTGGCTGGGCCCCAACTAGAACATTAAAGGTACTGTTTCCTTTTGGATGTGTGTACATCAAACTAGATACATCTTTAAAAATCTTTTCATGGCCTTGGAAAGAAACAGCTAATGTGGTTTGCTCTCAAAACAGTGGAGGTGTTTGTCTTTCAGCAAGTGTTGGTGGCAGTAGTGGAACAAGTACAGTGCTGACTGTAGAAACTGGTAGTTTTGGTGTGGCTGCACAAATCCTGCTCTGATAAAAGGTTTTGTAGGTTGGTGTGACTGCAGGTGACTCAGAACCCACACTCAGAAAGGTGTGCTGATTTTCACCCAGGAGGCAAACACAAGAGCATCCTGTGAGCTGGACCAACAGCAATCCATAACCCTGGTAATTTCCATGGGATTGATATTCCTGACAAACTAGTGCAGAGCACTGAGCAGGAATTAGTCTTCCTGTTGCTGTTCCCAGGAATGCTGCCAGAATTGTTTCTTCCACAGCTTTAACAACATCAGGTGGATAAAGGGTGCACATCAGGTGTCTTGTCTCTTTCAAAAACAAAATTGAAAATGACCTTTATCTGATACTTGGTTTGCTTTTTGGCACGATGAATGAGATCTATGACTTTCTTCATCTGTAAAATCTCTTCCGAGGTGAGCATGTGACTTTCTGGAAGTAGAATGAGTGTGTTGTTTTGTGGATTTTCTTAATCTTTCCCTATTGTTTTTTTCATCACTTGGTGTGATTTTGTTTTGTCCTTTGTGCTTCTGTTTTCCTCTCAGGTTAAATCAAGGCTCTGAGTAATTAAGATAATTAGTTCTGTTCCTGTCCCTGTATTTTCATTCAGAGAAAGTTTTTAGGCTACAAATTTTAAGCTTCAGCCATTAAAAATTTAGTACAAGTGGACAAGAAACCCAAAAGACAGGAACTTTTCCTGTCATTGTTGAAATGAAAGATTCAGCAAGAGAAAAGGAAGTAGTAGCTTAACTTTAAAAAGAAAAAATTCAAATCAGATTTCCTCCTTTGATTTTTTAAAAAAATTTTTTGTTTGTTTTTTGACATTAAAGCACCACAGTTGTGAGCTCACTTTTTATAGCTTTTCATCACCCCAGGGGGAACACTGAGAATTTGCACAGGAGCACTGTGGATAGTAATCCAGTCTTGGCCTGTTACGGACTTGAAAGTCAGTATTCCATTCAGCAATAATATGAAGTCAGCCTGGTTTTCTGGAGGATTAGTACCCAAATCTGCCCAATAAAGCACTGTGAACTACTCCTAAAGTACTAAATTGAGAGTGGGCATATCCTTCTGCCACAAAAATTCTTCCAAGGGCATTAGAAAAGCCATTCAAATAGAGAATACACATGAGAAGCCCATGCACAAACCATGCTGAATGCAGCCTCATGCGTGGAGCTTGTGTGCTTAACCCTTTAGAAGGCTGAAGTTTTGGATTGTGTCTCATTTTTGAATCCTTGTGGTGGCAGCAGAGCTCTTAGTGAAAAATCCTCAAATAAACTGCTATGACCTTTTTAATATTTATTTTTGTTAGTATCAAATGGGTAGAAACATGAAGAAGCTTTCTGAAATAAAAATGAAAATCTGCTAAATTGTCTGTAACAATTATCTGATAAAATGTATTTTTAACGGTGTGGAGGATTCTTAAGAGGGCAAGACCTAACTTAGTTTTGTTTTCCAGCATTTTTTTGCACTTGGTGACATCTCATCCATGATTGAATTCTCTTCAGGTTACCAAGTGTTGAGCTTTATCTTTTTTCCCTTCTTTGTGCTTGGGAACACGTTTCCATGGACCACTGTGAAGAGCAGCCTGTGTGTGAGTGAAGGCACTGAAGAATGTGCTATTTCTGAATTCCTGCATTAGGTGCTTTTTTTAAAATCAAGTTCTGAAGACAGTTGGGCTTTTATGCTGAAACAGGTTTAAAACATTAACGTCCAACCTGTCTACATATCCAGTTTTTAAGTCACATCTTTTTTAGCCATAGAAATACTCCAGAATCCCAAACCCATAGATAATTTCTGGTAGTGGTTGGTCTCCAGGCTGTGGATTGTGTGAACAGTGCTGAAGTGCTTTCTAGCTGATCTTTGTCTTCTTTTACTCCTTTGTAGCTAAACATGAGTTAGCAACAGGAGCTTATTTACCTTTCAGTCTCTGTTCTGTTATGTTCTGCATCATTTTATTGCATACTTTCCTCTCTAAAACAGCCTGTTCCCAAAGCTGGAGACTGCTGCAGTTACTTTGGGCCCTGCTCGGAGTGTCTGAACTTGCTTTTCTCCTGTTTTTAGGTGTGATGGTCAAAATGCAAGTTTTCCAGGCAGAAAGCAAATGGATGGCTTTAATTCCATTCTGTTCTCAGATTTCTTTATGTCACTGGAAGTACCAGCTTTTAAATACCTCGTATGACTTAATACTGTCGTTACTCTGCTACTCTGCTTTGTACCCTTCAGTAATTTCAGTTTCAAACTCAGAAGTGCTTTAGTAGCTCCTGTTAGTCTTCAACCTGTACTGTATTTGCCAGGATTATCACCTGCCTAGCTAAGTTAGGCCTCCTTAATATTCCTCAGCTTTATCCTAAACACTTGTTTTCTTTTTGCTATAAAAACATCTCAGGTGATTGATTTTAAAAACTGAGCAAGTGGATCTGTATTTTGATTGCCTGATTGGTTCTAGAAGTCAGGCTCCTTCTGCAGTTACCTCTAAGCAACTACAGCTGGAAATTGGTTCATAAATCAGTGGCTGATTGATGAACATTAAAAATAATCAAAGCACACTTGGGCAGCTCTGTGGGGGGGCTGAGCATATCAACATTAAAACCAGTGTGTAAAAATGTATGATGAATGTTCACAGGGAATATTTGTCCTTTTTCTTCTTTTTGTATCTGTGTTCTGATAGAGATCCAGCTGGTCTCACATAGCTGGGCTATTTTCTGGAGGGTTTCCATGTTTACTAGGTGTATGTGCATTTCAGTTTTTCACCGAGATAGTTTGGAGTGCTGGGTTTTGTCATTTTCGTGTTGGTGCTGTCAGGAGAGACAGGAGCCGGAGTGGGAAACACCCAGGTGGTCTTAAACTACACATTCAGCTTTTCATGCCCACCTATAAGAAACCACTGTTTTTTCAGGAATTTTGCTCCCATAACTCCAGATACTAGGTTAATAAATATCTGTCTGGTCTATTAGATTACCTGATCTAAAAGGAATTAAGACTCATTTCCAGTAAACTGTTGCTACTTGGAGTTGATCCTTAAGAGCCTTGCTTATTTAATTAGTGATTTAATACTAAATGGCAACATTTTTTTGTCCTGTTTGGTTCTCTAGTTCTGCTGTTGTCTGCAGGCAGTGGAATGACTTCATTTGAAATCATCCAAATGCCAAACTAATCTCTTGGAGAAATAAATCAGAGGGTTGTGACTTAATTTTTCCAGTTTACCTCAATGTTTAAGCATCAACCTGAGGAGTTTTGAAAGTACAAAACTTTCATCCATCATCTTAAGGAAAATAGAGGGTCTGCTGTCAAAATCCTCTGTAATTAGTGTAGAGGAGTATTTTAAACAGACAATAAAATAACTGTCACTGTCTTGAGGATGAAGGGAAAAAGAAACCTGTATGTTTTATGTTACATTAATTCTTGTTGCTCAGGCTGTTTTTCTCAGTGTTATGGTCACATTGTACAGCTATTGATTTATTCAAACCCTGTTCAGGAGTTGGTCTTTTTATCTCTCTTTTCTACCTCTAAAGATTGAATAAGCCCCAGACAAAAAAAGCTTCAGACCCAGTATTTGGAAAGAGAAGCTATAAACCACTGAAGACAATCTTCTGTGTAGATCTGACATTCTGTTTTTTCTTAAAATAAGCTTCAGGAAATTTTTCTCCAGGGATATATTGTGTTGTATTTTCACTTTATAAATTGGCTTTATCAGTTTTGTAAGAAGTGATTTATGTCTTTCCCCTCCATACATCCCCAGGCTGGTAAAAATATACAGCTCAGTGTCTTCTAATAGCTTTTGCTTCAAAAAAGATTTGCAGAATTTTGATTTTCTCTCTTTAATGTCCCCTGACAAAGCCAAATCTTTGGTTTAGGTGCAGTAGCTGTTACTGCGAGCATGTGAGTCAGGAGAGCTGAGATACCTCAGTAAGTCTAATCAAACCATGCTTGTTCTCCCCAAATTGTTGTTTTCTGAATATGCAATTTTGTGTCAGCTTTAATCCACTGAGCAGGCTGGTCTCCAGAGGGTGATGGCTTTAGTGCTCCTATCACTGTGGTGTAGTTCATTAAGAAGCTATCAGAGAAGCCCCCAGGGAAAAATTTATACAGGGTTATCCACTTGCCCTGAAGTAACCGCAGGGACAAATGTCAAGGAGTCAGTGACAAAAGTGAGGGGTTTGAGAGGAGTGCTCTTGCATACTTGGCAGTTCACAGCTGGCTTGGCCTGGGAGAGGAACAGGCTGGAATTATTCCTGTTTTCTTCCCCCTCCTATATTTAAGTACAAAAGAAATGGTTTTGCAGCCTTCCTCCTTGTTTTGTGTTTGCTAACTGGAGCAGTTTATGCCTTCTGAGTTACCCAAAGCCCTGTAGGAAGCTGCCTGTTGTGTTTGGGTGGGAAGCATGGGCAGGGATGGCAGGCACATGACAACTGAGGTGGCCTTTGTGGGTGACTAAAGAAAGGTGACATTCACTTCACCACCTTATTCTAGGTGGAAACAGTGTTTTTCAATTTTGCAAGATTACAGAGGAGCAGAAGAGGAAAATAAAAGGAGATTTTATTGGGGGAAGACAGTTTAGGAGTGAAAAAGTTTTTCATAAGCTGAAAAGTGCCTACATCTCTGGAAGGAAAACAATTTTTTTTTGATCCCAAGGACCAGTGATAAATGTGGTGGGGTGGGATGAAGTGTGCTTGGGTTTTTAGGCTGCAGCTAAGAGAGGAAGAAGCTGGGCTTGTTTTTAAGAGATGGTGGAAGAAGGTGAATGGAGGAGGAAAACCACCTTGAGGTGGTGCATAGGCAGACAAGACAGCAGAGGAGGTGGTGCATAGGCAGACAAGACAGCAGAGAGCTGCCCCAGGACATGGCCATGCATGGCCTGACTTAGAGCAAGCTGAACTTCGGAGTGGCATTTCAAGCCCTTTTTCAAACAAACACAAAAAATGTGCTTCAGACATGTGCTTGTATAAATGACTGCTGCTCCTTTTGTTCATCTAACTGGGTTAAATTGTTTGTTTATAAAAAATGGTTTAGCAATGAGCTTTGATTTAGTCAGTCTGTTAGCTCAGAAATGCTCCTTGGATCTCTTAAAGGAATTTCTTTGACTGGAAGTTTGTAAGGTGCTTTTGTCTGGTTTGCTCTCTTCTTAAATGAATGTATTAAATATACTTTGCCTGTTAAAGGAAAATCTTAATTTGCCATTCCCGTGTTTGCTCTCTCTTCAGAAGTGCTTGTGGTTGTCTTTCTGAAGCCCTTGTCTGTGACATGGTTTCAGTGGCTTTGCTTTTGTGAAGCGGCTGTGAGAACTGTCACTGGGCAAGGTCACCGACTGAGTTAGGACCTCCTACAAATGCAAAGCTTTGAGACTTCCTGGCCTCAGGAGACGCTGTTTCAAAAGCTGCATTGAGGATTCTGACTCACTGCTCTTGAACTTCAAACGCTGCTGCAGCAGCAGGTTTTTTTCTCCTCATTTGGCACACTGTAAATAAATCTGTGGGCAGGGTTTTAGTTTAACTTTTCACTCAGATGCAGCGCAAAAATAGTCCAGAATGAAAAGGGACGATTATAAAGGGGTTGTTTACAACAGTCTGTTGATCTTCTGACTTGCTTGTGTTGACTTCCTCATGCTCAAGCCTGGAATGGCGACAGTGCCATGGAGCAGAGTGTGCTTCCCTCGTTATTCCCTGTTCCCCTTACCCACTGAGGATTTAGCCAGGTGCTGCTGTGCGTGGGAACCCCAGCTCTTGATTTCCAGTGCCATCATTGCCTCCTCTGAACTAACAGAATAGCTGTGAATTAAACCCACTTGCATATCCAAGACCTGCCTTCAATTCCCAAAGGCATCTGACCCACGGGTGACATCTCAGCTGATGGGAAACCTCTGGGATACCACACAGGGAACAGCCTGGGCATGGCTGGAGCAGGAGCCAGATAAAGCAGCTCGAGGAACTGGGCAGCCCTGGCTGCAGGTCCAGCCTGGCAGGTACAAAAGGCAGGTTTGGTGCAAAAGCAGAGGCTCTCAGCTTTGCTCTGTGGCTGCCCCTCAGCAGTGGTGCCTGTGTCCTCTGTAACTTTGATGTTAAACACAGAGAAGAAATTGGATGAAAAGCAGCTTTGTAAAGGAAACAGCCTTGTCAGGTGTTACCTTGTCAGGTGTAGATGTCTGATCTTGTACAAATGGGTTCTCACTGAAGTGCAGCACCATCAAGGTGTGCACTATTAACATTTTAAGTTGCCGCCTGCCCTGCTCCTACCTGTGAAGATAACCTTTAAAAATTCCTGTACATAGGCTTAACTTTGTTTTCAGAGTATTTAAGCCACAAGCTCAGGAAATATTTGAAGCCGAGCCTGACGCTTTATTACACTGAAGGAGAATAGAAGTTTTTGAGCTGTTAAATCTGACAAGATCTTTAGTGGCTTGCACATCCTTTTAGTTCCTCAGGAAAACCCCAAGCAAGCATCCAGGCCAGGGCTTATCTACATGCAGCCAACAGCTCTGCTGAAGTCAGTAATGCAAAGTGATTATTTCTGCAGTTCAACGGCGTCGAGTTTTTCAAATACCCAATACTTGCTTCACTTTTGCTCATCTGTTCCATCCCACTTCCCTTTCTCAATATCCAAGATTTAAATCCAGGCTAGCCTCAAACTCATTACAAAAAGTATTGCCCTTTGGTAGTAATTTAGCATTATTTTTTATGGAGCCATGCAAGGGTATAAAATGAATCCAGCAAATCATAAAACTTGAATAGATGGAAACATCAAAAATGGTATTAAGACTTTCACAGGTAGATTATTCAGTAATAATAATAATCCTGTTAGGCTTTTTGGTGTCTAGAATGGCAATGGAGATGTACAGCGTTCTGACAACTTGTGCCCTTACTGAAGTTTCTGTTGGGGTTTTTTGTTTGGTGTCTTTTTTTTTTTTAAATAGAACTTTGTAAAACCAGCCCAAATGAGTCAAGCACCTCGAAGCCTTAAAACCAGGGTTCAGCAAATAAGAATTTGGGAGCAATTTATGATGTAATGGGAAAATAAGGCATCACATCTCTTCTTTGAGCTGCAGCATTTACTTGTGTGAGGTATTGGAACAGGAATTTTGTCTGGAGAGAGCTCTGTAGGTGTCTGTGGGGGGGTTCTGGAAGACCAGGGGGTTCAGCACTGCTCAGCGTAAGGAGAAGCTGAGCTCTTGGGGATTTCAGAAGGCGCTCAGTGACTGACTTGCTCCTGGCTTGTTCCTTTTTAGCCATGCTGGTGCTTGAACAGCTGTGGACAGTTTGTAACCCTGGGAATGCAGGTTTGGCATTCAGGATTTAGGAATGGCCAGACCCCAGAGTACTTAATGTGACCTTGTACCTTTTCAGGATGGTTGTAATGCTCAGTATGGTGATTCTGCATCCCATTCTCCAGCTGCAGCCTGCTGTCTCATACTGTAGGTAGAAGGCAACTTTGAAAAATGCCATTTTTTCCTGCAACTCTGCCTCCCTGAAGGACAATACAGCCTTGGAGGACAGCAGTGGAGGGGCTCCTGACCTTTGAGGGCAGAGCATCTGCTGAGGCAGAGGGGTTGCCCAGAGCTGCTGAGCGCCCTCTGATGCCTGGATGTAGGAGAATAAAGTGGAAATTGAGACCTTCCTGCCTTTTGCTACTCTCCAGGCTTCCCATGTCACTAAAATCTCCCTTTAATCTGCGACTTTGGCACATCACTGCATGGTACTAATAATTTATCCCTAGGATTCATGCAGGTTTCCTTAATACCATGCTCTGCTAACCTCTGCTATACCTGGTTTCTGTGCCAGCAGTTGAACAAGCACAGAAGCTTAAATAAAGTGTAAAACAAAGATTTCCATCCGTTATTTGAAACAGTTCATTTTCTCCTTCTTGCCAGGGAACTGGCAGAGTGGTTGTTTGGGAATGAGGATGACTGCTCAGCACTAGAGTCTTAAAATTTACAGATAACTGTAATTAAGTGTCTGGGTCATCCCTTTTGTGCAGTTTATGTGTCTGTGCTGCCACTGAAGGTGATGAGCACGTTTGAAAGTTGCTGTCTTTGCCACACTTGAGAAGGTGCTGAGGCTGGAAACGCTGACAGTGCCAGCGCTGCTGGACAGATTCATGTTTGAAAAGCAGATAAACTGAGTGGGTTGTTTGTGTAAGATCAAAGGGAAATTGGATCGTCAGAGGCTGTTGGCTGCATAATGCTGACATCGTGTCTTGTTCATTAGGGCATAATTGGACAGTGTCCTTAAGGGATATGAATTTCTGTGGTCCACACTCTCAGCACAGGGCCCAGAACAGGAAACGAGCTCAGATACACTCATTTATTGAAGTTCTTTGCTGTGCATAGGAAGTTTTTTACTTTGAGGCTTTATCTTTATTGTAAAAGGTGCATTTCAGCTGTGGAATGACTTGAGACATATGCTTATATAAGAATAGTATTTCTCTGTACTCCTACTGCTCCTCACTCTATTTTCTCTGGTATTTTGACAGTTTCAAGTATTTGTTTGACCCCTTTTTCATTTTAGGACTAAATTTCTGAATTAAGTTTTATACCCACCCTTTAAGCAGTGCAGTTTTCAGTTGGTGGCATCCTAAGGTATCACTGTTCTCCTTGAACGGAGGAGCAACAGGAATAAGGCTCCTGTACACACGGAAAGATCTGATCTTCTATTTGAATATGCAGTATTTGGGTTTTGCTGACCTAGTGGCCATGAAATGGGAAAGCTTTTTCAACATTTTGATTTAAATTAGTAAAACATCACTCTTAATCTAGATTTTTTTCCAGTTATTTCATGGATTAATAGAAAAATAAAGTTTGTGAACATGTTCAAAACTCCTGAAATGCGTGTCTAACTAACTGTGTTTTTCCTTTGCAGGATATTGTCTGGGGGTTAAACTCTTTATTTACTGTAAGTAAAGGAGTATTTTGCATGTCCACTTTCCTTTTTCCTGCCTGGTTTAGTTTCAGCATCACCTAATGCCAACCCTGTGTGTTGCCTCTAAAAGTTTAGGTCTTTATTTCCTTTGGCTTCAGCGGGTGTCAGATAAGTATGAAATCAGTTTGTGCTTTTGTTTGTGGAACTCATCCAGACTCTCTGAAATGCCAGCTTCTTGTACGTGGATTTTACTTTGGTTAGAAATTTTAGGGGATGTTTTGATAACAAATTACTTGGGATCTTCCACACAGTATGAAACTCCTTCTGCTGATTTGCAGGAAATAAAAATTCATACTGCTCTGAGAAGGAGTTGTGTTGGTGTTAGTCTTTAAAAGAATGCTATTTAGGAATTAATGACTGCCCTGCAGTCTCATTCCTGTTTTGAACACTTACATTCCTATTCAGGGGCCTTGGTATCCACCCACAGAGTTTGCATAAAACCTGACTTGTCACAAAATTTCTGTGATTTTATTCAGGGATCGCATTTCCTCCTCCTTTTTAAAGATTGATGGGAGCAAGGAACCTGTAATTGCAGGAGCAGCTTGAAAATGGAGGAGAGGGCAGGAAGCTGCAAGAGGCAGGCAGGATGCAACAGCTGCTTTTGCCTTAGAAGTGGAGAGAGGCAAAGTCTTCACAAAATTTACCTTTTTTAGGGACTCCTTTCCACAGCCATTGCTGCTGGGTAGGAAGATCAGGAGAAAGCAAAGAGCAGCAGTAACTTGGTGGCAACATTTGTCATCCCCCTCTGGAGAGAGCCACCCCTGCCACTCCAGGGTGTAGAAGGAGGCTTGGATTTCCTGGCATCGAAAGGCTTGGTTTGTTTTTTCAACAACTTCTTTGGTAAATTGATGTAAAAGTTTGGAGACCGTTTGCCTTTCCAACAAAAGTCAATTACATTTCACAGTCAGTCTCCCTGTGTATGCCAAGTAACTGGAAGGAAGCAAAATCTTCTGGGGGCCTTCAGGGGCAGAGCTGCACATAAAAATATTGGGCAAAGAGCTGCAGAGAGGGGTGGTCATGCATAGGAGACCACGGGGATTTGTCATGGCTGGTGAGAGCTGTGCTTCCCTCCTGGATTTCCTTCACACCTGGCTTCTTGAAAATAATTAGGCTTTGAAAAGCTGGCACTGGGATTACACTGGTCTGGTAGCTTCATGAGGGGTTTTATTGAAGGAAGTGAGTGAAAATGAGGTGGGTTGATGTCCTGATTTGAGTGAAATGTGGAGTTTGCTGCTTGAGGATGAGTTGGGGACTGCCAGGAGCCTTTCACGTTGTGGTATAGTGGTATTTTACTCTTAACACAGGCTGACCCTTAGATCAGGGCTGCAGGCAGAACAGGGGCCTTGTGATTCAGCTAATGATGATTCCTCTTCTCCATTGTTTTTAACCCTAGACCCTTTCTCCTTCCAAAATTAATATTTGAGATTAAACTGAGAGACCTGAGGTTTGTTGTGACTGTTTCTGCTCCCTGACCCTACATGTCCTTAGTTCTGAGGGTCTTTGCACTCCTTTTCCTCCAGGCCCTGTTTTTCCCAGAGCACTAAAACTTCCCTGTCAGGTTCCAGGTTACATAGCTTCTTCACAGAGAGAATTAAATTGCTTTTCTATGGATGTGGCAATAGTTAAACTACTACTTTATCAGAAACTGCTACTGTTTGCAGAAGTTTTTTTTAAAGGTTTACTTTGCGCTCAAACAAAAATCAACAGGAATTGTGCCTCGTGAAAGTTTGAATGTTCCTCCAAAATTTAGCTTAAAACTGTTTTCCGATAGAAATGCATTCACTTCCAGGGGGAAGTGTCTTGGGGCCCTATGTGGCCCGCACCAGAAGGGCTTAAATACCTTGGTGCTGCTGTCATTTAATTGTCCTGTGATTTGGTTTCCAATTTTCAAACTCATTTGCATTTACCTTTGGCAGGAACCACCAGCAAGGTAGTGATTAAGCACTGCCCTTGCTGCCCCGTTTGCTTTGTTCCATTGTCTTGTTCTTGAGGGCTTTGGGCTCTTTGTGATGCAGTGAGTGGGAGCCCTGCAATGTTCTCTCTGTCTCTCTTCTAGGATCTTTTGAATTTTGACGATCCTTTGAATATTGAGGCTGCAGAGCATCACTTGCGTGACAAGGTGAGTCAGTGGTTTATTTAAGGTACGGTGTTCCTAAACAAATACACATTCTGTACTCAGCAGTTCCCAGCCAGTCCTTTTAGAGTGGTGGAGCTGCTGCTTGAGGCTGTCAAGTGACTCATTGTATCAGCACCCAGTTATTCAAACAAAAAGTGCTTTCTGTGGGAAAGCAAACTCCACACAGTGGTGTTAGTCACCATATGCTGGGATTGTGGACAATAATGTGGTCACAGCCCCAAAATAGATGATCTTTTCCTTCTTGTGTCTGAGATTTCCCCTGAAGCTGTGTGTGTTCTGGGCAGCAATCTGGTGGTGAGTTGGTTTGGCATGGTGACATGAGTGACCTTTACCTTAGAAGACCTGTGAAAAGATCCCCTCTTTCTCTGTCCAAAGGCAGTTTTTTTATTCAGAGCTCTTACATGTTGCATGTCTTTACAAAGCCAGGAGAAATCTGGGCAAGTTTAAAGAACAGGAGTGGGAATGTCTATTTTCTTTTTACTGATCCTAATTTTCATGTGTGTATTATGGACTGGGCAAAGCAGAACGTGGTCTGGATTAGTGATCTGGTGAACATACATGAGACGTACTGCTCACCTGTGAGCAAAAGTGCCAATTTCTTCTTTGTATCCATCTCCAAAATTCCATCATGTTACACTACATAGGTTTATTCCTCAAGCACATGGAACTCACACTCAGTACGTTCAAGATCTCTTGTTCTAATTAAACTCTTCCGACACTTTTGTTGAAGTTAACTTTTAAGATTGAAGAAAGCTTCCAGGTAAGCGAGTGTTGATTTGAAGAGTTCATTGAAAATACAGTCAGGCAGTGCACCTAATTTATCTCATTTTTTCAAGAGGAAATATCCGGATGGCAAGTTCATCTTTCCAGCTATTTTTTGATTAATGAGATCTTGTAGCTATTCTGGTATTCATCAGTGTTTGCAGGGCTGAGGTGAGAACATAAGGCTAAGCTGGAAAACACTGTCTAGAAACCTCCTCTGGAAGACAGGGGGTTTTGTGGTTTTGTTGTATCATGGAATCACAGAATGGTTTGGGTTGGAAGGGACCTTAAAGCCCATCCCATTCGTCCCCATTCCTGGCCCAAGGTGGTTAAAATTGCTATCCTGCACCTCTCAGCCTCATTGAGAAATTGGAAATCTTGGGAATCCACAGAAAGGAAAATGTTACCTGGTTTAAAAAACACACCTCCCTCAAAACCAGAGGCAAGCACTCAAAAATAGGTACTGCTACACTAATTGCATGGAAGCTGTTTGAAGAAGTAAAAAGGAAGTTGAGTGGTTTTTTTGACAATCTTCTAAATTACAAATTTTTTTGGAACAAACATTTTTTATTTATTAAACTCTTAGCAGTCTCAAAAGCATCTGTAAAATTCATATTATGCCATTTTAATTTTTTTTTTTTAGCTTATCTGAATTTAGTGTAGGTGTTTCATTGATAGTGACAGCACCAGGTAGGACTGGATTTTCTGTAGTATGTCTTGTGGTGACATCAGAAAAACCCGATGATGCCTTTGTGGAGAGAATAAATAATGCAAGGGAGAGAAAAAGCTGCAGTTGCAGCCTGAGTTGTTTTTTTGCTTCCCCCTGGCAGAGATGTCATATTTTATATAAACACTTTGTTGTGGAGTCAGACTGCTGTGGTCCCATCCTGCCTCTTAGGAAATACTTGCAATGCCCAACAGGATTAAATATGGGAATGCTAATTAGTTTTCTTTCCTCCGAGATTTGTTTCCATGTGTAGTACAATTATGCAAACAGTGTACATGGAATATATGCTTGCATGTACGATACCTATATGCACAGATGTGCAAATACATCTGTACAGAAAGAGTTCTGTACGCAAACATCTGTGTCCAGCAGATCCTGCAGGGGAATCCTGGGAGTGTGTGGTGTGTGACGGCCAAACCACTGGACCTCCTGGCTGTCTCCTGTGGTTCTCCCAGGGGAGATGACTCAGGATTTCACTGATGTCCCTTCAGATTTGCAATCCTGCCATTCCTTTGCTGACATTCCAGGCTGAGCCTGGCTGCTCGAGAGGGTAACAGCTAATCCAGGCCTTGTCTGTGGTTATTGAGAGCTGAGGCTGGGGTTTGGTCAGTTCCAAGTCATCACAAATGATTCCTGCCTTGCAGATGCTGGAAAAAGTCACATCAGAGATAGCAAATCCTTACTGCTGATTCTTGGGAAACAGCTGTGCTGGGAATGTTTCTGTTAGATCAGGCTGGAAGGGACAGATACGATCCCTTCCTCTGTAAGGCACCTCTCCATTTTTGCATTGAATCTGTGGTGTGTAACTGAGCACGTAGTTGTAGCGTGTGGAAAAGCAGCCTTGTTCCAAGATGTAAAATGATACAAAAATCAGAGCTCGAGTTCTATAGTTGATTGCTTTATTAACCTGTCTTACCTGAGATCTGTGTTAGTGCAGCTTCAGCTTCCAAGCCCTCCAGGACCTCCTTTAGCTCTAGGAAGGAGCTCTCAGTTACTGAACTTGTTCCTTTGCAGCTTCCTTCAGCCAGTGAGCATCAAGTCACTTTTACAAATTATTTTTTTAAATAACTATGTTTGTTTATGCAGCTTTAGTCATTCTGCAGTTCTCCCACACACGCCTTGCTGGGTGCCAGTAATTTTTCGGAAGGCTGTCCAACAAATTTGGGCAGAATCATCAACATCTGTTTTCACAAATACTGGACATTGTGGTGCCCACATTGCTCTGCAGTTGGGTCACTGAAGATAAGCAATCATCCTCTCTTGGTGCAGAGCTCAATAAATCAGAATATAAAAGATGATTGATTGTCTCTATGTAAACTAAGCAAGGAGTTTCCCAACATTCAGTCTTCTCACACTGATACAATCTCAGCAGTTTGGTGCTGTGAGTTTTCTTGCTGAATTTAAAGAAGCTCTTGCTAATTAATGAGCTTGGACCACTCTGCATTTAGCACAGAAGTTAGTCTGTCGGTAGTTACATGCACGGCCAGAGCCATTAATTGTCAGTCAGGTAAATTCCATGGATTCTAAAGCAATGAGCAAGTGTTTAAGTTTTAATGACTACTCACTTAAAAATGATGTGCTAAAAATTGTAGGGTTTGCTGGTTTTTATACAGCAAACATACAGAGCTTTTGCTCTGTGGCAGCCAGGTGGGCTGAACACTGAAACAACAGGGATAGAGCTTGGCAATAGAAAACCAAGTGAGCTTAGTGCTTCAGGAATACTTGTGTATTCCTCATGCAGAGGTGCTGTGGGTGTCGTGTCTGTGATTTGTTAGCTGAAATCAAGGAAATACTTTCCATATGTCCATCTGTCATGGGTGGTTTGGGATACTGCCTCAGGACATAGCGATTCGCCGGGATCCTTAAAAGCCCTTACATTTCCTAGTGGTGTTCACTTCTGCCAAAAAACATTTCAAAGCCATGTGTACAACACACAAGAGAAGATTCATTGCATGCTTCATGTGGCTTAAAGTAGAAATGGTTTTCCAAATATTCCTTAGATTTCTTCTTCATTTAGTCCTGCTGTGTCAAGAACCCTAATGCCGTGTCCTATTTTAATTATATTTACCCTGTATTTGGTGCAATTCAAGCAAACTTTTATCATCCTGCAGATTAGCAAACACATTTACTTTTTTATCCATGTGATCTGGAGTTGTTTCCATAGTAGGATCAGCTGAGTAACATCTCCTTGTGTTGTTTTCCTGCACAGTCTTTCCATCTTAGTGAAACCCATCTGTCAGCATTCAGTGCTTTGTGCTGTGTCCTTGTGAAAGACTAAGGTAGATTGCACTTGGCAGGGAATTTTTCTTCCTACTTGTGAAAATCCAGCTTCTCATATTTACCTGCAGCTCTGAAGTGCCAGAGCTGAGAAATCTAATTGGAATAAGTGTGTGTTTGCCAAGGATCCACTTCGAACACAAGCTTTTTTACTTAATTCAGTGAGGCCTGATTTTATTTGCATCCTCCTTGGAAAGCAGCATTTAATGCTGAATTATTTTGCATAGGTTTGTGTGGAGGAGTTTGGCTCTGGATTGACTTCTGCAATTCTTTTTTTAATTTTTAATTTTTTTAAAAAATTATTTTAATTAGAGGTTTCTCTGGGTGGTAAAGAAAATAAGGTTTGTATTTCCGGATTGTTTCTGTGGAGATGGATTTATGAAGTTCATGTCATTACAGAATCTGAAGCTGCCTCTTAAGGTTTCCTCTTAGGATTGTAATTGCCCTGCATAGCCTCAGTTCTTTAGGAAACTTGGCTTAAAAAACCCAGTCCCTCCTCGCAGTTGCTTGTGGTCTTTGGAGGTTGTTCTGATGAGTCTTGTGGGATGAATGTTTTCCTAAAGTTACTTGAGGACTGTCGCGTTGTCTTCACTAGTGAGAGCACTGATCTAATTCCATTAGAAATTCCATTGATAATTAGGAACAGTTGCTGAGTACGTATTTCACTGAAGAGTTTTTATAACCTTTCATAATTGTAGGCAGTTTTTTAGAGTCCTTAAACACCAAACAGTTCAGAATTTTTATAGAAGGGTCTTAATTTCTCAAGCATTGCCCAGAGCAGCTGTGGCTGCCCCATCCCTGGCAGTGTCCAAGGCCAGGTTGGATGGAGCTTGAAGCAACCTCGGATAGTGGAAAGTGTCCCTGCCCATGGCAGGGGTGGAATGGGATGAGCTTCCAACCCAAACCAGTGTGGAATTCTATGAAACCCCTGGGCAGGAACCAGCAGCACCTTACAAAGTGTCAGTGCCTGGGCCAGGTACCTCCTGAGAATAGGTGAGCTCTGGAAAGAGAAGGTTGTCAGCAAGTAAGAAACAAACACAGATTTTCTGTAGAAGATCTTCAGGCATCCCTTTGGGAACACACTAAATTGAATTTCCCCTAGATTGTCCCTTTGTCACTGCCCAGCACAGCCTCTTCAGTTCTGGAGCCTCCAGAAACCAGCAGCAGGTCAGGATTGAAAAATTTGTTCCACCAAGAGTGATTTTCTCCTTGTTGGTTTGGGTTTTTTTTTTTTTTCCCAGACACTTAAGTCTGGCGTGGGAAGCACATCTCAAAGTAGAAAGGGGTTTCTGTCCTTGTGTCTCGCCTCAGGTTTTATCAAACACTAATCTGGGAGCCTGGTGCTTTCTTTTCTGAGTTATTCCCCAGAGTGTTAAATACAGGAGCTGGCAAATCTGGGATCTTTTATCTCTGCTGAAGTTTGGAGTAGTTTTCTCCTTGGACTGCTGGTGCCTTTAGACAGCTAAAGAGTCCCAGAGCTCACCACCTCTGTGTCATTTCAGATCTGATCCTTCCAAAGGCTCTTCCAAAATAATGTCATGGCCAGCTGTAATTTTATCCTCATGGCTTTTTATTTCTGTGCTTACACATAATAAGGGCATAATTACATTTAGATTTAAGCCTTCCTTCAAAATCCATTTTTCTGTGTAGCTGAAGTAAAGCATTTGAAACTAAATAATGCCTTCAGGTTTGGATTCTGCTTTATCTCTTGCCATTGATCATGTTGAAGTCAGTTTTCTTTTGTTAATGTAATTTCCAGTCTCAGGAGATCAGTCTGTTTGAAATGCTCTTTGATACGTCTGGATGAAAAGAGTGATATAAATGCCAGTGTGCCACAGGTGTGCTGGATCCTCTAAGCAGGCAAACTGACACAAAATTGAACTTGGAAGTTTGGGGAAAGAATATTCATTATCTCTATTTCTTCCTCAGATCTTCTGGTTTAAAGTAATTCCTTTAAGGGATCTTACAGTAGCTTCTTTGTTTCTCTGTTGTACCTGCTCTATCTTTGTTATCATTTTTATGTCAAAGGCATATTTGAGTATTTAGCTCCTGCAGGGATTCTTCCTGTTCAGAAGACATCACGTCTTTTCCTTGCACTTCCTTACCTCCAAACTGCTTGGATTCTGCTTTCGTTTTCAGTTTATTTTTTGTTTAATTCCTTGAGGCTTAAATCAAGGAATTAGAAACATTATGCACTGATCTGTAGTGGTTGTTGGCCAATTTGGGTGCAAAACAGCTTGTTTAGATAGCAGTCACCAAATTTGTCCAACATACTCTTAAAGGCATTTTGATATAAAACACTTAAAGTATGTGAAATACAGTAAATAAAATTTCATGGTTTGTGGATGCTGCATCCTGTCACTGTGCATTTCAGAGGAGATGTTATTTGTGGTAAAAAGCATTAGCAATAACTGTAAAGAAGCATTTTATTTTCCAGATAATTGTGGATAATCTGTGTTTCTGTGATGGGTTAGTGGTCCTTGAAGAAACTGAGAACAGTTGAAATGGTTTTCTTTTGCAGAGTATTCCAAAGCACATGGGTGGGTCAAAAGTCAAATACCAGCTCTCTGTTACCCAAGTTTATATCATGTTTCTATCTGAGTGTTTCTTTATTGGATTAGATTCAGGGAATGCACTCCAAGGGTTTTTAATGGCAAACTGCTTTCTCCAATGTCTTCCCTACGGGATTTTTAAGAAATAATGCTCATTTAATTCATTCATGCATTATTTTTAGCCCAGTTCTCTTTGTCAGACTTTTCGCCCTTGCAAATGGTTTCCCATCACAGCCAGCTGGAAATTTTTCCAAACATATCCCTGTAAAATTCTGTATTCAAACAGTGACAGTGATACATGAAGAATTTTGATGATTGCTGTTAACATTTTTTTAAGCTCAAATGTCAGAAGTTTAGTGATAACTCAAGGCAGCTGGAAAATTTGCCTTAAACAGAGAGAATATATCAAAAACATTTACTTGAATTTAATTTCATGTAATCTTAAAAAGTATTTTTTTATTATTATTGTGTTTGAGCTGGTGCTAGAGGAGAAGAAATGTGCTGGATGTGCAAGGCGCTCATAAAGCATGAACAGAGCTGAATGAGTTAGAGCTGAATTCTTTTTAAGGGGTTAAAAAAAAATCAAAGTATCAAAGTTTGACCTCTTGAACATGGCATGAACGCGTGGTAAATCAGCAATAAACAAAATTTTCTGAATTTTTTTTTTCTGGCACCCCGCTGGTGCTTGACTTCAAGGATTGCCTCGGTTAGCCCTGCATTCATTTTGACAAAGTAACTGGAGAAAAGGGGATTGGTTACAGCTGCCAAGTGAAGTGTTGTCAGGGAGTAGTGGGGCTTTTCCATGGACTCCAGCCCTGTGTTGGCAGCCTTGGAAGGAACTTATCTGAAAACTTCAGCTTGTCATCATGTCCTGCCTGCCTTGTCAGGAGTGTGAATAATTCAGTAACAAAAGCTGTGAAGCCAGAATATTTTTTGCCTGCTGTCTTGAAAGATCTTTCTTTCAGTAGTAAAACATTTACCATGCAACCTCCAAATTACTTTCCATGTGATATCATAGAGTCACAGAGTGGTTTCATTTGGAAGGAACCCTCAAGGCCGTCCTGTTCCACCCCCTGCCATGGGCAGGGACACCTTCCCCTGTCCCAGGTTGCTCCAAGACCTGCCCAGCCTAGCCTTGGGCACTTGCAGGGATGGGGCAACCACACTAATTTTGGCAGATTTTGTACTATGTCTTAGCACTGGAAAAAAATCAGACTTTTTACAAGTTCTGCAGGAGCAATTTAACAACCGTGTCTGTTCAGAGCCCTTTAATCAAGCATCCCCCTGGGTTTCCTCATCTGGGAATATCATAAGGATGGTGGTTATCACATGATTCCTTCTCTGATTAGGTAGAGCTCTCCACTGTGTCAGCTCATGGTCAGGCACTCTGTGTGCTTGGATTACAGATATTTATCCTGGAGGATTGGGCAGTTGCTTTTACTGTGTTGTATTTGGCTGCATCAACAGAAACAAGTTTTAATGGTGCTGCTGGCCAGAAGAGCCTGTTGGGGTGTGTGCTCCCCAGCAGCGAAATGTGAGCTGCAGAGAGCTGGGTTTCTTGCATTCCTGCACCATCTAACTCTGTTGGGGTATTAACTTATCCCTCAACTCAAAATCAGCCCCTTTATCTTCCCCAGCCCTTCCAGTGCTTGGTGCAGAAAACAACAGCTGCTTGGGATTCTTTCGTAGCATTGAGCATATGAACCCCTGGGCTGAAGTCCCTCTGGAAAAAGAAACGGGGATTACATTTGATAAGGGAAAGAGTAAACCAGGTCTGGGAAAATTTTGAATATTCTGTTTTTCATATTCTCTGAAAACTCACAGATGTCTGCCAGCAGAGTTTAAATAGGTAGATAACACTGAAAGATTTAACAGGTGGCAACAAAGATGATCCTTTGGTTTAAGGTTCTTAATTGCTTCATCAGGAATGAAAATTGATGTTTTACTGCTGCAGATTTGGGTTTTTTCTCCATTAGCTACAGGCAAGCTGAGCTTTTCACCTTGTCTTGATTTTCCTTATAGTGTTCCATAGTAACTGGAAGTGATTTCATTCTGATATCTTTTATTATAAACTGAAAAATGGGTTTAAACAAAAATAGGTCGCTTTTTTATTTTCAGTATGGTGAAGTGGTTAATGTTGGTTTGCTCTAGAATTTGTAGGTTTGACACTTACGCTTGTGTGAATAGAATAGGATCTGATGTCCCCAAATTGCAGTGCTGGATGACCAAACTAAATTTAAATGAGGGAGAGCTGTTGTGGTGCTTGGTACTTTGCTGATGAGAATTGGAGTGCTGTGGAGAGGGAAATGATTCACCCCCAGTAGGACAATAGAGCAGTGGGAGGCTGGGCATTCATTTGGATCATCTTAGCCCTGGATTAATACCCTGACATTTAAATTGCATTCTGTTTCTTATCCTTTCCCTGCATGTCCCAGTCTTGCTGTAATGTTCCTATGCAGACAGCCTTTCTCACCTGTTTTATCTCTGCTCTGACAAGTTCACTTTTGAAGGAGTAAATACAGACCACTTTCCTCTGCTGTGCTGCCCTTTGTACGTGCAGGTGCCAAAGGTTCCCATTCCACAGATAAGCTGAAGTGCACAAGGGAAGAAGCAACCAGTTTTTAAATCTTGACATTCTACTTTGTATTTTTTTTTTTATCTGCCTGCAACAGAAATCCTTTTTCTGGCTGTCAGAACTGAGGTTGGCCTGTGGCTTAAATCAGCTCTGGGCTGCGCTGGCTGCAGTCACAGCTGAGACTCTCATCCCAGGGCTTTTCTCTCTTACATCTTGGAAACTTCAACCCTACAGGCTTGTGATAAAGAGAGTAAAGAATGTTTGGCAAGGAACTCAGTGCAAGACCGAGGTCTGAGTCGCTGACAGTGTCAGAATTGGGTGGATAAGCCACCCTCCCCTGAGGAGCCTCTGGCACTGCCTGAGACTGACAAAAAGAGGCTCCACCAGGGTTTTTGAAACTATTCTTCTTGTGCTGCTCAGGGGAGAGTTGCTCTTCGTGGTTGGCAGTGGCTTAGGGTGAGTGGCCGCTCATCCATGATATATTTGCTGTATTCTACTGGCAATCCAGCTATAATTCCTGGGCTGAAAGGAAATTTTCTTCCATGTGTGATTATGGCCATCTTTTAAAAACAGAAGCAAAGGCTGTCATCTGGAGGGTAATATCCTGAACAAAGCAATATGGTACAGAGAGCTGCTAAAATAAGTGAAAAGGAAAAGAAAGTTTTTGCCTTATCCTTAGAAGCAATCAATTTAATGTAATTAATGTAAATTATTATAAGTGGGGAGAGATTCAGAACTGCAGGGCACTTAAGGTTTAAAGTAAATTTTTGATTAAAGTTTCTTAGACTGTAGAAATGTAATTGGATAGGGGAAGGAGGGGAATCCCCCCCATATATTATAAACTAAACAATCTGGTCTTGAACATACTGAAATACAAGATAACAGCAATTAGGTGTAGAACAGAAGAATTTCTGTGGAGCTGAGGGTGAAGGAAATACTGACTTGACATGGCTGATGTTTTCCTCCTCCATACCTACCCCAAGACTAAAAATTATCCTTTTAACAAAATGTTCCTGTGTTTGGTGCGTCACTGTGGTGTGGAGAGATGTGTCAACCCAGTGCCACCGTTGCTTTTAAAGCATTTCTCTTTTCTATCCTTTCACTTCTCTGATGAAAGTTGGATATCATTGTGGAGTCTGTCAGTCTGATAGTCTTGAAACAGCGGCAGAATAATTTGAAGAAATACAAAATTATGGCTAATGATGAAAGTGAGGAGCCTCTGGAAAACTTGGCAAGGCAGCTGTCAGGTTGCGTGAAAATAATCTTGTGTTTTAATGTAGTGCAAGTTAAAGGACGTGATAGAAACATTTCTTTGTTCTTTCTTGTTCATGGCCAGCATAACCAAGTGAAATTATTCTGAATCACATTAGAGGGGGTGTTTGTTCTGTAGCTGTAGGTTTTCCAACACTTCATCCTTGAGACATTTCCAGGAGGTATTTTACTGAATCACTGAGGTTAGCTGGGACCTCTGGGGGTCGTAGGGACTCTGTGCCACTGATCACGGCCCACTGAGCCCAGCCTTTCAGCAGGTTCAGTCCCCCCCCCACTGCCTCTTTACCTGGTCTGTCCTGGATCTTCACTGAAGTGAACCTTCAGCAGTTGTTTTGCTTTTTCATTGTTTTTGGCAGAGGAATAAGGCTTATGCAGTGATGCCATCCATCTGTCCCCTCATCCCAGCCTCCCTCTCAATCCCTCTAGCTTTTAAACACACACATGGATTTCCCATCAGATTTGACACAGCAGCAGAGTCTTTACATCCAGTTCCTGTAGCTGTCACCAAAACTGGCAGCAGCAGCAGAGAGAGGCTGGGCTGGGCTGGGAGGGAGCCTCCAGGAAAGCTCCAGGTGGGCTCCATGGGCACATCCAGCTCGGAGCGGACCCCGAGCTTTGCCCTGCCCTCGGCTGCTGGCCGGGCTAAGGTGGTGAAAAGTGCCAAGGAAAAGCTGTGGGGGTGTGGAGAGTAGTGATGAGAGTCTACAAATCTGTGAGCAGTCAGATTTTGCTGTCTTTGCTTGCTAAATGTGTCTTGTAAAGTCTTTCTTGCCTGTGCCTAAACTTGCCCTGGCTGTAGGGGCTCCAAACTCTTGCACACCACGTGAGGCTTTGTTTTGGTAAAGAGAACTCCTCACAAGCTATTCAGACACCACAGGGTGTTCCATTGCTTCCAGCTGATCACGAGATCGGCATATTTTTACTTGCAGTTGTCTTTTTTCCTCTTCCCTATTCAGCCACATTTGAAGTAATTAGTGGCCACACTGCTGCATATATGAATTTTTAGGGGATTTTGTGCAACACTGATTTTTTTTCCTTTTCTGTGCTGCTGGCTCTTATTCCCAACAGTGGAAAGATATGTGCTGTTAAAATTGCTGAAGAAGTAATTGAGGTCAAGGCTTTGAAGCTACTGCTTCTTCATTGTGAATTATTGATTCTCAAGGCTTACAGAGAGTGACATTGTAAAATTCCTTGTAAAATTGTGTACTTTGTCACACTAGCTGCTCTGCTCGCATGCATTCTGCTCTCCTTTTCATAACATCTCCATGGACTACCTCTTACCATTTTTAGTTGTTTTCAGTTCATCTGCAAACTGGATTTGTCTATTTTCAGCTCTTCCATACAATTTTGGAATTATTCTGATGTGAAGTTCGTGAGGTCACAGTCTTTTGTAGTGAGAAATTACAGTGGAAAAAAAAAGAAGTTCCTAAGAGTTTATTGTGTGATCCAAGGCTGTGTTAGAAAACAGTTTGAGGTGATACAGCTACTTCTATACCCATAGAAACAGTGAAAAAAAACTGGTTTAAAACCAGGAACTTTTCAGGCTTTTGATTTCTGGTCTGGGTCCAAGAATGTAGGATGCAAATTAATATGTTTTCATTTTCAACCTGTTTGGTGTCAAGACTTTGTGAAAAACTCTGTTGGCTCTTAGCTTAGGGAAGGGTAGAGAGCAGAAAGGCTGTTTGGTACTGGTCAAGACCGGGGCATCAACAGAGCTAGCCCAGAGCTGGCTCTCACTATGTTTGCTTCAAGCTGGCTTTGTCAGGACCTCATTTTTTTATGTTGTTTGCATTGTAGAATATTTAAGTCAGCATTGTTGCTTAAATTAGCGTGGTCTCATCCATGCTGTGCTCATCGAGTTTCCTCTGGATCTGTCTCTGTCCTTGGTCTAGGTGTGAGGCTTTCCACTTAACCCCATCCCCTTGTTTAAATTGATAGCCCTGCACCAGCCCCTGACCAACTGAAATCTCTCTTCCTGGTTGGTGGAAAGTAGCTATTTCCAAACATTTGTGAGAACACTGATTTTTATTTATAACAATACGGAACTGCAGTGATGAAAGTGTGACGGTGCTTTTAACCTTCTTCAGGTAAAATAAGAAACTCACATTTATTCCTGGCTACTGAATCAAGTATCTCTTCCCGGTTTTCTTCTGAAGGGGTTACGAAACACTGAAGAATTGTTTTAATTAAATGCACCCACAAGGTGTATCTGAAGAACTGAAGTAGATCTTCACCTTTGGCTAACCTCAGCTTTCCAAGCTTTTACCACACTGGAAAAGAATGTAGCCCCAAAAGGCTTTCAAGCTTGATGTGGTTTTTTTTGGAAGCCATTTAATTTTTGTTGTGGGGTTTTTATTACTCTCTGATTACAGCTTAATGGCTTATTAAGAACAACAGTTCCATCCCAGACCAAAAACATCTTTTCATAACAATTCTCCCTGTGAGTCATTGCATTTATTTATCTCCATATTTATTGCAGTAAATCCTTCACTTCCTCTGCACCCCCAACCACCCTGCTTGGTG
This sequence comes from Struthidea cinerea, assembly GCA_013397865.1. Classification (NCBI taxonomy): domain Eukaryota; kingdom Metazoa; phylum Chordata; class Aves; order Passeriformes; family Corcoracidae; genus Struthidea; species Struthidea cinerea. The sequence goes on along the minus strand of VZTI01001808.1, from coordinate 336,064 downwards.
TTTGTCGTTCTCACTGAAACCATGGCAGCCATGGTAGAATACATCTTTGTTTTTCTGCAGCATTTCTGCATTTACAGAGCTGCACTGGGGTTTTTCTTGGATTGCCTCCCCATTTTATGTTCTGTGTCCTTGTTACAGCCTTTGAAGGCTTTTCCCAGCGAGCACAAAGTACATTAAATAGCATGTGCAAATGAGCAACAGCCCAGCTGCTAACTGTGCTAACAGATGTAAATAGGAAAAACATTACTTTTCTAATGCTGCAAGTATTTATAGAAACCATTACCCACCTTCCATAGCAGTTTGATTATGGATGGAGCCTCTCTCAGGTTCAGCAGAGATGATTAAGCTTTTGCAGGTGGTTTGATTTGCTGAGGTAATGTGGAAGAAATGCAGATGTTTTAAAGCTTTTGTTTTAGATGCTTTAGGCATCTAAGTGGCTTAAAAGGAAAGCTTTTGCTTTACATCCTTCAGAAACATCCATGGCTTTTGAAAGGGAACATATGGCAGGGTTGTTCAGTGCCAACAGGGACTCTGAGCTCTTGGAGCTGCGTTCCCCACGTGCCTCACCTGCCCGGTCAGGCTAGTTTGAACATCATTTGCCTTGAGTAGAGCATGACTTGCAAAACCCTCTGGCCAGACCCAGGCAGCTCCCATTTCCTCTGTGCTTGTAATTTATCCATTAAGATCTCGGATCCCAAGGACATAACCTCTCTTGGGAATGAGTGGCATCCTCATGGGTGTTTGCAGCTTAGAGGATGTCACCCTCAGAGCGATTGGGATAATTCAGGTAGTTTTCCTGAAGGGGTTTTCTGTAACCCTTTCCCACTGCTGGCCAGGTGGTCACTGTGCCTGGGCCAGCCTTGGGAGCCTTGGAGGAGCACAAGGAGACCAGCTCCTGACCTCAGGCACTGAGTGGCCAGGGAGTCTCTGCTCCCTGGTTTAGCTCCCAGGAGGTTTTTTGTGTTTTCAGCGATCCGGGTGAAATCATAAATGGCAATAAGAGATCTGTGACAGTCTGGGCAAATCCCAAGTCCTTTGGCACCAGATGACTCGCCAGGCCTCCACCATCTCCCTCCAGCCCAGGGGTGCATTTGGACTCACACTGCATTTGATCCAGGGCACAATTTTCTTTGGGAAGCTGCTTTGCTCTCTTCATCTGGCTCGATTCTCTTGCCTTTGCACAAACAGGATTTAGGAGTATTTATCCCTGCCCTCTAAATCCATAGCCTGTTCCTCTTCTAGGAACTTCAGAGAGTGCTTCTCTTCCTTTATCTTTCTCCACTGGCAAAGAGCAGAAAATTTGTGGAAGCACGAGGGAAATGGTTCCTGCTTAAGATGTGAAATCTCAAACAAATGGCTGTGCAAATGTGTTCAGCGTGGTAATGAATTGCTGTGTCTCTGCAAGGTATCTTCAGCTTCTCTCTGTCCTGGCAGGCGGGTCACTGCTTCTCATGCCAGTTCTGTAACCTACCTCTGTGTGCAGATATTTCAAAAAGAAAAGGTCCAAACCTTAGTGCTTCTCTTCTTCCCCACCACACTGCTCTTTTCCAAATAGCTGCAGTGCTGTGTTTTGGCTTCGGTTGGATTTTTCCCTGCAGTAAAAATTTCACCTTTTTTTCCCCTCCTTAGGACTTGGCTACTAAGAAACCTGCTAAAGGATTTCCTCATCATTTTGCAAAATCACAATTGCTTGGTGTCTAGAAGAATTTTAAAATCTGAAGTAGGGATCACAGGCTATGAAAATCGACGTGGCTTTGACTGCACCTGCTAAGCAGGCAGCTCGTGGGAGAGATACCTTTGTGGAGGTTTTTCACCCCCCACTCTCCTCTTTCTTCAGAGAACTAAAATTTAATTACAGAGCTTGGAGAACTCTTCACATCATGTAGAGACTGAGCTAAATAAAACAATGGCAGGGAAATGAGAGCAAGGCAGGAACGTGAATTGTAAAAAAACACCTCATACCTGAGATTTTTGTACTGCTCAAAGGTTTCATTCAGCTCCTTTTTAAATGGGAGGGGATGTGTAGGGGTTGATGGCTGTGAATACTTATTTTCTGCAAGGGGGAAAAGAAAGAAGAGGTGGCTTTCAGTACAATTCATAGGGCTAATAGGTAAATCTACCTGGTTATTATATCCTAGAGCCTTGGCTGAGCTGAGTAATGAAAGCCATTTTATTGGTGCTCAGAAGTCCTAATCGCTTTAAAACCACAAGTTAGGTCCCAGCAGAAGTTGTTTGGAATTTAACCTTTGTAATAAATTCAGATAGTGTTCTGTTAAAATAGAGCAGCTTTAAAAAATATATTACTGCTACTACTATTACTATTATTATTATTATTATCTCGAAAGAGGGAAGGCCAGGAGCAATTGAATATTCCTGTGATCTTTTTCTGTCTCCATTTGAATTTTACAGGATTGTAGGTCTAAAGGATGTGAAGGTGGATCAGGAAGAGTTTGTCACAGTATCTGGGTGGTTGTAGTCATGATGAAGGGACAGATGTGTTAAACAGCACATTTTCCTGCAGGGACTGGCCAAATAGTGCAGGGTGTGAAGTACCTGTAGTGGGGGTATTAAGGATAATAAATGAGCTAAATCTGTTTTGTTTTTTATTTTTGGGGTTTTTGTTTGGTTTTTTGGTTGGTTGGTTGGGTTTTTGTTTTGTTTTGTGGGTTTTTTTTAAAAATTTTATTATTATTTTTGGGTAATTCTTACATGTAATTTTAAATAGATAAAGATTCCTGAGAGAAAGTTTCCATCAGAACTTTTCCAAACTTCTCTGGTAGCTGTCACCAAAGAATTGTGTTTGCTTTGAATAACTGAGCAGATCTTCGGGTTACAAATTAAAAGCTTAATAAAAGACAAGCAGTTAATAAGCATAACTTGGTGCAGTATAAACAGTTGAAAAAATAAAGTCTCATCTCCCAGAGCTGCCAAATCAGACCAAACCCCAGTTTTTGAAACAGTGCCTAGTTCTTGAGTGTGTGTTTCCACATGCTTTTAGAAAGGGTAGAATGGAATTATCTTTCGGGGTTTGGGGCTCTATAGATCCTCTCCCAAGTGTTTTTCAGTGGAATCACAGAATAGTTTGGGTTGGAGGAGACCTTAAAGCTCATCTGATTCCACCCCCTGCCATGGGCAGGGACACCTTCCACTAGCCCAGGTTGCTCCAAGGCCTGTCCAACCTGGCCTCGGACACTTCCAGGGATCCAGGGGCAGCCACAGCTTCTCTGGGCACCCTGTGCCAGGGCCTGCCCACCCTCACAGGGAACAATTCCTTCCCAATATCTCATCTAAACCTCTTCTCTATCCATTTAAAATCATTGCCCCTTGTCATATTTTATATATGTTTATTTGTGTAAAGGTTATTTATTAAACCTCTTCGTACAAATAAAACATCTTTGTTTAAATACAGAGGACAACTTCTGTGGGATATTTTATGTCCTTGAAGGGATGCTACGAATCCTTCTTCTTTCCCTTAGCATTCCTAACAGGATTTTGCCTGTGACTCTTTATAATGCAGGGTTCGTCCTGCTCTGCTGAATTTTTGTGCTTCTGATTATTCAGTGTTGCACATAAGCAGCTGTGCCCAGAGAGAAGTGCCCCCTGTTAATCAGGAAGTGCTGAGCCATATGGCATATGAGGATGGAATATTGCAGCTCTGGGACGAGCCCCTCCTGTTCACAGCCAGCTTCATACCAGCGAGTACCCTGTGAATGTGTTCCTGCCAACACCATCAGGTCCTTCAGTCCTGGCTGCTGAGTGACACTGTGGCTTTCTGGAGCCTTCCTTCCTTCCTGAGGTTTTGCTTCTCTTCAGTCACTGCTGAGAGCCCATTTTCCTGTGTAATAACTCATAAAGGGACAGAGGGAAAAGCAGAGGGTGCTCTGAGCTGTCTGCACTGCCCTGCTCGTAGGTATTGTACACACAGGGAAGGTGCAGCTGTGTGCCCAGTGGTGTTTCTTGGCCTTGTGCTCAGTTCCTTTTAGTGATTCATCTTTTGGAGAAACACAGGAGTAGGAAACAATGTACAGCCAGCCCTCAGTGAATTCAGTTTCCACTGCAGCTATCATAACCTCCATCTATGGATTAGAATTGCCTGGGTTTGGAAGTTTTATTTCAGCTGAAGATGGCTTTAGCTTTGTAGTGTTAGTTTTTTAACACGGCGTACAGTTGGGTGAGTGTGGAAATGGGTGTGCTTGCAGCAGAGTGGGAAAGTCACTCCACACAATATTGCCTTTAGCAAGTGCCATATTGGACCAAAATAGCTGCTCTTTCACCCAAGAGGAGCAGGCAGCCTGTTCCTAAGGAGGAGTGGATTTCTGCAGCCATGTTTATAATAGGATATTTCTGGCCTTAAACTGTGTTTTAAACTACTTTGAGATTCCAGGCACTTTGCACATAGTTACAGACATGTGTGATGCACTTGACCAGCTAAAAAGTGAAATCACAGTCAGTGTTTCTGATGGATCATAGGTTTTCTTTGATCCTTTTGGATTTTAACCGTGGGGTAACCTTTATCCTTCCTCCGGTAGAAAAACTCAGCGGCAGAAAACCAAATCATCATTAAGTATTTGAAGCATGGTGTTGGAGCCAGGGAAATACTGATGGGTTCCAAGGCTGACTGAGGCAGAAAGGTCCTACTGGTGCTCCTTCCTGGTGTGATGTGATGTCCAGCTCTGGGTGGTCTGTACCAAAACACTTGGGATGTGTTCAAGAGGCATCATTTTATACGTTGGCAAACCTGGAACTGACAAGTGACATTGTTTGAAGCAGGACCTTGTTGTGATCCCACAGGTCATGGCAGTGGGATTTTGTGCCCTTCCTAGTAAAAGCAGAGCCTTGGCAGAGGATTTCAGTGCTTCCATGGCCTGTGCTCTCCAGGCCGTGCCAATGTGCCAGGACAGTGTTCAAAAGCTCCTCATATGTTGCATGCATTGTTTTTTTAGTTGTTTCATTTTTTAACAGGCATGAGTACATAAATTTCCCAGGTTTTCCTGCTTTATATTCCAGCAGCACACAAAAGTGGGAGCTGGAAATCCAGCAGAATGCACTCTGGAGCACAGGCCCCTTGGTGTGTTTGGGTGGAACACATTTAATACCACGCTGTAAGGTTCAGGCTCAGAATAACATGCCAGGAATGTGGTGTCTGCCCGACATCCCAGCTTGCGCAGGGATCACACGATGTCAGAATTTCTCTTGCTCAGCATTTCTGTGCTTTATAAGCACAAACTACCAGAACTGTGTGTTTTTCCCTGGATACAGAGGCTATGGAATAGTCAGGCAGTCTGCATGTACCTACGTTGGTAGCTGGTGATGGCTCTTTTCCCCCTTCATTCCCCAGTGGAGATTCGTGTGGAGCACTCTTTGTAAGGATTCAGGGCTCTGAGGGAGAGCCGTGGGCCTTTCCCCTTGCTGGGAGTTTGGCCCTGCCAGTGCAAGTGTGGGGATCCAGCAGCACGTTCCCACGTGAGCCCATCCCTGCCGTGCCGGGGGTGACTGTGCCTGTGCTTCCCCCTAGGAGGACTTTCGGAATAAAGTTGAAGATTACATTAAGCGCTACGCGAGATGATGAAGGGGGATGGATGGCAGGACCACGGCTCCACTCTAGAGTTGTCCTTAACTTCAACAGCAACCAAACCAGCCCAGATTGTACCAGCCCTGTGTCCATGTTGTACTGAAGAAGAAAACTAACTTCATAACCTGTCCATGTTCAAAGGAGAGTTCAGCATAAATACAGCAAGAAATTGTGTCTGTTGGTTGAAAAAGTTGTCTGCTTCCTTTTACAAATGTTTACTCTTCTGAACTGTACTGTATATCCTGTTGATGAGATATGCTTGAGAAGTTAAAAGAAATCACTATTGAAATTGTAATTACACCTTTTTTTTTTTTTTAACTCTTGCCTGATCTGGAGGGGGGAAGGAAAAAAAAAAAACCAACCAACCAACCCAAACAGAAAAGGTGGCGTGTTTTTGGAACACTTCGAGTTGGCAATAAATGGTCTCCTGTGAACCAAATCACAAAACTGTTGCCTTTGATGAGCAGAAACAGTATGAGCTTTTTCCAAGAGTCACTCAGCTGAGGCTTAGAGCTTGCCAGAGTGGAAGTGCAAAATGAGATTCTACTTCTGGTATTGAAATTCTTGATGCTATTTAATGTAAGTATGTTTTTGTCACAGTTTGGAATTTTTACATTGTTAATTTCAGGCCCTGTTTGGGCTACAGTATTTTTTTTTGTTTGTTTCTATTCATTGTGTGAAGTAGTTGAAAGAAATACAGGCTA
>VZTI01001808.1:306760-325756 GCA_013397865.1 Struthidea cinerea | reverse complement strand
TTTTTTTTTTTTTTAAATACCTGGAAAACCAGGAGCAGCCCTGAGCCAGAGACACTGTCCCTGTGCCAGGCCATGCAGCCATCCTCTGGAATGACAGGTATTACTGTGACAGGTAAACCCTGCCTGCTTTAAAACTGGCTATGCATAAAAAAATACATGGATAACAATTCCCCCCCCCCATCCCAATTAGTCATGTCTAATTTTAGAGGAACAAAGCAAAGCAAATCCCAGCTCTCCAATTAAAAACCCGCCTGGGGGAAGAAATATTTTAGAAGCAGCTTCCCAGCCACTCTCCACAGCCCCTGTGCAGCTCCTCAGCTGGGTTTTGGAGTTTTGGGGCAGGCTGTGCCCACATGGCCAGGTATTTAATTAACAGGGCCTGCAGCTGCTGAAAGCAGCTTCTGCTCAGCATCCCAATGTGCAAAATTACCATTTCCCGTTCATCAGCATCCTTAGGAGATCTCGGGAGCTGCAGCCTCTTCAGGAACCAGAGGGAAAGGGTTAACAGGCCAATAAAAGCTATTTTTATAGCTGAAGGACCATAGAGCAGCTGGCTTAGCCCTTCCCTGGCTCCAACTGCATTTCCATGGGGATAAATCACTGCTCCCATCACTGTATGTGAAGACATGCAAGGAACCAAAGCCCAACGGTGCCAGCAAATGAAAGGATAAACTCACTGCCCTTTGCAGGGAGGCAGCAGCCGCGTTCCAGCACTCAGCCAGCTCCGGACGTGAGGATGGACCCGAAGAGAGGAGCTGGGCAGCCACAGCCCCACGAGCAGCGTGGGGGGACAAGGAGGTGGCCATGGGGCTATGACGGGAGGGAGGCCCCTCCATCCTGGTGGGGTGGCTTAACACACCCTAAGTCTCTTGTCCCTTTTATTGCTGCCGTTTTCATTAAAGTCTCCCTGCTCCTGATGGCATCCTCAGCAGGAGCAGGCTGACATCACGGGCACTCCCACCCTCCCACACACCCCAGAGCCCAGCAGGGAGTGAGCGGGAGGGTCCCAGAGGGAAACTGTTTTCAGGAACAGCTCCAAGCGCAGAAGTGACACCAAGGGCTCGTGAGCTCTCGGCTTGAGAGAGAGCAAGGCTGGGTGCTCTTCAAGAGCCAATTTCTGCCCGTTGCTTACACAGAGCATACTCGACCATCACACTTTTTATGAAGGGCCAACTAAAAGCAAAGCTGAGCTCTCAGCTACCGCCAAGTGCTTTCATTTCTTCCACTTTATCTCACAGACCCTTGCTCACCCACCAGCTGAGACCATCCCTGCAGGCTGCGGGGTCCTGAGCTGCCCCACATCCAAAACAGCCCTGTGGAGACTCCATCATCTCCTGTCCATCCCAAATGCACCCAGACACAAGGCACTGGGCACCTTCTCCTGGCACACTCGCTGCCAGCCACTGCAGCGGGATACCAACGCGATCCATTGGCTGGGAAGGGATAACCAGACCCATCGGATCCTGGCTGCTCACAACGCCCTGTCGGGCGGGATCAGGATCCCTCTGGAGAGCAGCAGTGTTGACGCCTGGGGCCGAGAGTGCTTTTCCCTGCCACAGCCGTGGTGAACACTCATCCCACTGCATGTTCCAAACAGCATCTGGTTCTCTCTCTCCTCATGAGCAGAGCCACATTATTGTGTTAGCACCACGCCAGCCTGGTCCCACTGGGAATTCAGCCTGGGCTGGTGGTCAAATACCTCAGGGGGGCGGGGCTGTTTTCCTGTCCAACCCTCCCCTTGCCACCCCACAGCCAGGAGAACAATGTTCCCCCCACACACCCCCCCACTCTCAGCAGGGCAAAGCTGAGCCAAGCCCCGGAGGCTTGTGCAAGGATGATCCTCAGTCACAGAGTTAAAACTCTCTGGAGAGAAAGCTGGAGCAGGATGCTCCGCCTAAGCAGGGGTGAAGCAGCTTGAACTTTACCCTATTTGTGAAAGTTCTCAGGGGTGGATGGGGGGGGGGGGTCAGGGTTTGCCCACGCGGGGTAGCATCAATCTCTCCTCAATAATTATTTTGCTCATTTTAAGAGCTTTGCTTCAATATTGTTTCAATAAATAGGGCAATACATGTAACTACCTATGCTATGTAGTAAACAATTGGATCCAGCCACACACAAAGACCCCACCCCAAGAAACTGAGGAAGCAAGGGGGTCCTTTCTGCATCTCCTGCCTCAGCAGGAGGGCTTCCCTAATCAACTTAATTCCTCTTGTAGCAAACATAGAGTCAGGCTTTTTGCTCTCACAGAAGCCCACAGCTCATTTGCAAGTCTGCATCTCCCAAACTCCACCTCCTCCACAAAAATATTAAGCAGCTGTTCTAGGATAGCACTGGGAGGAGGGCAGGTTTTCCCAAACAATCCCACCACTGCCAGGAGACCGACACCTGGCCCGGAAAAGCTCTGCTGTGCTTTGGAATATTTTTTCCCTGCCCAATGTGAACTGCCATTAGGACTGTTTTCCCAGTCACCATGGAAATGGTTTAAAGGATGCTGTGCATGGACTACGTGGAAATGAAGGGCTGCAGGCAGGATGGGGATGGGGCTCGGCCACAGGTGGGAAGCAGTCAAAGAATGATTTAGGGTTTGATGGCATCTGAATGCTTACACTGCGATAAATCCTAAGGAATTCCTCTGGGGTTTTTTTACCACTGCAACCAAGACTGGAATTGGCTCTGGCATTTATTCCTTGACAGCACTTGGATGTGGACGGTGCTGCACTAGGATTGGGGTTCACAGGATTGACAGCTCTCTCTTTACCACAAGTATCCCAGTATTTCTTATCTTCCCTGAATTCCTTGATTCAGAAGGGAAAAAAGAAAGCACCACAAGGCTTCGCTTTTGCTTTGCAAATAAAAAAAACCCCATTGATTTCCTCCTCTGCAAGGCTGCAGGGCGAGCCTGGAGCCAGGCTAAAGGGGTATCCAGGAGGGACCTGGCAAGCTGAAGATAAATAAGTAGATAATGAGATAATAAGAGAATGGATCAATCTGTTTTCTGTAAATAATGGATAAATAACCTGAAGACGGAGTGTGAGTGTACTGACAGCTGGGAGAGCAGCTCCATCCCTGGCTGCAGCTGTCAGAGCAGCACGATCCCCCTGGTGAGCTCCTTCCCGCAGGACGCCCGTGGCCGGGGGAAAGCATTCCATGGAGATTTTCAGGAATGCCACAGAGGGTGGATATATTTGGGATGAAGATGCCTGGCTGGGCTGGAGTGACACCCGCAGCTGTGGCAGCGCTCGGCACCGTGAGCATCTCCCTGTGCACAGACCCTCCTGCAAATCCCTACCCTGGCCACGGCCCTCCAGCCAAAACCGAGCAGGAAAAATATCCACAAGTCATCAGCGCCTGCTGACGCATTTGTGGGTGGGCAGTGGCAGCCCGACCCCTCCATATCCCTGAAATAGCTGCCCTGAGGGAGACCACAGCTAATCCCCCTGGCTCAGTCACCACGCCGATGAAGGGGGAGCTGGAATCAAAATAGCCAAGCTGATCTTTGGGATAATTCATCAGGCACAGCTGAGCTCCTGGCCAAAGCGGCTCGGCCACCACCACGGAGTGGAGGAGCCCTTGACACCGAAGAGCCCAGGATGCAGCTGCAGTCTGGCTTTTGAATGCCAGGGCAGCCAAAGTGTGCAACAGCTCACACAAGCTCCCCTGGTCCGTGATAAAAACCTGCCCATCAAAATCCACCAACTTTCCCTGAATAAGCAACACTAAGAAAGCCAGCAGAGCTCAAGGGTGTTGGACAAACCTTCCCAGAGAGCTGGTGCTTGTCCACATGGCCCAACCCAACCTCACCGAACGCTCCTGCTCCGGAGAGACCCCTCAGTTACATCAGAACACAGCAGGAGCAGCAGTGCAAGAGCTCAGCTAATGCCTCTGAGGGCGAGGTGGGAGCAGCATCTGCCGCCTGTAAATAGGACAAATGGCCCACGATTACAAACTCTGCTGAGACAGTTCATTTATCCAGATGTTCCCATCATGCCATCCCCGCTTGAGCAGGAAATTATGGAGCTTAGGGGCATTTCCCTGCTAAATGCTGCATCCAGGAAATCAGAGCTCCAAACATGGTGCTGCTGGTGGTACAGAGGCAAAACCTCCCAACATTTCTCCTTGTTTCAGACAGGTTTCAAGCATCAAAATGTCTCAGTTTGGGGCATGATCTGGAGAGAACAGGCTCTAGGCAGGTGCTTTATTTCCATTTCTTTGTCTCACAGCTGGTGGAAGACAAATCCTTCCCCTAAAGCCAGAGGGGTGACCAGGCAGCTATGCCACTCCCTGCCCACTCCTGCTGGGACATCTTCCCTTTCCCCAAAAAGGGGATGGTGATTCCCACACACATCCAGAGAGCAACGCGATAAGTGAGGCCACCCAAACCCCAAATCCTTGCAGCTGATTTACTGCAGTAACTGAGCTGTTTCTACCCAATTTTTCCAGTGTCCTGAAGGCATGAGAGGATCAGAGGAATGTCATCTCTCAAATAACCCTGAGCCATGTGTTTGCACGGAGCAAATGGACTCAGGCAATCAAATTAAACCCTGCAAGCTTATCAACATTTCCTCCAAGTGCCTCAAGGGTAACGAGTTCAGCTGAAGCTATTTAGAAGACAAAAAGGACATGTGAGATAAAGAACAAGATGGTGAGGGCTGGAGCAGTATCAGCAGCCCTGGGCATTTCTGAGCACCAGATGAGGCTTCTCAGAACCAGAAATCTCCCACAATTTTTCCATTCTCTTCTCTTCCCCTCCATTTTGTCAAGGATCAAGGGGAAGGAAAACCCAACAGTATGTTCAGAACCACAGAACAGAATCATTGACCCATTAAGGCTGGAAAAGACCTCTAAGATCTTGGAGTCCAACCTTTGACCAAAAGATTGATACACACACACACGTGTAGCTTTTAATTTGGCACAGAAGAAAGGGCCACGAAGCAGGAAACCACCAAAATCTCACAAAACCTCTTAATTTTTGTGCAAAAAACTCATGGCACACAGCACCATCTGCTCCCTACTTCCAGCTGACCCCCATCGTCACTGGTGTCACATGAGCTCATTTTTCTTCCGCTGCTTCATTTTCCCAGGGAAAGGCCATGGCACAACATGGAAAGTCAGCTGAAGCGGGAAAAAGGGGAGTTATTTTCTCAAGCCCTCACACCAACACACAGTCACCCCTGACCAGTCTTTCAGCTTCAATCAAAACCATCTGAGCAGATTTACACCGTGGTGATACCAGAAGATTCAGCTCTGCTGATTATAGATAGGAAAGAGCTAATCCAAAGAAAGCACTGTTTGCAATAAAAATAAAACCAAACCCAAAGGAATCTCCCCCAAAAACCCAACAAAGCCCCGCAGAGCAGCACACTCCCCATATGCGACACCCCCAGTCTCCCTGGTGGGGCTGCACTGAGCAGGGTTCCCTTATCACCCTCCTTATCCCACAGAGATGCTCCCAAGCATTCCACCAGGGAAGCAAGGCTGCATCTCCGCTGCTCCCAAGTCATAAATCACGGCTGATTCCCTGACACTGATTACAAACAGGAGGCTTAGCAGGTGGCTGCCATGCCATATCATTCCAGCCTCTCCCTCTAGTTGCTTGGAAAAATCAAAACACAATTTCTGCAAGCAGGGGCTGAGCCAGCAGCTCCGGTGGGACATCTTGGGATTTTCTCCCAGCCAGGGTTTGAGGGCATCTCGGTGGGTTACGGGCTTTCCACGCTGACTTAGGGTGTTCTGAACTGTCTGGAGAACCAGAGTGCTGAGCAAAAATGCAAAATCTCATGGAAATCACGTCCATCAAGCTGTGAGGCACCAGAAGCCCCTGTGATGGGAATCCCAATCTGCCTCTTCATTAACCCATCAATTCCCAGCATGCAGCAGAGCCATGGTCTTCTCCTACTGGAGCTCCACTGCTGTGTGGTGGGGCATGACCACCACCCTCTGACTTCCAAACTCTGCTTAGGCTGGGCTTCTTGAAAACCTCTTTAATCACAGAATGTCTGAGGCTGGACATGACCTCTGGAGATCCACCTCACCTCATCCAAACACCCCTGCTCAAGCAGGGCCACCTACAGCTGGTTGCTCATGACCACGTTCACCTGGTTTTTTAGTATCTCCAAGGATGGAGATTCCACATCCTGCCTGGGAGATCTGTGCCAGTGTTTGGTCACCCTCACAGTGAAAATGCATTTCCTGGTGTCCAGAGGGGACCTCCCATGCCTCAGTTTGTGCCCATGCTTTCCCACCAGGACACATTCCTGGCTCTGGTGCCCACCCGAACCCCCAGGTCCTTCTCTGGTTGGCCTCTGGGCAGCCCCAGCACATCCTGGTGCCTGGGGCTGTTCCTCCTCAGGTGCAGAACTTTGCCCTTCCACTTGCTGAGCTTCAGGAGGTTCCCAGCTTGTTGAGGTCCCTGTGGACAGCAGCACAACCCTCTGGTGTGTCACCCACCCCTCCCAGTTTGGTGTCATCTCAGGTGCTGGGGTTACACCCAGTCCCATCACCCACACCACTGGTGAAGAGGTTAAGCAGGACAGTGCTGACCCCTGGGATAAACCCCTACATGCTCCAACCAGTGTTTGGTCAATGATCAACACCCCCCAGGCCTGACTGTTCTGACGGTTCCCAACCCACCTCATCCAGCACAAATTTGTCTGTGGGGATCTTACAGGAGACAGTGCCAAAAATCTCACCAAAGTTTGGGCAGACAACGTCCACTGCTGTCCCCTCCAAGCCCACCTCTTGCCCCCTCCACAGGTGACCAGGCTGGAGAAGCCCCAGCAGGGACAGAGCCAGGGCAGCATCAGCAGCAAAGCAGACTGAAATCAGAGCGCTTCCCCCCGTGAAACGCCCCAGTGCTGACACCCTTACACCGCAAAACCACAGATGGGAGCAGGAGGGAGGGAGGAGCAGAGAGACCTCACTTACCCCACAGTCTCGTCCCAGTCGCACCAGAGGCGCTGGCCGATGCCCTCCATGCTGAGCTGGAACTGCTTGAGGCAGTAGTGCCGGATCATCCAGCCGTAGTCGGCCTCCTGGCACGCCGTGGCCGCGATGAAGTGCTGGGCTGCAAGACAGGCCAGGGCCACGCGGGGTCAGGCTCTGCTGGGGGGTCACAGCACCACCACAGCCCCCTGTCCCACACAGGCCCCCAGCTGCACACACAGAGGCACCTGCCAAAGCAACCCCAGCTCTTCAAAACCTCCTTCTCCCAGGTTTATTTCCCTCCTCACACCCTTGGGACCCTGCAGCCTCCCAAGTGCCTGGCGCTGACCAATCAGTTATTCAAGACGCGCCAGGCTGTAGGTGCTAAAAAGTCAGAAGCAGAGAAATTCTTCAGCCTTTTCTCAATATTCTGTGAGCAGACTGTCTTTCCCATGCAAACTATTTTAAACAAGGTCACAGTTTCATAAACTTCTTGCACCTGCAGGCTGTGTTGCAAGATTGTCAAGGTTTTAACTTTGAAAATATTTTGGAATAGGTATCTTAGGACTTGGCCAATCCTCTCAAGGGGTGGATGGCCGAGAAACCAATTACCTATTGCCACTCAACACACTTTTGTGAAGTATCCTATAAAAGTAGTTGGAAAATTATTAAAGCGCTTCCACTTGTTCATAAGCCTGGACTCTGTGTAGTTTTCTTACCCGTCTCAGACGCGACAGCGACACCAGGTAACTCATAAATTAGTAAGGATTTATTCTCTGCTGACAGGCTAAAATACCTTTGGATTTCAAATGTCCAGGTTTTGGGCTTAAAAAACAAGTAAGGGTGCGGGGGAAGCTGGGGAATAACCTCAAGAGATCCCTGCTGCTGGCCCCTGAAAAATGACCTGCCACACGTGGGAACAAATATCCACCTCTGATAGAGCGCAGGGACAGACAAAGGGAAACCCATCAAATCCATCTCTGGCTGTACAGTGCTGATTGAATTCCCTTCTGGGAACGTGTCCCTGCAACTGCTTTAAAAACAGGGAAGAAAAAGGTGCTGCTTGCAGGCTCATGGACAATCAGTGCAATGTTGCTGGTGAGGGGAAAGGGAAAAGGACTGTGATGCTACAAAGGGAAGGGAAGAAAAAAACCAACTCTTTTGGGGGAATGATTAAGTGAGCCTGGCTATAAATAATAGCTTTCCCTTGGTCCCAAAGTGCCAGCTAGTGCCTTTGCAGCTCCTGGAGTGCACTGCAGGCAGGCACCACATACCAGATCTATTTTTTGCTACGTGTGAATAAGAGTAACTCCGTGCTTTATTTTTATCTGATTTTTTTAACACAACAGAATTGAGCTGCTTATTTAGTGGCCAAGGCACATCACCATGGGACACCATCCCTCTGCAGCCTCCAAAATCATCGGAGCAGTTAGGTACCAGCATCCTATGGCAACGGGTGGGAAGCCAGGACCTGCTGGGAATCTGGGTGGGAAGGACCTCCAGAGCCTTGGCTGATGTTCCTGGATGGGTGCAGGGCTCCCACGCTGCCTCCGACAGCAGCAGCCACTTTGGCCTGACTTGAGATAAGACCATGGGAGTTACGGAGCCAAGAGAAATTAAAGAGCATTAAACCTTTATTGTTGTAATAAAAAAACGAGTTTATCAAAATCTGAAGCTCTCCCCACTTGTTACCAGCCAGGGGCATGACCTCAGCCAGAGACAAGCCCTGCTCCCAAATGGGAGTGTCTGAGATGCTGAAGCAAAGCACCAAGAGATGAAGAAGCAGAAGGAAAGCTGCAATTTACAGGAGGCCTGGACTGCAAATCTCAGTCCAGACAGGCTCAAGGATGACTGATGGCCAGGAGGCTTTTCTCCCCTTCCCATCCCTTCCGATCTGGATGAGTCAAGTGAAGGAGTGACACGGCTGAGCGAGCACCAGCGTCCAAGGGAGGCTCAGGAGCCAGCCCGGGGGTCACCCCTTGGTGACATCCGTGCACCGGACTGTGAAGGGCGAGTGCCCTGTAAATATCACAGCCATCACTTGTCTGGACAAGCAGCTTGCAGAGAAAATGCTGCTGGGGAATGTGTCAGGTGCAGAGCAGGAGAGCACAGCAAAAGGACAAGGACGAGCACGGCGGGAGAATGAATTAAAAAGCAGATGGATGAGCAGCCAAGGGGACTGAGGAGCAAAGGAGGAAACAGAGCCAGGAAGAAATGAGTGAGACATGCAAAGCATGGAGAGAAATTGAGGAAGACAAAGCCACTTGAGGAAATTCAGCAGCGATGCAGCACGAGGGGAGAGAGAAACAGAAGTTAACCAAGCATGGCCAGACTGCATTTTGCCTGGTTTTCCTCCTCCCCACTCTCATTTAGGATGAGCCTGGAGACAAGCATTACCACAACAATCCCTAGGGATGCCCAAATGCTTCCTGATGACCACACAGCTGCTTATGCAGAATAAACCTGGAGGAAAACACCTTAACCTTGAGTGCATAGAGGAGAAACACTGAACAAACCATGGGGAGGAAGCAACTGAGAACCACAAACTGGCTGCAAGTAGCTGCAAGCCACGGATAGCTGGAGGCCAGCATGAAAACTGGCCCTACTGTTATTAAAAGTAAAAAACAACCCAAACCAAGTGAAAACCAAACCCTGGGGAGCTTTAAGCACTTGCCAATCACAGCAGCTCAGAAGATGCAGCTCTGGAGGTCCTTCAGAGGCAGGTGAGCACCTTGCTATCCCCCCTGGCAGCTCCTCAGTGCTGCCCAGGAGCTCTGCCTGCCCCACCAGGACCTGCTCCTGGAAGATGCCTCTCCCACTGCATCTCCCACACCTCCACGTGGGCTCTGCAAATCCCTTTGCCCCGGGGTCTGGGGAAACCAGAGCCATCAGCCAGTGACCTCTTCCAAGGACATCTGATTTTGGACATGGTGAAGGGCTCTTTTGTTTCACACCCGAGAGGAGCGAGGCCCAACAGGGCCCGTTGTGTCAGTGCTGCGAGGATGGAGCTGGGCACAGCGAGGCAGAAAAGCTCTTTTGTTTTCAGCTGACCGGGAGAACTGACTTTAGCTGTAATTGCACATTTTAAGGTCAAAGTGAGAAGCTCCTGCCACGTTTCCACACGGTCCCCACCTCAACCCACAGATCCCTGCTGCTTCACAGATTTCTCCCAACCCCACGTCAGACTGGGACAGGCTCAGGGTTTGTAACAACGGGGGGGGAAAAAGCACGGAGGGATTTTTGCATCTGCTGGCTCTCACTCCAGAAGGTTTTCCTTCTGCTCTCAGCCCTGCTGATGGAGATGGTGTAAGTCAGCTGCAGTGAGCTGTAAATAACTGAGCTCCAGAGCACTCACGGCTCTGTACTCCGCAGCATCCATTTGTGAAGGCTGCAAGGAGCTGCTGAATAACTGAGCTCCAAAACTCAACTGTACCAAGGCTGAGCTGCCTCCAAAGAGCTCCCCTCTCATGGGCCCCTGTCGTTCCCATTCCCTCAGGAAAAATGGCATTGAGGGCTGCAGGAATGCAGCGGTTCTCTGGGAACATCCCACTGGAGCCATCCAGTAGCTCCAAAGCCCTGCTTGGTCTTTAGGTGCCACACGGACACGGAGAATCATAGAATCCTGGAATGGTTTGGGTTGGAAAGGACCCTCAAGTTTACCCAATTCCACCCCCTGCCGTGGGCAGGGACAGCTTCCACTAGCCCAGGTTGCTCCAAGCCCCGTCCAACCTGGCCTTGGACACTTCCAGGGATCCAGGGGCAGCCACAGCTGCTCTGGGCACCCTGTGCCAGGGCCTCCCCACCCTCCCAGGGAGCAATTCCTTCCCAGTATCCAATCTAACCCTGCCCTGTGGCAGTGGGAAGCCATTCTCCCTTCTCCTATCACGAGAATTGTTGATGAACAACCTTCCCTGCAGAGAAAATCCCTGATTGCCTATTAAAAGATGCAATTTTAAGGATCCTCCTCCCAGGAAACACTTGGAGAGCGATGGTGAGGAGGTGATTGGAGGGACGGCTTTTGCAGGCATCCCAGATCCTCATGATTGCCCTGGGATTGATGCCCTGGAGAGTCCCAGCAAGCATCCACCAGGACTCAGCCTACTGAGGGTTAGCTGCAAAAAGCCTGTCACACATTTATTTCAGCAGAAAAACAGTGTTGGTCCTGAATTGTTACAAAAATTTCGGGAAGACAGCTGGACTTTCCTACACTGCACTTCTCAGAGCTGGAGCCTGGATCAAGAGCTCTGGGCCACCCCTCCAGAAACAGCTTTGGGGACACCACCCCCTCCTCCTGCCACTGCTGTGAGCCCACACATTTGTCACAGTGATGGTTCAGCAGCAAAAATCCCTGAGCTTTCTCTGCAAGAAACATCCTGCATTTCACAGCAGTATCCCTCTGCACAATTCCTTGGTCTCTGGCCTTTTTCTCCTCCGTGTTCCAGAAATTCTTGGGCTCGTCTTGCTGGGATGCACAACCAACCCCACAGGGAAGCAGAGGCAGGGAGGACTGTGGAGCCTGAGAAGAGATTTGGGAATTTCAGACTGGCACAGCATGGGATGTTCCCGTTTCCCAGGCGTTTTTGCAAGTACACCTTGACGGTGCTGGGGGAAGGATGAAACTGTTTGACAACACATGCAGAGAATTCACCAGACCATCTGTTTGGGCTGTCAGGGTTTTTGGGGGGGAAACTGTTCAGGGTTTCATAGCAAAAAGCAGGAAAGAGGCAAATACTCATCCAAAAGCTGAACCCCAAAGATGGCAGGTAACTGCCAAGAGACACCCACAGCAGGGCTGGAAGGCACACGTGGCACCAGCAAAGCTCTGGGCTCCGAGAACAAACATCCCAGTATCTTCCCCTGGGCTTCTCCCAAATTCTCAGACCTCCCCTGTGAAATGATCAGTGCTCTGAACAAGCCCCAGATGGAAACAGACTGGTTTCCTCTCAAGGTGGTGGTTTTGCTGTTTTATTGAGAACAAACCTTGTGGTTTGGACTCGGCTGCAGAATAAAACACTCACGGGAGGGTGGGGAGAGGACACGGGGCAGGAGGCAGAAGATGAGTGCGAAAAACATCCCAGTTAACAACTACAAAAATGGAAAAATTGGCCCTCCCAGCATCTGCAGAAGCCTGGGAAGGGTCTGGTCCCCTCTGCTTAAAAACACCTTCCACTGGGGCTGCTTCTGGCAGCCACCAGCTCAGCAGAGGCTTCAGAGCTTGCAAACAGCCCTGGGCTCACCAGGAAACAACTAAGGTGCTGTTTAGCTGGGACACTGTTTTTGGACAGAAAGCTGCAGATGTTGGGGTTGGGGACAGCAGGGTGGCTGGCCCAGCCCTGTGCCCTCCTCAGGAGCCACCTGCTCACAGCTCCCCTTGCTGGCAGCCAGGGCTGTGCCCCCGCAGTCAGACGAAACCTCGGACCCCGGCAAGGCTATTTCCGTCCGGGATTTGCACAGGGAATGTATTTTTAAAGTCTCTCCTCCCTGCCCGGCTGGCTCAGGACAGGGGCTGGGAGCCAGCAGTGGCTCCGGGGGCTGTGCAGCAGCTTGGGAATGGAGGTGGATGGAAGGGCCCAAGCCCTGCAGGTGATCATGGGGGAGACAGGGACCTACACGGGACCATCCCATCCCAAACCTGCTCGTGGATGCTTCAGGAGTATCCTCGGGTCCCCAAACCACGCAGCCTCTGCCTCCCCTGCCGCTGTTGTGGCACTGTCCCTTAATATGCAGGACTTTCTTTCCCAACACTGGCACTCAGGGTGTAAATTAAAAAGGGAATTCGTGGGATTTGGGGGCTTTTATGCGCTGAAGGGGAGCGGGGATTTTACAACACGCCGCTAATCATGGCACAGTGAGGATTCTGGAGACAGAGCAGATGCTGGGAGCTGGGGGGAGATCTGCCCATCTCCGAGCACCGGGAAAGCTGATGCCAGGATGTCTTGGACAGGCTGCCAGTGCTCACTTGGGAGAAGAGAAGGAGCATCTCCCCCTCCCTGCCTGCCCTGTGCTCCAGGGGGCTGCAGACGGAGCAGCAGAAGGAAACCACGCAGCTACAGCTTGAACAGAGCAGCACAAGCACGGCACAGACACGGGGACAGAGCCCTGCTGGAGCTCCCCAGGGAGCTCTGCAGATGGAAAGCTCATCCCAAATTTTGCCTGTCCAACAGCTTCACTACCACAAAGCCACAAAAGGACTCGAGGAAAGTGGGATGGGGGAGAAGTCACACAAGCTGAGAGGGGAAAAATGTCTCATGGCAGGGGAAAAACTTAAAATGAAAAGAGGCAGGGTTAGGATACTCCCCGCGGGGGGAGGTGCCATGGCTGAAGTGCCCTGTAACATCCTGCTGGCCCGGGAGACAGTGGGCATTGGATCCAGAGTCAGTAGGGAAAGTCAGTCCCTGCTCAGCCACGCTGGGGACAGGCCCCTGTTAGGGACACGGCTGTGTGGAAAGCTTCCAAAGGGACCAGAGGTTTCCACCTCTTAGGGAATGCAGCACAAGGTGTGGTGGGCCTGAAGAGCCCTCTGGGGTCCATCCCACAAGCCACTTCTTCATATGAAGAAGTGCACCCAGAACCTGAAGGCCTTTAATCTGATTTATTAACTCGAAGGGGGACTTCGTCCCTGCTCCTGGAACGGTTATTCCCTTTATTTTATCACACTAAGCAAAATAAAGAGAAAGCTGCTTTTTTTTCCCAGCCAGCATTAATGAGGTATTTTGCATGCAGCTGAACATCATCATGAAACCCAAAAGGATCTCCCAGGTTTTAAATGTGGCATCCTGTTGCGCCTGCAAAGGAAGGAAGTGATTTATCCCTCAAGCTGGTACTTGGATGATTTGTAGGCATTTACTTTGTGCTGGGATGGGGATACTTGAGGTTCTGTTGTCATTTTATAGCTATTCCAAGCATTCTAAGAGGGCACAAAATAAACTGCCTAAAAATAACTGCCAGGGAATTATTAGCTGAAGTTGAGGTAGGAGCCAGCTGCCTGAAAGCAAAGCCTGTCTGGGGGCTTTCGGGGGCTCAGGAGATGCCTGGGAAGCAGAGGTACCACTGCACTGTGTTATTCCTCTTTCAAGTTCAGTATTTTATGAAGCACCTCCAACAGCCAATCCATCCCCAAAGGAAGGGTAATTTACACCACTCAGAGACTCCACATAACAGCTCCTGTAAGATGCAGAATATGGGATTAAAATGAAAGTGCAAAACCAAGGTTTGTACTGTGAAGCCCAGTGCAGGGCAGTCCTGCTTAGCTGGGTCATAAAGGTTTGGCTTCTTGCCATACAGCATTGCTGCTAAATAATATTAACCACTAAATACACTGAAATAGGCTGCTCCAAGAAATTGGACCAGGGTCTTTCTCTCCTTGCCTCAGTTTCCCACCTGTCTTAGCACAAGTTATGGTATGTCCTTGTTACCCATCCGAGGCTGCCAAGCACATTTCCAGGAATGGGACTTCTCTTACATGTCCCCAGGCTTGATTCTGCAGAGGACAGAAGGACAAATCCTTCATTTCCCCACCAAAATTCACTCGCTAGGTAAAATAAAATCAAGAGCAGCCGAGAAGGGAGGAAGGAGAAAGGAAATCAAAAGCCAGGCATACTGAAATCCTACTGCTGGCTGACTGCATGTCAGGGGAGGGTAAAATCTGCCACGAGCTGTTAGTTATAAAGATAATGATATCCTTGATGAATAGCAGGAAAATAGTTCTTCTTGACTGAATTAATGGAGGAAAACCACAGGCTTTAGACAGGCACTGGCAATGTCTGTACAGCCCAGACTTCACCCATTCCGAGTTCAAATCATCTCTGGCCATGGCCACCATCAAATCCCTGCTCACAAGGGCAGGGTGGAAGAAAGGAGGGATCCCCACTGGATTCTGTGCACCTCGAATCCAGGGGCTGAAGGGAAGCAGCCACATCCCTCCTGCCTTCCCAGGGAGGATTGTGGTATCCAACATCCCCATCCCAACACCTTAACCCAGCGCTGGACCCGGGTTTAGAGTTATTTTTAAAACATCAACAAAGCACTGGATGCCACAGATGTTGGCTCGGTCTCAAAGCCAGGCTGGTCCTGCTGCACAAAGCCAGGGAGAAACGAGTAGCCACCACACTCCAGATCTCAGGAATGTGCTAAAGGCAAATGTACTCTCCTTCCACCCCCGGGGATTATTTTTTCCTTCAGCTATTTCAGTTGATTGAGGCTAAAATAAGAGCAGGGAAAAGCAACACCAAGGTTAAAAGTGCCTGGCATTGGTTTGGAGACAACACACTGTGATCCCGCTGGTTCAGGTTTCAATGTGTGTTAAACACAGATTTTCTGCTACACGGGACTATCAAACATTTTATTGAATTACCTTCAAGATAAAAAAAATCACTGCCTGGGCAATCTAGCAGATTACCCATGAAGAAGCACATCACGAGTAAATATAAAAATTTGTTAGGGAGAAAACCAAAATAAATATCCTCACTGTCACGTTGGTGCACCCATCACAGGCTGCACACAACAGCAGCTCCACTAAACGCTTTTAACACAATGCTTCCAGACTAAAATCTGCTGCTGAGCCACGTGAGCAGCCCGGGAATCATTGGAATCATTTATTTTCCTTTTCAACAGAGACTTCTTGATGTGGTTTTCCTTCCTTCCAGCTGAAGAGCACACAGATTTTGCACCTCTCTGCAACTCACCCCCACACAGCAATGCTGCTCTCCCAGCAAACGTTGCCTAAAGGATACAGGGAAGCCCAGGGGGATCACCCTTGGCTGAAATCGGGGGGTTTTCACCCAGGCTCCTGCCTGCCTCCCCTCTGGGGTGCTTCCCTGAGGTGTCAGGATGTGTTTTCAAATCCCCAAAAGCTCGTGTTGTAGAAGCACAGAGACAAGGGACTGAAGCCACGCAGCAGCTTCATTAGTGGATTTGATGATTAAAAGCAGCCAGCTCCGTAGGCAGCATAAAGGCAGACAGGGACTAGCATTCCCTGGTATTCACCCACCCACAGCAGGAACTGACCTGGCAAACCCCAGCCACGGCTATATTTTAGAGGAGAAAAAGGCATTTAGCTATTTGAGCGAGCTGAAATGCTGTGTTTCCCCTCCGATGGGCTTTTAATGCTCCTGTCCCTCCACCCCAGTGGTGTTTGTGGTCCTTGCTTGGTGCAGGGTCTGTGCTGGGAAGGGCTGCGACCACAACCATGGTTTTGGAGCCCAAACCTGCCCCAAACCTCCCCCCAACAACGACAGAGCCAGACTTTGCATCCAGTCAGGGAGGCAGAACAAACTTGCCAGAGCAGAGCAGTAACTCCAGATTCCCACCCGCGACTCTCCAAGACCTCCCTCAACTCTGCCGTAACCCCAGTGTCGATTTCCAGCCCTGTGGAAACGTGAAGGATGCACGCGGTCTCTAATTTCATTCCCTCCAGGTCGTGGTATTTGCATTTTCATCACCCGCAGCCTCCCGGGTCAGCACGAACGGGAGCTTACGGCGCCGGTGCTTCACGGCTCTTAAATTCAGCATCATTTCAGAGTTAGTAAATGCAATCCTATTTCTCACAGCCAAGAGGCTTCCTGACCAGATCACACAGCCTTCAGCCAGCCCACCAAATCCATGTGCCACTGGTTTCTGTAGGAATACAGCTGGCACGTATGAGAGCAGTACAAGAAACTACAGGGTGGAAGCAAATTTGTTGTCCCTACCCACACGCTTTTCTTTTAATGCATAGGAAGTTTCGAGTCCTCTCCATGCCAGAGATGCTCTGAAAGGGAGGAGGAATGTTTTACTTTATTGCCAGGGATTTCTAACAGGGATTTCTCAATTTCTAAATATTGAGGAGGATTTTCCCGGAGAGGCTGCAGCCTTAAATTCAACTTTAGAGGAAGCTTTAGTTTTTTATAAAGGAGGCACTCAAACTGAAATCACTGGCAGGCACTACCGTGTGTGCTTTGGCCTGAGAGAAGACACAGAGGACTTCAATTCCTGTTTTTCAGGAGAGGTTGTAAACAGTGCCCAAAAGTTTTGTTTTTAAGAAAGCATCATTTTCTGCAGACCACGCAAACACAATGCTGCACAGCACAGACAGAAGATGCAGGGAATCAAGGAGATATGAATGTTTTACATTTGCAATTGCCTCTGATCTCTCGCAGCAATACAGTTATCTAAACCCAGAAGAAATCCAAGCAGCCCAGCACCGCCCTTAAACACCAAAACACAGCACAGAGCTCTGTGTGGTGCCAATCATCACTGCCCCAGTAACAGCAAGAGCCTGGCTCATCTCCTCCTCCCTGAGCAGCCTCTGCAGGAAGCTGCAGCTAAAAACCAGAAAAAGCCTCATTTTACCTTAATGGAAGTGGTTACCTTGGGGTACAGCTGGATCCCCGACCTGCTGGATGAGACTGGGGTTTTTAGGATGGCTGATTCCCTGACCACCACTGCTTTTTAAAGACTGCAGCGAGTTGTGAAGTTACTTAAAGCTCAAGCTTGAAGAGAAAGATTTTTCTTTTAGACCCTTCCCTTGTTTTAAAAAAAATTCTCACTTTAAAACACCTGCATCAGTGCATCACTGATGCTCAGAAGCATCCCTGACCTCAAAATTCAAGACTCCACCGTGATTTCTGGGCACTCAGTTGCCACTTGCAATTTCAGTGCAGCCCTGACTGCGGGCAGGGCTGTAAAAGTTGAAGGGCATAAAAAGAGAAGGTATTCTTGTTAAATGTGCTCAAAATAAAAAATCCTAGGAAGAGAATATGGTGAAAAACACATCTGCGCCACCAAGAGTAGCTGCCATTGGGCAACCGGTTCACACAAGAGGCAGCATCCTGCTGCTTCCAAGCCCACTGGAGATGGAAAGGAGCAGTCTGGAATAACTGGAGTACTTTTAAAAGTTACAGCTCCCCAACCAAGAGATGGGAGGGTCAGGAAAAGGAGACAAGGGCTGGGAAAACAGAGCAGAGAGAAATCCTAGCTAGCAGGAGTTAATGCTCCCTGCACAGGCTTCTGCAGCCAGGGACGTGCAGCCTTCCCCTGCAACCCAGCAGGGGAATGTGCCTCGTCCAAGGGCACAGCCTGCTCCTGCCCCTGCACAGCTGAGGAGTAGTAAATAGTTAATTACATGGTACGGATAAGCACACCGTGTGCAGCACGGCTCAATGCATTATGCACCAGGGCTTGGGGGAGAGAACCAGCACAGGGGAAGGAAAGGAGAGAAGGAGAAATTTGTGCTTCCTCAAGGAGCACTTGGATTTTGTGTAAGATCAGCGTCAGGATGAGGGTGTGCGGTTTCCCTTTGGAGTACCTTAAATAAACACGCTTCTACACAGCAGCAGCATCCCTCAGAGCTTCTGCTGTGGATTCACAGGTGACAAGCACGGCACAAATCTCTACCTGTTGCACTGAAATGCCAGGAGCGGCAAAGAACCCGAGGCACGCTGCATCCCATGGAAACGACCACACAACGCAAGCATTTCCAACCCCATCACCGGTACGCTGCAGAACACCCAACCTCAGCTTAGAAAAGCCTGTTTGAAGGGGTACTTCTGGCTGCCTCCTATTCCTGCGGCTCAGGAATGGGAAGACAGAGTCCGAGAGCAGTAATTAAACATTTGCAACAAAAGGCACGGACGGCAGGCAGAACGAGCACGCCTCAGTGCATCTCACCTAGCAAGCAGGGAATCCCACACACAGCAGGCTGTGTCCCACAGCATCACCACCTCACTGCTCCTGAGGCCAAGTGCGATGTTTTACTGTGTCCCAGCACCCTGGAATCATTTCTCCTTTCCATTCCCTATTGCTGTGTCGCCAGCGAAGCCAGGCTGGAGCCCCGCCGGGTTTCAGGGAGAGCGGTGAAGCCGCGGAGAAGGCGGCCGGGGCTGCGCGCCCGTGCCCAGCGCAGAGGGGAATCCCGGGGAGCCTGGCCCCAGCGGCTCCGGGGAAGTTGTGTCGCGGCGGCCGCACACTTACCCAGGACGAAGCAGAGGAAGCGCCGCGGGAGCAGGGCCATGGCCCCGCGGCAGGAGCAGCTCCGCTCCCGGGGCCGAGCGGGCTCCGCGCCCGCGGCGGTGCGCGAGAGGCGGGCCCGGAATGGGC
>VZTI01001808.1:261248-306689 GCA_013397865.1 Struthidea cinerea | reverse complement strand
ATGGGCGCGGCCCCGCCCGGCTCCTGCTCCGCTCCCGCCCGGCTCCCGCGGCGGCAGCGCAGGGCAGAGGAGGGTGAAGCGCTCCGGAGCTTAGGGCGTCCTTATCGCCATCTCCTCACCGCAGCCCACAGCCGCGGCAAAGGGAGCAAGCAGTTCCGAAGGAAGGCACGGAGAAGTCCTTCCTCACGCGCTTTCCTTAGCCCCGCTTCCATCTCCAGCGAGGGAATTTCTCCCTAGCTAAAAAATCCTACTTTCCCCTTTTCCAGTGTTGAACATACACATGCAACGCACTTTTAAGGAGAAATGTTTTGTGGTTTCCTCTTTTTATTTTTTAACCGAGTGTAACATCGTTCCTGAGCTCCTACAGCTCCATCTGCAGCTCGTTACCGAGCTGTGCCTGAGCAGCAGAGCCCGCCCGGGCTCCTCAGGTGCTCCGGATCAGGACACGCCCGTGCGAGCAGGGGAGGACTCTGCCTGCAGCGAGGTCACTGCCCCACAGATCGGTTCTCTCGCACTTGAAGTCAGCTCTCCCTTCTAAAGGGAGATCAATAAAAAAGGAAATGTGAAGGAACACCACGGTGTGCTAACTCGAGTCCTTCACACCGTGCACACTTTGCTTTCCCAAGAGGAACAGAACAGCTCGCAGGCCAGAGAGCCAGTTCTTCCTAAACTATTAACACCTGCCTAATTACAGAGCCAAGGTCGGGGAACAGAAACAGCAACAGCTGTTGGTAAGCAGAGCAAAGACGTGGCAGAGCAAAGCCTGGGGCTGCTTTCATGCTTTCCATCACAGACCAGGACACCAAAGCTGAGGCCTCACCTGCAGCACCAGGACCAAGGGCACAGCACGAAGCCAGGGCTCTGACAGCAGCTCTGCCACGAGGAGAGGGAGCAGAAGAGGTCTGAAAACAGCACAACATTGGCCCAACTTTGTTGAAGAACAAATTTTAACCTTTATTGACAGTAAACAAGGCTGCTCTTTCCAGCAGCAATTGCAACAGGATCTAGAACAAAGTACAGCAAAGAGACTGAGTTAGTAGAGGTGAGCTTTGAACAGAATCTCCTTCTCTTAAATGCACTACATATTTGTTCCTTACTGTGGAAAGATGGGGATTCTTTTTCTCCCCATTACTTACTAATGACTTGGCTATTTCACACCTCCCTCATCATGGAAGTAAAAATTATTCTACGTCATCATCTCCCTCACAAAGCAACAGGGAAAAGAAATGCTGTAATAGGAACAATTAGGACTGCAGAGCCCATGCACCATTTAAAAACCAAATAATCAATCCACAAGGAAAGCACAACACATTTCGAGGCTGTTAAAACCTTACTGACTGAAAATGCTTCCAAGCGTAAGATTTTATTTTTTGGGGGATGAGTTTCTGTCCCTATCTGCAGTCCTGTGAAAGTCAGACAGTAGATTAATATGAAGACTTTTCCTTTTTGGAGCAAACCTGGTAGTGGGCACTGCTAGGAGGTACCTAAAGCAAGCAGAGCATCAAGCTGAGCAAGAGACCAAAACAAGGATGGATAGATAGACACATCCCTGGAATTCTGGGCTGCGGTTTCAGCACGTTGAGCTTGCTGCAGATTCCTGCAGTGCCACGTGATCATGCACAGAGATCAGTGTGAGAACACTACAAGACACAATCTGATTCTGTCAGATTTCTAGTCCAGAGCTGGCCCCCAGACACCAGACAGAAATGATGAATGTTTGGAACCAGAACGGAGCCGGTGCTGGGATTTCTTTAGGGAAGGCTACCCAAGGCCTGGCCGTTAGGTGTCAGCTTTGCACAGAACATGTGTGCCAACGCCCTCCACGAAGCCCATCGGTGAAGCAGTTCAGTAATTAACCACCAGCACACCAAGTTTTAGAGAGTGCACAGAATGAACCCTTTTACAGCTCCCAGTCCTCAGAAACCAGTGCTCCAAGTGGATTCACCCTGGTACCTCCTGCAGGGCTAAGTTAACCCAGTCAGGCTATAGAGCTACACAAACTCAAGCAGATTTATTCCCCTGTAAGCTGGAATCTCACCTTTTTCATTGCTTCTCCTGCCTACAACAGCGCATTGATTTCCTCAGAATGGCAGAGGTCTTTTCCTCAATAGAACTGATGGCCAAGCCACTCAGGACACCTTTGTTGCTTTTCCTCACCTCCTGCACAGCCTCCACAATTTTGTCTCTGTGCGAATTAAAGATGTAACTAAAGATGATGTTTACTACACCACATTTTGTGCAACACATTTAGCACTTAGCTACCATGGATATTGGCTCCATGAAAAGAAATCCAAATATCTCACCTGCTAAACTCTGGATGCCTTTCCTGAAGTCTCTTTATTAACTTGGTAAAGCTGTTCAAGTTCAGTGCATAAGGAGAAACAAACATACCAGATGGATTAACAGAGGAACAAGTGGATGTTTTCTGCAGGGAAATTTCTCCAGGATCCTAGAATTGCATCGAAATAAGGACAAAATGAATGGGTTAAGTGTTGTACATATAATACATCTCTTTTCTACTAATAAATAGAAAATCCTAGTCC
Organism: Struthidea cinerea; assembly: GCA_013397865.1. Classification (NCBI taxonomy): domain Eukaryota; kingdom Metazoa; phylum Chordata; class Aves; order Passeriformes; family Corcoracidae; genus Struthidea; species Struthidea cinerea. The sequence continues at coordinate 304,146 of VZTI01001808.1, read as the reverse complement.
CCCAGAATGGTTTGGGTTGGAAGGCACCTTAAAGCTCATCTTATTCCTGCTACTTTAAATTAGATCCAGTTACCATTTCCCAAAGGACCAGCATATTTAAAGGGAAATCCCCAAAGACAGCAAATCTGTATGGTTTTTGAGAGCAACACCAGCAATTGCTAAATTGCCCTTTACTCTCCAAGAACCAAGCTGAGCCAATACAAAACACTGTATTTGTATATAGAGGATTCTTAGATTCATGCTAAAAAATCCAAGAGTTTCTTTCCCATCCACTACCCCAAAATCTTTCCTGTATAAAATCACATGACATTTACGTTAAAAAAAAAGATGTTACAAGGTGAAAAATGTAGTGCAAATGGGTAAATTCCAAACTGTCCCAGGATTAAGAAAAAACAGCTGGAGTATCAGTTTGATGCAGGGGCAAAAGAACGGTGCTTTCACTCTTCTGCCACATGCCAGAAATTTATTGCCAATATATAAAACACATTTTCCTATCCTAACATAATTTTCTATGTATTAAATGTTATGAGACAAGAAGATTCAAGGCTCTTAGCCTGCCATACAAAGGATTGTTAGTAATAATTACTCACCTTTTGATTATCTCCAAGCAAAGAACGTGCCAACCCTTGAGTAGGTGATTTCAGATCAGGGCAGTTGGTAGTAAATGTAGAGTATGAAAGAAGCCTTAAAGAGGCAAGACATTCCTACTACAAATTAAGAACAGACCTACCTCAGGCATTGAGGGTTTTGAGCAACCAACGTGAACAGAAGAATGTTCATTCCCACTGTCCACTGTCTTCACTTCTAATAATAAAGGTAAGAAAGCAAAGAGTTACTAACTCTTCTTGAGTTAACATCTTCTCTGTAGATTTTGGAAAGCCTAGAGAGAAAACCTTAAAAGAAACTAAGGGAAAGAAGAGAATCTTGTAACAGAAAACGAGCGTCCTGAGAAGCACAACAGTTCAGTTTGTGAAATATTTTTTCCCTGACTGTTTCCTGAGATTTGAAGAGGCAGAGGAAACACAGCTGTGAAGTAACAGGTGCTGAAGGCTGGTACAGAGAGGCCCCCAAGCTCTCTGCCTTCAGCACCCTGGGACTTCTCACCAGACCCATCACGGTGACCCAAGTCTCCAAACACAAACCATTTGCATCTAACTCTCAAGAGTCCAGCACGGGAAGGAAGCAGAAAAAGGAGGAGGAGGAGAAAAAAAGAAAGATTTCCACCTATGTGACTGGCTGGGCATTTACTAATTAAGAGTTTAAACACTGGAGGTGAAGTTTTCAAGGAAAAACATGGATAGATGCAAACAGCTGAGTACCTACAAGGATTCATTGCTAGTGAAAGTAAGCCTGAAAACCCAGCTGGCATTTTTTCCAAGTTCACTTGGAAACAAGGAACGGACTACTCCAATAATAAAAACCATTATTTGGTATATCAGCTTAAAGCACACGACTTTACCTCTTGAATCAATCGAGTCTTGTTTTCCTGGTTGCTTTTTCGTTTCTTTGCACATTACTGAAATATCTGCCACTGACAAGTCTTCCTTAGCATCAAACCAATACTCACTCCCTTCCTCATTTCTCACACAGCCTTGGCAGTTGGGATAAAATTCAGTGTGTTAAAATTCAAACCATGGTATGCTATCAGATTGCTAAATGAGTATCAGATTTCTGTGCTGAAGAGGATTGCAGCTACCTGCATCTCTTGGTACTACATTTCAAAGAGGTGACACTTACTAGTTTGGAATTCTAATTTAAATAGAATTTTTTTAAAAGATGTAAGTAATAATATAGAACTCTCTATTATTACTTATCAATAAATTTTGATAGCTCATATATAAGCATTCCATCACAGAAAGGACAGCTCTGTTACCATATATATGTTTTACACAGGGTTCGTCTTCTCCCCCAAAAACTTAGCTCACAAATAAAGGATTATTTTTACTAGAAGCAGATCACTCACCACGTTCCAGAGCCTGAGTTTTAGGTTGTTCTTCCCATGTCTCAGGGGAAGCACTTGGCTGATCACCATCAGTCTGTGACTTGTCCTATAAACACCTTTCAGTTACATCACAGCACTCCCACCTGATTGTAAATTATTTTTCAGAGTATCAGCCCATGAAGCAGGTGAATTTAATAAAGTTAACCTGCTGATCAACTTCAAGAACCCCCAAGTTATTTTATGTTGAAAGGTCAATTAAAATTGTGGAAATATGAACTGCATTTGCCGTTAGTGGCAGAGGATCCCAGGCTGAGAGCCCTGAAGACTCTGATCGCATTTACAGGTACCTAAAAGGAGAAAATGCTCCTTGACATTAACATCTCAAAACTCAGCAGTGAAGAATTCCCTACCATATTGACAGAAATCCCCTTTTCTTGCACTTTTGGTTCTTCGAAGTCAGCTTTCCCTTGACCTGAAAGATCACTAAAACACATCCAAGAATTTCATACCAAATATGGCACAACAATTTTAAGTTCTACAGTAACTTAAATATTTCCAAAAGCTCACAGTGAAATAACCACACTTAATAAACCTTGGCTTTTGAAATTATATCTCAATAGCTTTTTGTGTGATGTTCTGATGTGTTCCTTACAATTTGAAATATCTGTGCAACTTTTACTAATTATTTACAAAACAAAAACTAATTGCCTTTACTTTTTCTTGGTTAACTTTACTCATGCTTAACAGGAAATTTCAAACAGTCCCTAGCAGTTTACCCAATTCAGTAAAAACTTACTGCCAAACTTGTTTTTATCTCCACTTACAGAAAGTCACTGGACGTGTTTCCTGAACATGTGGTATCACGTATCTATATGAAGTTATTTTTCTATCATTCTGCATATCTGAATGATAATCTAAGCAGAACAGCTTCCTATTATCTCTTAATATTATCTATATGCTTAATATTATCTCTGCAGGCAGCAAAGTCTTCTTGGGTTTTTGTGGTTTGGGTTTTTTGTTTTTTGGTTTGTTTTTTTTGGTTGCTTGGTTTTTAAGACAGATGCCATTATTATGACTGGAGACAAAGATTTTTAGTAGTGAAAGCAGGGAACCAGGAAAATGACCTGCACATTGAAAACTTTTACTATAAAGACACTCCCTAGTTTGCATACTAGAACATTACAGAGGAAAAATGCCCTTAAAATAAAATCATTGTACGCACAGGGCAATGCTCATCTTTCAACTAAACAGCCTGAAATAAAGAAATTTTAAGTTTAACATCTTATAAACTCATTCCTCATTTAACTTAGTAAGTACAACAACAAATGAAAGCTACTTACTCAGAGTAAAGACTCTTTCTGAAAAACTGTCAAAAAAAGGAGAAAGATTTGTCTGAATTTTGTGAGGATAACAATTTATATTAAAAACATGAAACAATTAAGAAATTACCTTGGAGGGGGCGTACAAGGAAGAGACTGGGGAAAACTTCAGCTCAACTGACAGTGGTGGAAGTTCATTTAAAGGTATGCCCATGTTTATTTCCATTTTCATATTGCTGTAATTATTGTCCAGCTCGTCCAAAACCAACAGGAGAGATGAATATAACTCAGTCTTTTCCTCACATCTAAAATATAGGTAAGAGAACAATAACTTAGACAGATGATTTTACTGCTTCTGGAAAGGCCCAAAGATTTTACAGGGTTTAAAGATTCCTCTACATTATACCAGAACATGAATTAACAACTATATTGTGCATCACTTGGGTTTTATTCCTGGGGAAAAAAAAGCTGTATTTTGGGTCTGTGAATGCTACAAAAAAAAAAAAAAATTAAGGCTGGAAATAAGACTTGGGGGTCCTCTTGGGGACACCACCACTAATTATAAACACTCCTAGAAGCTATAGATAGAATCTACCAGTACTATTTAGCAATTTTTGCCTGATAACCAGTTATCCATTTAACTTAAAAGGACATTAAAGTACATGCCTCCCAAAATACGTGTTTTCCTCCAACGCCAGCTCATAAACCTTCAAGCAGTGCTGGTAGCACATCTCATAATGGACGGCCAGGAGCTGCAGCTCTGCTTCAGTCGCTCTCTGCAGGATGTTTTGACAGCAGCTTGACGCAGAATTCTTCCCAGTTTGCTTGTTGGGATGTTCTGGCCTTTAAAATAATAACAACAATAACAGAATATTGATTCCAGGGTTTCAAGATTTTGTTTACGTTCATGGTGTTTTATTTTGAAGCAAGGAGCTTGCCAGAAGCCATTTGTGGTATGATTTAGGGAAAATCCTATTTAGCCCACAATAATGATTTACAGCAGCATTACAGTTGGTTTTACCTGAGAGGGGGGAACTGCACAAGCACCATAATAGTTTCTACCCAAAAAGTGAAGCCTTAAAAACAAAAAGAAACTTAGCAACGCTGTGCATCTGCAAATGCACTTACTTTGTTTTCACAGCCATGGAATAATTTAGGTTGGAAAGGATCTCTAGAGGTCTGCGACTGCAGAATGGGGCTGCTTTGGTCTTTGTTGAACTTCAGGTCTTCAGCTGACTCTTCTCACCTGTCCAGGTCCCTGCAGCAGAAACTGCTGCCCAGCAAGCTTTTAATACCATCAGTTTTGCCAAGCCACAGACAACCTTTCCATCATGAAAAAAACCCTCTTATCCAGAATCTCAAATTCCAAACTCAGAACAACTCCTGACCCACCTGTTGGTGCCTGCCTTCCAGTCACAGATACACAGATGATCTTTTGATTCCTGCTTTTCAAAAAAAAAAAAAAAAAAGGTAAAAAGTTACAGATTAACATCCAGGCAGACAAGTTAAAGTTAAAAAAAGTTTCTATAGTTTCTATCTATCAAACTGGTTTGGTGGCCCTTCTTGTTTTGTTTCAATTACCTGAATGTGTGAGCTCCGAGCTCTGAAGGACCATTCTGTGTTGGAAGCAGCGTCTGCGAAGGTTTGACCCAGCCATCCCACAGGTCGAGTTTTGCTCATCATCGTTACCTCTGTGTTAACTGCCCTGGAGCAGAGACAAACCGGGGCACTGCTGCTTCTGCTCGCCGGGAAGCCAGCTCTGCAATCAGAGCCGGCCTCCGCAGCCTGCACAACCACAGAGGCACTGGGAACGCTCTTCAGGCCCTCACGGTGCTCCGGCTTCACAGCGCTGCGGCTTCCACCAGAGGATTTCTCTGCAGCTTCCAGGCCAGCACCAGGATTCTTGTCAGGGAGGATTTCAGAGACTGGAAATTGGGTTTCAGCATCCTCTGCAGCGCTGTCAACACCGCGTGTGTGCACCGCGGGTTTTTCACAGCTGCTTAAATCGGAGGGCTCTGTGTGTTTGCAAAGTTGGGCCTTTTCCCTGTGTGACAGGAAAGGAATGTCTGGCTCCACTGCCACACTGGGGACAGGTCTGTCACTCTTTCCAGACTCTTCTTCCCCTGCAGTGATTTGGAGTGGCACCTTGTCACCAATCAGTGGCATGTCCTTCACCTCTCCAATCTCCCTCTGCTCAGAAAACTCACTCGAGTTATTCTTATCCTCCTCATACTCCTCGTGAGCACTGAGATACTCCAGCTGGGAGTCTTCAACTAAATCTTCACCCAGATAGGAGGTCTGAGTGAAGGAACTCCTTTTGCTGCTCTTTTCCACTTCCATGGCATCAACACGCTCTCCTCCTCCTCCTCCTCAGGAATTCACACAATTCACTTCCACTGCAACCTCTCAAAGTCACTGGTTTGGCTCGTCCTACCTTAATAAAAATTAAGAGAAGTTCAAGATACTCTGTGGTATATAAAAGGAAAAAAAAATACATTAAATTAACCATCCTATTTTCACCTACTGCATGGTGCTGGAGCAGTTAGGAATTCTACAGCACGTTCCTAAAGAAATCCCAAGAGCTCATTTCTGAATTGGTGGAATCCCTGTTGATACAGAGTGAGCTGTTTACATCCTACAGTACACAAAGTGGTCAAATAAAGGTTACTTATGTTAAGGAAGAGGTGAACTTTGAGCTCTGTGCCTCCCAAGAACTAAGAACCCCTTAGGTGTTGGACAAGGGGGAAATTAAAGCATATTCCTCTTAATTCTGGGGAAGCAAGAAGAAACTGTTACCAAGGACGAAACCCTAAGAAAACCTGAGAATCTTTACAACCAGAAAGTCGTAAAGGAACACAAGAACGTCATTTAGCAATAGAAGGAAGCTGGACAATTCACTAGACCAAAGCAATACACCTGCTCTGAACTTAGAGCAAACCCAGTTTCGTAACAAACACCAACAAAAAGCAGAAAGTGTGTAGGGATGGAAGATGCCCCGTGTGAAGCTTGTTTCTTAGGAATACTGTAAATTCTTCTCTGCTTTCCTTCAGAAGCTTCTAACAAAAAAAGGAATACGTAAGAACACTAGCCCTATTTCTAAATTATGTTTGCTTTCCAAACTACTTAAATGACACATCCCAACTTTACTCACTGTCTCTGACAGCCCTTCCCCGGGGGGGGACACTAAGGATTAATATTCGAATGTTCAAGTATTCAAACCTTCCACTATCCCAGGTTGCTCCAAGCTCCATCCAACCTGGTCCTGAACATTTCCATGGTTCAGTTATACCCTTGTTTAGTTATACCCTTCCACAATTATTTTTGCCTCAAAAACGTTGTCCTTTTTTACTACATTACCTTCACCCCCTAACTGAAGCTTTGAGCAGCTCCGTGGAATTAAAAGCCAAGCGCTGCCAAAGCACATCCCAGACGCCTGTACAAAATCACAACACTTATTATCACAGAGAAGTGGCTTTCCCCCCCTCACTTCTCCCTTGAGAATAAGAACCAAAACACCTCCACGTCCCAGATAAGTTACAACAACCCTCCTGTCGCTGCTTGCGACACAACCAAACTCTGAACCACAGCCGAGCCCGTCCCCGCTGCAGCGCTGGCTGAGGGCGGGGGGTCCCTCAGGGCAGCCATGTGCTCCCGCTCGCCCAGGGGGAACCCTCAGGCGGGGGAACGGCGTCTCACCGCAGCTCCAGGGCAGGCTGAGGCGCCGTCCCGCTGCCCGGACGAAGCCCCCCGGGCCCGCGCCGCGCCCGCTCCCGTTACCAGCTCCCTGCGCCTCACACGCGGCGGTGGCGGCGGCCGCAACCCCAACCCCGCCACACACACGCCCAACACCCGCCGCCGCGCCCCGCGCTCATTGGCTGCGGCGGGGAGCGCTCCGACGCCTGATTGGCCGGCGCGGAGCCCGCTCTCGCCGCGTGCGGCTCCTCCCCCCTTCCCTCACAGCCGGTACCGCCATGTCCCCTCATAATCGATACCGCTGTAGCCCCTCAGAGCCTGTACCGCCATATCCCCCCTGAATCGGTAGCGCTGTGTCCTCTCAGAGCCTGTACCGCCATATCCTCCCAGAATCGGTACTGCTGTACTCCCTCAGAGTCGGTGTCGCCATGTCCCCTCATAATCGATACCGCTGTAGCCCTCTCAGAGCCTGTACCGCCATATCCCCCCTGAATCGGTAGCGCTGTGTCCTCTCAGAGCCTGTACCGCCATATCCCCTCAGAAGCAGCACCGCCGTGTCCCCTCACGGTCCCTTCCCTCCCCTCACGGCTCTCCCGCCGCTGAGCACTGGCAGACCGAAGCGCAGCCGGCGGGGAGGGAGCGCAGCAGCCCTTGTACGGCTACTCCAGAATCACGGAATATCCTGAGCTGAGAGGGTCCCACGGGGATCATGGAGTCCAACCCCTGGCCCTGCAGAGACACCCCAACAATCCCACCCTGTGCCTGAGAGCATTGTCCAAACTCTGGCAGCTCCTCGAACTCTGCTTTGGGGCCATGACCATTCCCTGGGGAGCCTGTTCAGTGCCCAACCACCCTTTGGGGGAAGAACTTTTCCTGATCCCCAGCTCAAACCTCCTCTGGCACATAGTAAAACCTACCAGAAAGTTTTCAGCCTGAAGGAGCACGTTGCAGGAGCGGAGGCAAACGCAGGCACCTACCTGCCACACAGGTACACGTTCCTTGTGCAAGGGGCTGTGCTTGTTCCTTTAAACACATGTGTGTAAAGGTCGTAATGAAGTGTGTAAAACATCACTCAGCTGCCTACAACAAACCTCCAACCACATGCGATGGTTTAGAGCATCTAAAGCCAAGACAAGAAGTGCCTTAGTCTCATGTAAGTGACCACTCTGGCAACACATCAGGGCAAGAGGACATTTAATACTAAAATAACATATTTTTGATGAACCAAGCTGCCTCCTGTTGTGAAGGAGTCTTTGTGATGTGAAGGATTCTTCCAGGGAAAGCTACTTTGTGGGTTACCTCTGTGTTCACCATAGATGAAAGTGGAGAAGTAATCCAGTTAGGAACAACCTTCCGATTTCTCCTGATGGGATGCTGTCCCTGTATTCCCCAAGTGCACCTGGCCATGAAAATGCCAAATTTGGAGGTGTAGGTGCACCCTGCCACTAAAAATGTTGATGTTTGGAGGTATGTCTCACATCAGTGCCCTCAGTCACACAAGCCCCTGAATTTGTACATTTTCCAACCAGTGTTGCTCATGTTTTGTGTGATCCTGCAGCAATATGTTGAAAAGGAAAACGAGCTGTTACACCCGTATCACCCCAAAAGTCTGTATTTTTCCAACAGAATTTGTATTGGTAACATCAGCATGGACAGACCACTCCATAAAAACTACCCAAACAAGTGACATTTTATTGGCGAGTTCTGCTCATACTGAATTTCCTTTTCCACGCTCACATCTCCAAACAGAGCGATTGGGGAAAAAAAAACCAAAACAAAACAAAACCACTTTGGGTAACATTCCATTTGCAAACGATAAAAACCATTTAACACTTGAAAGTAAAACAGAGGATAACAAATTGAAACAGAAGTTATAGGAAAACCCATCCTGGTTCCCCCAGGAGCTGTTCCTCGGCCGGCTGCCGCCACCTCGGTCCCGCCCTCAGGGTACCGAGGTGCTCTCATTTGGAGCTCAAATAAAAGGATTGGGACATGTGCTATTATTACCATTCAAAGCCCTGTTGTTGTACATTCTTCACAGAAAAACATAGGACAGTTTGCAGTAAACCAAGCAGTTCTTCTTCTTCCCTTATTCTAACGCTAAGTCATACTGAAATTTGGGGGGGGGAGGGGGAGGGGAAATGTGGCTTCAACATTCACCTACTTTGTCACACACAAAGGTTTCTACTAAGAGCATATCCAGGTTGAAATACACATCTGATCTCCGTCATGAGGTTAATGCTTATGGGGTGCGAGATGAAATCTACTTCGAAATGATAAACACATCCCTTTTTGATGAACAAAGTGTTATCTTTCGCCTTTTGGACCAAGACTTGGTTGCTGGGTTGTTTCTCCTGAGCCTTGCCAGGAGAGGCAGCTTTCACTGCTGCCACAAATGAAAAGATGACTGGTGGCAATCACGCACCTTACCATTGGTAAGATGTTGTATTTAGCACGTTTGTTTGTGTTCTGAAAATCCCTTAGCTCGTTTTTTAGGCCCCAGAGGCTTTGTACACCAGAAATTACACAAGTCAAGCACAGAAATTTGTAAATTGGTATCCACAGCCATTTTGAGGTATTCTACAAGAAACCTGGCTCTGCACCTGAATGTTCCTCTCAAAAACAATTTAAAAAAAAAAAAAAAAAAAAGAACCCAAAGCCCTAACTGGAGTGGAAATTTAATTTAAAAAGATTCCTTCCATCCCCATGTTTCACCACATTTCATCAACAAGGACATACTTAATTCCCCAGGGGCACAAAAAAAAAAAGCCTTCTTCATCCTTTTCCTGGAATAATAATTTCAGTACTTCATTCCTAAATTTCCTTGTGCACTTGGAAGAGATGAAGATGAGGGTGTTGTTTTCTAGCCAAACCAGAGAAACACATTCAGACAGTGGTTTTGGTTTATTTAATTTGTGAAGGTGCTCGAGGAAGATACCAGTGATCCCCTTGCCTTGAGAATAGCAGCGGCTCCTCCTCTAACCTCCCATCTGCGAGGAAGAGGCTGGGGAAAGACCTGGATCGCAGGGTCTGAAGACCAAGTTAGGAAGAAATGTGATCTCCTGGGTCTGGATTTGGCTTGGTAGAACCTCTTGAGGCAGTCAGGGTTGCTCCCGTGGGACAGGAGATGCTGCTTCACCGCGTGAGCAGATCCCAAAGGGACTGGCTTTCCTGTTAGGGCTGAAGTGGGATGGGCAGCTTTATTGCTCGGGCAGCTGCTGCTCTCCTTTGAGTAGTACATTCAAAATGAGTTCCAATAAACCAGAGCTGTAGTGCCAGTCGTGTGCCATTTCTACGCACACAAGAATCGTCTGCAACATCTTAACTGGTTACTCTGTTCTGCATGAGAAGTGGAAAACCTTCGCAATGATCTCAGAAGGAAATAACTCGCTACTTCCGTAGTTGTAGAAAACCCATAGGCAGTAATATTTTCTAAAGTGCTTCTTCACTTATCAGTTGCTCTTTTAAAAATCAGACTTGTATTTTGTAGCGGCATCGTTGCCTATTAGGTCATGGACCAATAGATAGTTTCTGATGTAAAAAACCCATTACATACTTTGTTTAAGCAAATGATACTTGCTTTGATAAATGCACCAAAGAGAGTGATCTGAGTGCAAACCCCACCATTTCTGAAAACACAGCCTTATGCTGGTTTATTAATGCAACCTTACATCCTTTAAAAGTCACTTACTTCAACTCCAAGAGCAGGGATTAAATAATACAAATAAAAATTGAAAATTCAATGAAGCTATTGCCTATATACCCTGAAATAAAAGAGTCTCACGATTCTACTGGTGCAAAAATCCCTCCAAACACATTTGTTTTATTGGCAAAGTCATTTAAGGTCACTTTTGCTTCCACGACCATCTTCTTCCATGGTTTCCACTGAAGGAGTTTTGCTTTGTAATGGCTTGTGGTTCCACAGTGATTTGTAAATGAAAAAACTACTATGAATAACTACCGTAGTCACTAAATTACAGATACTGTCATGAGAAAAGTCCCAAACTTACAGTGTTTGTTTTAAAATTTTCAGCAAGACACAAAATTCCAGTCAAAGTGTTTTCTTTGAGTGCCATTTTAAATGGCAATAAATGGCTGCTGTGCCCTCTGGATGGAGAATTCCATGTGCTTCTTATGTATTGTACTTCGAATGTCCCCAGAGCTCGGCGTGGAAGGGCTCCCGCGGGCACAGCCACTTGGATCAGCTCCTCCTATGGATGTAGTGCAGCAGGCTTGGATGTGCGCAGGGAGACCCTGGCTGGGAGGCACGGAGCAGATGTTGGGGTGGCCTGATCTCAGAAGGCAATGACACGAAGCGTCCCGGGCAGCAGGACACAGAAGCAGCTGCGACGTCATTCTGGTTCCAAGTAGTGGTGGTTCCCGTGGGAGGGGGTGGCTATTGCTGGGACAGCAGAGCGCTCCGGTTGGCCTTCATCTTCTCCAGCCGCTTCACCAGGTGGCCATTGCTGACCTCCAGCTCTTCGGTTTTATCCAACGCTGAACGAAGCTGAAGGAAGGAAGGAAGCAGAAAAAAAACCTGTAACTGTCACTGTGTTATCCCTTTCCAAAGGCAAAGCAAGTTTTGTAGTTACCAACACCAACTGACCATATCAACTTGGAACATAAAGCAGTTGAAAATTCCTTTAGCAGAGTTAAACTCCTTTGAAGGCCACACACACACAGGTATTTAAGCACACTGCCAAGAACCCAGGGTGTTTACAAAAAGTTGAACAAAGAAGGGCAACTTAAGAAGAAATGTGGTCTCCCAAGCCCGAATTTGGCTCAACAGAAGCGTGTGTCTTGAGGCAGTCAGCATGAACAGAAGGCTACTCCTGTGGAACAGGAGATGCTGCTTCACAGAATTTCCCTCAGTCCAGAGGCACGGGGCTCTGGGTGACGTACACCTGTCTCACTGCTCGGCTTTTATGCTTCTGGTTACCAGAATGATATCCACAGCTGTGACTTGGAGCCTCAGTTTCCCGTAAAACCCACCACGGGATCGGAGTAGGGAGAGAGAGGTGGACTGCACAGAGCAAAATTTACAGGCAGCAAAGCACAAGGAGTATTTAGAACAAGCAAGGAGCCTCACTGAATACAAAAAAGAAACACCTCAGGAGGCAGTGTGAGAGAAGCTGATAAAGGTATACAGGCTCTAAGAGACAGAGGCATGGACAGAGTCTGTGGACAGCCACACTACCCCAAACAGGCGAGAACAGACTGACGAAGCAAGAAGAACAGGCTCACAAAGAACAACTCACATCCCTTTAGCAAGTCAGCTCAGGAAGGAATGGTGAAAAGGCAGTGGGAGCTCACAGCCGTGACTGTTACTCCAGTTTAAATGCTGAAAATTTTGTTGCACATTTAGAAGGAGTAATTAAAGCAATAAAAAAAATTAGATGCTTATTCCTTGCTGTGCCAAGAAGGGTGGTTCCTCCTCTAAAACACCCCAGGGGCAGGGTTCCCCCACATGGAGCAGGCTGACCTGTGACAGCTTGCAGGTGGAGTTACCTCTCTCTGCAGTTTGCGCTTCTCTGCCTTCAGTTCGTCTTCTACTCGCTCAGCATTTTCAGCAGCAGTTTTGTATCGGGCTACCTGGCCCTCCAGTCGTATTACCTGAGGGGAAGGCAAAGGTTGGGAATTAGAAGCTGTACCAAGAAGTTATTCTGAAGCTTTACTCTTCCACTAGTACTCAAGGAATAACCAGAGAGATGCTGACTCCTCTTTGATAAAACAAAGGCACATTTTCAGGGAAAAAAATGTACACCAAGGAAGCCTGGCAACAGTAACTTACTCTCAACCTTTTACACATATCCATATTTAATGTGCTTCCAGCAACAAAAAATACAGTCCATTGACTAAATTTCTCTTCACAAGAGCATTGCTGATGTACTCTGGACAAGAGCAAACAATCAAAATGGAACAGTTGTGTATAAAATCCATCTCTACCATATCACATGGTGGGAGCCATTTAAAACTTGTTGATAGCTAGGCATAAGGAAGTGTTCTGCAGAGTTCATGAGGTACTTTTGTCTTTGAACATTCTTCCTTCAGTACAGAGGAATAATATATTCCTTCTTCCCCATACATAAATGTCATAGTAGCCCTCATGCTCCAACACTCCCGTTTCTTATTTTATGGGAAAAATTACAGTAAACACAATTTCATTTATCATTTATCAAAATACACTTTCTCTTTGTATTCTCACCATGCCTGAACAAACAGAACAAGCCAAAAACTTACATTCTGCTCCAATGCTGTTATCTCTTGCTCAGACTTTGCTAGTTTAAATTTGAGATCACTGATCTGTCTGTTGGCATCTCCTAAAAGAATTGCAGATTTATCAGAGATGTCAGAACAAGTGTGAACAGTTCCTAACAAGTCTGTCATAAAATTTCCATGCATCAGGGATCTCCGTGGGGCAGCGGGAGAGTAGTTCTCTCAGTAAGAGCCCAGCAGAGAGGCACCACTCCCAGTCCTGCCTGATTCCCTGCCAACCACTCTGAAGGCAGAATTAATCTGAACTCACCCCAGCTCTCCTGAGGAGCAGTAACAGAGACTTCCAACTGCAATCTTAAACAAAGGCTCCTAATTCCCTCACCTCTGTAGAGGTGCATGCCTGCTCCCAGGCTGAAGCTCCCTTGGAACCGAAGGCTCATTCTTACTCAGAGCCATGTGGTTATTACTGTACAGATACATTTTCTCACTCACATGCAGGACACAAAATTCTCTTAAAATCAAAATACAGCTCACTTTGGAGGTCAATCATGTGCATATCTGTTCCGTTTTCCAGAACTTCATCTTCTGACTGTGTACTTTCCATCTTGCCATTCCTTTGCTTTTCTTCCAGTTGTCCCTTTAATTTTTTAATCTGAAGGACACAAAATAGTTATTAAAATCACTAAGGGAAATTATGGTTCAAATTCACTCCAGTACTATAAAACAAATTATACATTTTTTAAACCCAAATTCCAAAAAATCTTTTGTTGCCAAATAACATCCTAAAAATTCTTTTGGCAAACGACTCATGGTATTTTACACATCTGTGCTTATGTACAAGTTCAGGACCAAAACAATGAGTGAAAGATGAATGGTTTATTAGAAAAGCCATAAATCTTCTGCAGGCACATTCATGTAAAACATCCCTAAAAACTCCCAAAGCTGTGTTCAGTTGTGTGCAAGTCTCAAGGCCAAGGTCATTGAGCATAAATGAAAGCACAGAGTGTCCTGCAGCGCAACAGATCAGCTGAAGTTTTTCGAATAAGCTTTATAGCCACTATGGAATACCATGGTACCAGCAACAGTTCCTTTAATTGCTCTTTACCCACCTGCAATTCCTCCAACACATCTTTCCAAATGGCCCATTACCCACAGACCCAGCAAAGGGGAGGGCTTACACCTGGAAAGAAAATTTGCTTCTACAGTTTCTGAGCCGTGCCTGTTTTTCCCTTGGGCTTGGCCAGTCTGAAGGGTTATTATTCAGAAATGGTCCCGGACAGGAGTTTTTAGGTGGCTGAGGACACTGAATGTGACAGGTTGGCAGCATGGAACAAGCACACTTGTGAGAATCCAGAATGCAGAGAATATCTCTCTCTGCCTGTTTTGAAGGATTCTACTCCCCTGGACAACACTGCCTTTGACCTTCGCCCATGGAGAAAATTACCTACCCTTTGGGAAGAGTTGGAATCTCCACTGGTGTGAACTAGAGGATAGAATGTTATGTAAGATTGTCACAAGGTGAAAATTTAGGTTCTTTGGGTTTGTTAATATAATAAATAGATAAAAAGCAAAAAACTTCAAAATGGAGGATTGTTGTTGTTCTCCAGACCTTCTTCTTCTATTACTCCATATTCTGCAGTAGAAGTAGTTTAAGGTGATTGGATAAAGAATTCTGCAGTTCCTGTGTACGTGACAAAGTGATTTACTGAATATTGGTGGAAAAGTGAAAATATCTTTCGTTTTACGTTTTCATTGGATGATTTACCTTTAAAAAGACTGTCTGATCTTGATAATTGGGCTTTCTCCTGCATTCTCTGCTTCGTGCTGTGTCTGGGTCATGTCAGTGACTCTATTTCTCTGATAAGACTTAATAAACAACGATCTGAAAGCAGAGACTGCTGAAGGTCCCGTTCGTCTCTTGGATTCCTGGCAAAGATGCTAAAAATTCTCCCCCATCCGGGGATGTATTAATTAAGGCATGGAAAGTGTCACACACTGATTTGTATCTTCCATGTATCCTGGGTTAACACACAGGAGGAATGTTTTGGAGGAAGAACAGAGTGGCCAGCAAGGCAGCAGGAGCAACCAGACAGTGGCACTGCTGCTCTACCCCTTGTGTTGGGGCTATTTTAATTTTCTTAATCCTTAACTGTTGTTATTAATGATTTGGCCAACAGCATTTCACTTCCCCCGTGATTACCTCGTCTAGCAAGGACTCCCGTTCATCAATGAGCTTTTTCAGCCTGTCTGGAAGAGAAAAGGGAGAGTTCAGTGCTGATTGATCGAGCGGCAATCAGGGAGCGCATCTGAGACATGTGACTGAACCGTTAAGGTTAGTGATCTACTGATGGGGGGAGTTAGGGCATGTACCACAGGACACGAGGCCCAGACAGGGCTGGCAGGGGGCTGCAGCCAGGGGAGTTATGTCATTCTCACAGAACATGCTTGTCCCACCAGTAGCAGCAGCCAGCTGCATGCAAAGAGGCTAATCTTCTACGTTAGGTTAGCATGCAAGAACTCTAGGGTCAAGCACAACTGCAACACAAAATCTCACAAATCTTGACAGTTTAACACAATGACAATACTGTAAACACCTATAATCACAGCTAAGCACGTTCTCAGCACTTTAACTCTTCCCCAGTGACATTTTATCTTCAATATTATGACCAGAAAAACATTTGCCCATCAAATTATTTGTGTTTCGAACGCAGCAGTCTGGTAAAACTCTATTTTCTCTTCATAGTCAATTCTCCAGGTCAAACATCAAGAGGCAATGGACAATCTGCACCAACTTTTGTGCTACACTTGGACTTGGAAGTGCTACAGATCAGCACATGGGTATGTGCAGCCTTCATTAATAAAGTGCACTCTACAGAATGAGACAACTGGAAAAGAGAACTACAACCAAATAATTTTTTCCTTCCCCATTAAGGGCTGCAAAATGTGAAAGCATTTTAGCAGGTGTTCACACATTTGCTTACCACCCAAATGACCTCATGAATTAACAAGCTCAGTTTGTTCAGGTACACCTCAGGCAGGAGTACACTGGAACATCACATTCAAATAGACTCATTAGAAGAGGATCCGGTGACCTCAGCTGGGTCTCACTGCAGGCTTTTTCAGCTGGCCTCCCCTGCCAGCAGTGCAGAGCCCTGGCTGTTCAGAGCTCAACTCCACAGCTGAGGTCTGGCCTGCTGATTAAATGGTTAAAATCCAAAGGTCACTCAAGAAAAAGATCTTTTTGTAAACTTTAGGAAAGCAAGATAAATTACACATAAGACCTGGTGGGCTTTTACCAGGTAAATTCTGTTGATAGACAGACTTAAATATTTTTGAAGAGCTTTAAAAATACCATTTGTTCTTTGTTGACAACTCCTGAACAGGCCAAAGTTCTCCCTTTTTTCTTGTTAGCACTTGCAGTTAAAGGGAATCAAGAGTCTGTATTGAATCAAATCACAGGGAAAACTGGTTTTCCAATGGAAGTCCCTCTGTGCAGCAGATATGTAGAGTCCATTAATGTGGTACGTCATTCCCCTCCTGGGTATACACACTCCCATACAGTCCCATTCCAGAGCATGGAGTAAAACCTTTACCTTGGCTTCTGATGCAATATCCAAATACAGATCTTAGCGTGGCATCCCAGTTCAGCAGATCTATGGATTAATTTTGAACCTCCTGAAGTCTTATCTTTTTTTTTTTGTTTTTCATCCATTTGTAACACACCCAACATTGTTACACCTGAGCACTGATACGAAAAAAAAAAAACCAAAACCACTTTTTTTGTAAATACCACCCATAACCAAAATGTACAAGTATAAACCCCTTCAAAATAATAAAACAATCTCACAGATCTATATGGGAAGGAAAGAAAACTTCAGAAAGAAATTCTGCAAAAGATGAAAGATATGGAAGAAAAATAAAGGTCAATGAAGAAAGCAAGAACAGCAAACAGGCTGGAGATACTTGGACTCAAAAGATTGTGTTGGGATTCACAGGTCAGCAAAGATTGAGAAATGGAGTTCCAAGGACTGGAAAGAGAATGAGGACTGGTGCAGCAGGAAACCTTTAGGCCACTACAAAATTAGCCCAAAATTCCTGACTCCAAAGGGGCCAAGTAACTCACTTTGATCCTGAAAAAAATTTAGTTGTGACTTTCACTAACACAGCCACTGCTGTGGGGTGAAACCTGCCTGCCTGAAGAAAGGACACCTCTTCCAGTGAGGAAGCACGCTGGCTTCCCCAAACCCCTTTCCCTGCAAAAAGGATGCATTTTGGGATGAACCTTCAAGTCTGATCTCACCCTCAGTTCTCTCTGCCCTCGTTATGGACATCTGTGCACCCCCCTGGGACATGCTGCCAGCAGGGTTTACCAGATCAGAAAAAATTAGTTTGTTAAAATTGCCATTCACATAGAGAAGTTTTCTGCCTGTAGAGATGAGGGTCTCTCGGGTTTCACTTATCTTAAACCCTCACATTAACACAGAAAATTTACTCTGCAGGGTCACCTTAATTTTGCATTTAGGAGACATTTTTCCAACAAATCAAGGATCTGAGGACCTTGAGAACAGGTGAGCAGGAAAGAACAATCTACAGAATCAGGACAGGAAGCAGCTAATTAAAATTCTCATCTGTAACAGTCATTAGCCTTATTCCATATACAAAGATACTACAGTGAATAATTAGAGTGTGACATTCACCTCACTTTGAACCCTGAAACGTGGTTGCAGGGTACTCACTGCACCAGTTCATGGCCTTCACACGCCAAGGAGTTTAACGGAGGACTGAGGAGGAGACGGGGCCTGTGAGGGAGCAGGACACAGAGGGGTGAGGATGGTGCTGACCACTGTCTTCTGCCATGGTTTCTAAGTCCAGTGACTGTTCCCATTGCCTTGGCGTTGCAGGTGACTCCAGGCATTGCTTACTCAGAGGCTGCTCCAGTGGCACCAAACATTGCCAAATCAACCACAGATCCTCTTTCCACTTGGAGGGGAGCATGGGATGGGAAGCAGCTGGTTTTACCTGGCTGAATTACATGATGCGTGGCCCAGGAAGTAACTAACCCTGATGTAAATGAAAGGGGTAAACTGCTCTTGGAGGATGGAGAGGAATCCCATGAAATCCCAGCCCCAAGCAGCTATTCAGAACAGCCTGCAAGAATCCAACTCTCAGAGCAGGTTGGACAATACTCCTTCTCCAGATCTGTCCATTTATTTTGGATGATGAAAAAATGCCTTCCTGTCTTCCTCAGAAGAGGGGCGCTGCCAGGGACAGCACAGGATTTGGAAGACACCAGCTTGCAGTACGATTTTGAGAGGGACAGGAGGACTCTATAGTAAAGAAGATACTGACCAAGACCTTGTCACTGTTTTTTCCCCTTTTTTATCAAGTACGTTTCTTGAGATACTGCTTTTGAAAGCATTTCAGGCTAGCTCTGAATTCAGATACACACAAACCTGGGCTACAGGATTTATGTGCCACTAGGTGATGACCAGAAAACCCAATGAGCATTTGGGGTTATTCTGGAAGACAAAGGTTTCATCCTTGGGTCACATACTCATTTTCGACATTCCAGGATGGATTTCTGGCACACCAGCTACTCTGCACTGCCTCTCCATGTTCTTGCTCCCAATTACACTGGGAGTGGGATCAAAGCTGGTACATGGACAGGTAAGATTGGAGGTGTTTCTGCTCCTGTGACTTGGCTTTAAAAAGGAATGCTGTTAAAGATGCTTTGTTTTCTGAAGTGGAAAAACTAGTTAAAATCAGAAATGAACTCATAAGAAATACAGGATATACTGGCATGTGCCGAATTTAACTCTGACAGATCCATCCACAATACAGGTGAAGCCTGGTAAGAACATTTAATGATCTGTTTAAGTCTATTTAACAATTAAAACCCACTTCCAACATTAAACCATACATTACTGTTGAGAGTACAGAAGAGCCAAATCTTTAAATAAACACTGCTACATGCTAACAAGAAATGCTTATATGATCTATGACTTTTTGGATTAGCATTTAGTGTAACCCCTTAGGAACAGCTGCCAATACTTACAGAAACCTTGGCGGATCTGCTGTAAGGTGGAGAGAAGCCACATGAAAGGAGTTACAGGGTTACAGACCTGTTAGAGATCTACAGTTAAGGTGCCATCACATATTCAAGGTGCTCAAACCCCGAGGCTGCCCAGTCCTAGGGAGATGGCTCTTGTAGCTACGTAGCACAAGGCAATACATTGAACAAAAGCTGCAGAAAAATGGTGTTGAAATGATACAGGTTTAATTAGGTACTTATGCAGGTTTAGAAACAGTGCTCTGGACAGGTACTTTAAAGTATAAAATATGTTTATTTAAATTATATACAGCAGTACATTTTGATATACATCTTCAAATTTTGCAGTCTGTCTGTGCTCTGACAACTTTGTAACATCAACACAAATACAGCCTTCCACAGCCCACACCCCCCCACCCCCGGTTTACATCCCCTTGGGACATTCATTGCTTAACACTTGAAATGAATATTTATGTATGCAAAACATGCTCTTCCTCCCAAGCACTAGCAGAGATGCAAGAAGAAATACAGCAAGGGAGTCCAAGAGCCTAATTTATGCCAGCAATTCAAAGCAATCCAGCTTTTCCAAAAGGCACAGGGGGGCTAGTACACAAAACAACAGTCGTCTTTGGTCTGATATCCAGCAAGAATTAAGACATGCTAAGTTATCTTCTTTCCAGAAGGGAAGAGGTAAGATTTGTTTCAGAGATAAAAACATTCTTTCAGAATCAGAATTTGCAAAAAAATATAATGCAGTAAGAAAATGCAATTTTAAACAAAAATCTTCTTGGAAAAATAGGTATTTTATATATTCCTATGTAGACAGTACTTGATAGCAAACCTAAGCACACATTACAGTGTGTATTGACACTTTCTCTGGAAAAAATAAAAACCCCATGTGAGACATGGTGTAAAAGGCCTATTGTGGTGCAAAGTGCCTAGATGAAGTAAACATGTATATATTTATTCCTTTCAGCAAACTAAGACCTGTATGTTGCTCTTTTTCTCCAAACTGTATATTGCTCTTCCAAAGTGCTCAGATGAAGCAGATTCACAGTGCTCTTAACTATATTTTGGAATATGGCTGTATAAGAAATAACACAAAGTGGAATGAAAATATCTTTTTTTTTCATATTAAAAAAAAGATTGGTTCATAGGCTTTAATCATTCTGAAAGAAGTTTCACCATCACTGTGGCTGATTTGCTGAGTTCCTTCATGAAGTGCTAATGTACTTGCTATAGACCTAAGTACAAGTAAGCATAATGTGCATAAGTTCACAAAGGCCCAATGTACATTCAAGATATTGATCAACTAGGCTAGAATAAAAAAAATCCTATAGAAATTCCCCAGGAGCAGCTATCCACACTAGAGGTACTTTAATTGCATGATAGTTTGAATAGTCAATTTGTGAAGCTTCCTCAGCAGGTGATAAGCTTTCAACCTGAGACACAGCAGACCCAAACCCACTCACGATTTCTCGTGGCTGAGTACGACAGCGAATAACTTAATACTTGCATCATTACCCCGTACATGCTTTATGCTGAGTTACCTACAAAGAAAAAGCTCTAAGAGTATTCCAAGGTCTGATGTCTTGTGCAAAGTGCATGTTTGTGTCCTGGACTGGTCACGGGGCACGGAACTTGTGTAGGTTTGAGATTCTGAACTCAGGAGATTGTACAGTCATCTCTGGATCTACCCTTACTCCTTCTACCAGCCTGCAAATCCTCCCTGCTTTCAGCCCTCTTAATACCAGCACTTTCCACATCCTGTTCCAAAACATCTTGGTCCTGTAATTTCTCCATTTTACTAGAATCTGATACTTTGATTTCATCTTCCTCCACATCAACCTCCTTATCAGTTTTCCCTGACACTTCCCCTTGCAAGCACTCTGTTTCTTCAGGCTCATCTTTTTTATGCTGCAAGACTTCACCTTCGGTCAAGGCATCTTTGGTTTCCATTTTGTCTGTTCTCTCTCCAGCTTTGTCCACGTGGGCAGTTTTTCCAACAGCACCATTTGCTCCATCACCCTCTTCTCCCTGTGTATCAGCTTTCTCTCCATCACATTTTTCATTAGATTCTAATATTTGATTTGACTCTTCATCAAAATCAAATGCATCACCATCATCCTCCAGGCTTTCCTCTGCTTGGCCCTCAAATTCCACTTGTTCACTAATGTTTTCAACCTGCACAGGCTTCTGTGCCAGAGAATTATTTGCACCCTCCTCCAATTTAACTTGTTCACTAACGTCTTCATCCTGCACAGGCTGCTGTGCCAGGGAATTATTTGCACCTTCCTCCAATTTAACTTGTTCACTAACGTCTTCATCCTGCACAGGCTTCTGTGCCAGGGAATTATTTGTGCCTTCCTCAGCAGCAAATTCCCCACCAGGGTGGTCTGCAAGCTCTGCCTCTTGCTCATTTTCTTTCAGTGTTTCTTTACTGGCTTTGCTTTCAGCAGTTACAGTAACACCTCCACCTGACTCCTCTTCAGATTCACCTTCTACCTGTTTAACCACCTTCTGCACTTCACCTTCTAAAGGAACATTTTTCTCTCCTTCTGTACCACCTGCTGCTTCTTCACTGCACTGACTTGTTTGAATTTCTACCTTTGGATTCAAATCTTCTACACATGCTGTCCTACTTTCCTTTCCTTGCCCAGCCTCATCCCCTGTTTCCAATTCTGAGTCCTTAATTTTATCATCTAAAAGACTCGGGTCTAAATGGGTTTCTGGAATGGTCACCTCTCTCACAAGCTCCGTGCCTGGCTGTGCCTGCTGCAGCTCACTTCCCTTTCCCTCGGGAATGCAGCGTCCTGCCTCCACAGATGCCACACCTTGCTCGCCTGTTTCAGCAGAACCTGAACACTTCTCCAGCTCTTCCATTAATTGTTCCTTCTGTCCATCCTTCTCAGCTGTAGCAGTTTCGTCTTCAGTTTTACCTTCTGTACCTGGTTCCTCGGGTGATGCTGAAGGACTGTCCTCTGAAGAAGCTGGTTGGATGAACGCCTGATGTTCTCCACCTTCCTTTTCAAGTGACTCTGCTGGGACATTCCTTTCATGTGACTCTGTCCCCTCTAAACCCACAGACTCAGTTTCCCTTGGGTGACCCTGAACTGTGTTCTCAACCTCATCTTCTTCAGCTCTGTCATCTGCTGTTTTATCACTTCTTCCATCAGTGCAGTCAACAAACTTTTCCTCCAAGACATTTGCAACCTTGTTTTCAGCACTTTCTTCTGAGTGCTGGTGTTCCTCTGGAGTGGAACTCTCCACATTTCCCTGCTCCCTAAGCAAGCCTGCCACTGCTCCCTCAGGTAGCCCTGCCTGGTTAGAAACCAACTCACTGCTCTCACTTGTACTGTCAGATTCTTCATCCAGTTCATTATCACTTAGGGCATGGCTGGTTTTAAGATCCTCTTGTTCTTCCTGCTTGAATGCAGGTTCTCCCAGTTCCTGCTCTGTACCTGAGTCACAAAGCATTTCCAGAGAAGTCTCAAAACTCTGGTGGCCTTGCAGAGAGCCCAGCTTCAAGTTCTCGTCTGTCCTTGCACTCAAGTCATGGTGTTCAGGCTCTGTACTCTCAGGCTGCTGGACTGCCGTGCCCAGGGACTCTGTGACCTTTCTCAAGCCATCTGTGTCACTATCACTGTTTGAAGAAGTGCTCCCTGATACAGGTTCTATGAGGCTTTGAGCTGGCTCTGCAAACCTACTCTCTGGTAACATCACTGTTGGCAGGGCATCCTGTTCTTCAACCATTTGTTCTGCCTTTGCATTTTCAGCAGCATGCAATGTCGGTACTTCCTCCTCCTCAGACTCCTCTTTGTGTTCCTCATGCTCAGTATTCTGCAAGATTTCTCTTTTCCCCACATCCTCCAAAATCTCATTTTTCATCTCCACTTGATTGGCTTTGCCTAAAAGACCATTGAGAAAGTTGAGGGGGCCACACCACAGCACATCTCCCCGCTTAAAACCCGAAAGACAGAATGAGAAGAACAGGTTAATAAAAGATCAGCTTTTGCCAATTATGTGAGGCAAAGCAGCGATTGAATTAGTAAGGATCCAGGGGATTTGATCAGTGAAACTCACCACCACCCTCTCAAAGCAAGAAGTCTCTGGTGCTGGCTCGTGTTTTTGTAAAGGAGGATATTTATGCTCTTGGCTGTGGGAATGACAGCTTTCGTAGAGGAGAACAACTGGTTGAAGCAGTGCAGTTTAACAGCAATACTTGCAGATGCACCTCTAAGGACTGCTTTTCCTCAGCAATATTCTCTGCAACTTTAACTCTGACACCCCTCTATTCATGCAGGAGTCTGATGCCATTACAATGGAATAGTGAAGGATTATTCAGTCATATTTTGCTTTTAAAATCTCAAAAAGGCATCATCAGTGCACATGACAGACACTGAATGTAAAATCTGATTGGCAAGCAAATGGTTTGGCTGTTCAGACCTCCCAACACAGATCAAAGCTCAGGTAATCTGTGCCCCTTATTTCAGCCACCCAAAGGGGTGGGGACTTCTGTGGTTTTTTGAAGGTTATTTTTGTTGCAACAGTTTTCCTTCAATTTATATTTACAAGCAACAGATATTAAAACAATAGTGTTTGTTGTTAGTCAGTTTTTGAGTCTATGCTGTACCTCTTCTGAAAAAAACCCACCAGAATTAGGAGATACAGAAAACATATTACATTTAAAAATACACCCTTACCTTGGTTTTTGGTGTTCCACATTGTTTCCACAAAGAAACTGAGTGAGGAAGAAGCAGCCAAAAGCTCAAAGCAAGAGAGCTTGCACTTGCAACAACTGGCTACCTGCTGCTATTTATTAGTACGTTCATTTAGATCAAAAAATCCAACAAACCAAAAATATTACCTCCTTTCCTTACACTAGTACAATAGTCCTCTAAATGGCCATTCACCACATAAAAGAGGTTTTGCCAACCAGATTTCTCCTTCCTGACGCTATCCACATCAACTATATCCTTTGAATTTAAGCGTTAATGTAACAAGTGAAAAGGCAGAAGTGTTAATTTTAACTGTTCAGTAGCACAGGATACCAGAAACAAAGAATTTATCCTTTGGTGTGCTTTGGCAGAGCCCAGCACTGTTGTTCAAGCAGTTACAGTTCTCAGGGATAGAAATGAACCAGCATACAAGTTCTTTATAGAAACCTAAAATGCCTTTTCTTCCTGATTACTTAAGGTATGTGCTGAAAAACACTGAGCAACAGTAGGATTATCCTGGGACAATTTTCCTATTCTTAAATGGCGATGGGAATGACTGCTACTAATCTGTAATGTCCTATTTGTATTCCCATCCTTTGTCACCTTGAAGGGGAAGTGAAGTCTGCCCCTGGAGGAGACTGCAGACACGCTGGGAGTGATAATCAACATGAAGCAGGAAAATGCACAGGGGGTGATTCGACAAGGACCATGCTGCTGGTGTGTTAATTGTCCCACTAACAACTGCCCCATCCAAGCAAAGGTGGATGAATGAAGGACAGACAAGCAGGAGGGGCTGAAAGGACACACAGCACTTACCTAGCATCCCCTCCCCTCCCGTCTTTAATGCCTGAGTTGTGCCTGGAACAGTTCGGGAAGAATCCAAGCGTCCTTCGTTGTCCAGAATGTCTGATGTCTCCCCGTTGGTGGCTATATCAGAGTCTGGGATTATTCCATGTTTCTGTGGGAAGCAAAAGCAATGCTTTAGAGCCTGCTGCTCGGAAAGGGAAGGATTGTCAAGTGCTCTTGTCCGTGATACTCTGAATAAACAATTGCTTCAATCATTCCATTAAACATGGCTGGAAGTCAGGAAGGAGAACAGATATTGCAGTTCTCAGTTCAGCCATCCTGACAGAAAGCATGTGATCCCAGCTCTTTTTTTTTTTTTTAAACATAAATCTGCTGCATAAGATCTTCCTCAGAGAAGTGTCTCCTACAAAAACAACTTCTTAATGCTCCAGTCTACACTAAGAACTCACCATCAATAGTAGGGGAAAGGACTTTATATAGAAAACCCCTGAAATGGCAATTTATAGGCAACATGAAAATTGAGTTACTGCTACGAGACTTAATTTTTCTGCCCAAATGTACAGGGGGAAAAGGTCAGCAGATAAATATAAATTTCTTTTATTCCTCTTGCATACCTTCAGTTGCTCCTTCAGCACAACCACTTCGTCTCTAAGGTCATCCCGCTCACTCCTTATGGAATCAAAGAAATCTTTCTGCCTCTCTAGTGCCTGAGTTCCCAACACAGACAGAGGGCGAGGAGATGTGAAGAAAGGAAGGGAGACAAGTAAAGGCCATGAAAAGCAAATGTAGACAAGAATGAGCAGATTTAAGATACTCAGCGGATGGAAGGGGCACAGATGACAAAGGCTGAGTTCACAGATTAAAGGACCGAGTTTGCATACAGAGAGAGAAACTTCAAATCCAAGAAAGGCACAGCTTATTCAGTAACCAAGAATTCCTGCCACAGACATTCAGAGCCCAATTCTTTATTAGGGATCCTTCAAATGAGGGTCCATTTTTTATTCCTATCTGCTAGACAAGCTAATCCATATCCATATTGCTTTAGCATGCACACTGAAGACATCATGCCATTTCCACATGTTAAAAGAAGGGCACGGAAGTAGGCCCACTGGATTTCAGGAGCCTTTTTATTTTACATTTTAATTAATTTGAAAGCTGCCATTAAGTCATCCTTAGTCTGGGATGCACCATGTGCAAATGCATATTTGGTACCAAACTCCCCCCTCCCAGTATTTCTATATAAGTACAAATAAAACAATTAAAAAAAAAATTAGACAATTTTCAGTTTCAAGCTGCTACAAATTCTTGGACATCACAAACATGGGCAAGCTGCCAGATTTCTTTCTCCTGCTCTATTCAGGAAGCCTTTCAGTGTTCAGCTGGAAAAGAAAACCAGAGTGGGTTTCCATGTGGCTTTGATAAGAGGTGATGGGAAGGGATGAGAAGCAAGGGAGACTTTCATCCCAACAGCCTATAAATAGCTCTATTACCTCTTTATCCCACTCCAGTTTCTGCTCAGTCTGCAGATTAAATCCGAATAAGCGAAAATTCAGTGCTGATGGAATTGCATTATAAATAGCACTTCCTTTCTCCATATGGCAAATGCAAATGGTGCAGCACAGCAAATCAATTACCCTTGGTCTGAAAGCAGAGCAGCTGCTAGATTTTCCTTGGATTTTAATATACTGGCCAAAGACAAAACTTGCTATTTGCTACTTCGCTGGCAATATCATAGGACAGCCACACCAAGCAAAGGCACTAAGGAGGGTTTATCCATGGGGGTTTATAAAAGCAGGATCAGGCGGAGAATGACAGTGCCACTTTGAACACATTTCAGGAGTTGACAAGTCCTACCCCTATTTTTTTGTCTTTCCACTCTATTGTCTCCTGAAGATCGGAAATTTCCCTGACATAGCTCTGCTGTTTCTGTTGCAGCTGTTGGATTTCCTGAGGGGCAGGAGCAAAACAAGAAGACAGAAAGCAGGTAACAGGTTAACAAGGAAGGCCAAGATTGCAGTGATGGCAAAGAATGAAAGAAGTCAGGTGCTAAAGTAAATGAGTATCTGCAATGCACAGTTTCTGACATCCCAACTGAACCTGTGCTCCTGAAGACAACCTTATTATCCACAACATGACTTAAAACAAGTTATACAGTTCTGTTATTTCCCTCTGCATCTCCACAAATAGCTGTCCAAAATGCAATACTTAGGAAGAATAAGATAATACTTAGGAAAGTACTATTTGCATTACTCAGCTCTGAACCTGTTTGGCCCGGAACACTAATATTTCTTCTGGTGAGAAACTTGAATAGGGAATAAAATCCTCCATACCTCACGTTCTCCACTCTACTGCTAAGTGGGAATGTACCAATCAAAGAAGCCATTAAAAGGAAAAAAAAAGTTACTTACTGCAAGCATTTCTTCTCTCTGCTTCAAAGCCTCTTTGATTTCCATGAACTGAAACTGCAATATGCTATGAGCGTGCTTCTCCCTCTCAAATTCCTGTGAATAATGGAATATTCACAAGATTATTATTAATCAAAAATAGCATCCCATCAAAAAGGGGAAAATAAGCCCAAACACAAAGAAAATGCTTACTGCAATGTAATTCTTGAATATCCCTCTAATCACAATCCCACAAGAGTACAATTTTTATCGAGTTTGTCCTTTTTCCAAGATGCTATTATTGCACCAAATATAGAAGTGACAGGCATCACTTAGCCCATTTCATAAGCTGAGCAGCAGGCTGAAGAGCTCTGACACTCCAGTCCTACAGGCTGCACAGATGAAGGGATGGGAATTTAACTCACTCTTCCCACATGGCCATGCACTGAAAGTTAGCTGGACTTTGAAATGAAAAGAAAAAAACCACACTGTATCTTTCAGGAGCTGTGTTTTGAAGTGGGGTGTAGTCAAATGCCCCAAGCTACAAGAAGGCAGTTCTGAAAACATAAGTCCCAGTTTTATTATTTAACACCAGATCACTAACTGAATTCATGTAAAACTTAATTCAACTCTTAACCATGGAGCTGCCTGAACTGTCTGAACTGCACAACTCCCCCACAGGCTGCCTGGAGAAACCTCTGTGTGTAAAACTGCTCCAGAAATCCCTATGGACAAACCCTACGGATTTACTTTAGAGATGGAATATAAGATAATATCAATATATCAACCAGCTAGAACATTTCTCCCCCTCCTCAGAAATGGCTTGGGGAAAATTCTCATTTGTGTGATCACAAGTACACAACAAGCTGCTATTCCACTTGCCTTAGCAGTAATTAAACCAGCGACTTGTTCAAAATTTTGAATAATAATTTAGCTGCCTCCTCCCAAAGATCTCTACCCCCCTCCAAACCTCTCCCTGTGATGTCCCATGCCAGAGCTATTTACATACTTTACTTTTCTCTTCATATTGCCTCCTGGATTCTGCCAGCTGCTCCTCTAGCTCCAAGAGCGCATCCTTCAGGGTGTCCACTTGGTACATGAAATTGGTCTTCTCACTGTCCAGCTGAGCATTTGACACCATAGCCTTCTTGTATTTCTCCTCAACTTCAGCTAGAGAGTCCTGCAGAGAACAAGCAACCCCGGTCAGAGTCAGCAATAAAGGACACTTTGCCAACCAAGACCTTCAGTGAGAAAATAAAGCCCCGAACCACAAGCTCACCAAGTTTGCCTATGGAAAGCAGCATTAATCCTGTGCTGGAGGCTTCCCAGCTGTCCCCAAGGTGAGGAAAACCTCCCGTGTCCCCACCACACTTGTGCTTCCAAGCAAGCAGCCTTACCTCAGCACGGATAAAACGCTTCCTGTTCTCTGCTGCTTCAGCTTCTGCCTTCCCAGTTTTCTTCCTTCTCCCTCCTCCCCCTGCCCCTGCACACTGGCAGCTCAAAGCAGCTGCTGAAGATGACAAGTTGGGATTTTTTTTTTTAAAGGTAAACTGGCCTTGATCTAAGATCACTTTGGATGATCTCAGATCTGAAATTAAGGCAGTTTGACAGCCACTTCACACTAATTTCAGGGATCCTTGCAGTGTGGGAGCCCTTAAGTACTGACTCAGGGATTAGGATTCACTGTGAAAGAGAAAGCTGCAGCTTTTGTGACCTGTTGTGTGATTTCCCATTGGGTTTCCTAAATCACATCCCTTCTTTACAAATTTACTCTCTAAGATACAATTCCCAGTATCTTGAAAATCCCTTCTACCAGCTTGATTCGAATATAAGACACTGAGATATTTATAACAAATGATGGTAAAATAAAGATTAGCGTAACTTTTCATTTCTGCAGGCAAACTTTGCACCACTTGATTTTAACACAGAAATAAAAGAGTTATATAAACAAAGAGTTCTATAAACAAAGCAGTGTAAATGTGCAAACAAGGAGGACACACATGTCAACATTTTAGTTTACAGATCAAACAATTCCTCTTGGAACTTGTGTAATTTTAATTATTTCAACTGAAGTACAGGTGAGTTTCATATACTTCCTTTTTCAGCCAATAAACAGAACTAAGGATGATAGTGGCAAAGTCTAGATCAGTTTAACTGACGTTTCTATTAACAAATGAGATAATTTGTCTTGGAGGACATAAATTTGTCCAGTTCCAAATGCTTAACTGTGCTTTGGTGCACTTTCCAGCTCCAGATTGGAAATACCAAGCACAGGAAAGCCACCAGGATTTGGAAATCTCAGACAGGAGCTGCAAAGGAAGTATGTACAAGGAAGAAGTCAAGGAAGTTCTGCTCCACTCCTTCAGCATGCCACGTTTTGGTTTCTTAGCATCAAACAGTGCAGCTTAGGTCCAAATCACCCCAAAAGGCAGTCTAAGGGACATGGACTGAAAAACTACCTAAATCTTTCATGCAGTGTGATTATTTTGCTCCATCTGCTACTCAGTGACCAGGAAAAAAACCTAAATTTTACCTAAAAAAATGGCCCAACTACTCTGTTTCCAATGAAAACTCACTTAAGATGGCAACACCTTCATCTGTCACAGCGTTGAGCTGATGACACAATCAGCAATTAATGCTGGCAAACGTTGCATTAACTATTTGCCTCTTCCAAAAAGCCACAGCTCATGTCACTGCTCACTTGTGAGGAGGGTGGTACACAGATGTACAAGTTGGTTGTTGCACCAAAATGTATTTATGGCTTCATGGAAGCGGTAAGAGCTTCAGCATTCCTTCGTCATGTAACAGGCTTTGTTACATGGAGTTTTGTTGCAAGAATTCTCTAAGGGTGTCTTCTGCCATCTAAAGATGAAACCAAAATGACACCTCACATGACCTTATAAAAATAAAAACATACAAGGTTCTAAACTCAGATTTGGTTTTAGTACTGTAGGAGATGAGTTCTAGTTCATCTCCCAATATTGGAAGGCTTCCTGGATTAGGAAACTATTTTAAAAAAACCCAAATGATTTTAATTTGCTAGCAAAATGATGACCACCTCAAACCAGCAAAGACAACATGCAGTAGCAACCAGCAGCCTTTCAGTGAACACTTGGAAGCATTTCTCACCACAACCAACCCAGGTCAGAACAGACACTCTGCCAGTTAATGAGACACTCTGCACACAGTTCCCAGCCTCTCCAGGAGAACAGCATGCAAGGGCAGCTCTGGGGCTCACACTGGGGTCTGGGTTAACACTCACACACCAGTACCTTCAGTTCTTTCAGCCCCTGCATGTATTTGCCTTCTACATCCTGAATCTGGTCCTTTAACTCATAGATGTCCTGAGGGAGACGGCGAGAAAGGTCAGTGAGGCCGCGGACACTAACGGGCACAATGCAGCTGGGAGGGACAAGCAGTGCTCACAGTGCTCCTTTCAACACCTCTCCCACACACGTTAAGGGCTCTGATCCTAAGCTGAGGCCTTGCCAGACAACCAGATTTCTTGGTTAGGAATTTGTGCTAATTCTGCTTTTCTTGGCTGGAAAAAACAGAATCTTCAGCATTAAGGACAAGGCGCAGACCCAGATCCAAAGGCTCCAACAATCACAGCCCAGCCCTTCTCTACCCCTTTCACTGATGATCACCCTCTGTCACAGGCTCTCTCCTCTTCTCTCCTCTCCAGGAGTGCAGTGTGTTATCTCCATCCTCCTATCATTCCCTGTTTCAGGATGGGAGGTGCCTTCTACAACCAGTCCCATCTGAGAGATACCTCCAACAAAGCTGTTCACTTCTCCTTCACAGCACCCGATTCACTGCCACAACTGCCAGCTTCTTCCCGGGAAAGGAGCCTGAAGGATACTCCATAATTTATTCTGGGTTTAAGTACTTCTCACCTTGATTTCCCTGATGGATGCCTCTGTGTCAGCTGAGATGGACGTGTCCCCGCTGCCTCTCCGCGAAGAAGTCCCGCCCAGAGAAGCCAAGGTAGCTGCTGATAAACTTGAGACAGTTCGTGCTCCCTACGATCACACACAGATAAACCTGCTTACAACTTTCTTTTCCAGACAAATCTTGGGGTTTTAGCTTTCCCCTTTTCTTTTTTTTTTTTTTTAATACACACATTACACCAATCCTTGCACTTCTAAATTATGCAGTTTTGATTAAAATCAAACTTTCTAAGAAGTAAAAATAATCAAAATCCAGATTTAACAATGGAAACTAATGAGAAAATGCAGATCAGAAGTATTTAAATAATATTGCAATAGGATTTTGCATAATTTAGCTTCTAACTATAAATTCTTAATTGGACGAAGTCTTTAGGGGCCAGTATAAGCCTGCCAGGCATTTTCAAAACTTGTAATAATACATTCTGTGGAAGCTTTGGAAGCTCCTCTGCTTTATGGATATTTATTTACTCTGCAGCAGTGGCCACATGAACTGTTCAACTGTACTCAGGGTTAATGTAGTAGCCTCCTCTTTTATTATGATGATTTATTTATTTTTACATCAATAACTTAGGTCTTATCATCAAGATCTAATAAACACACATAGTATTTGTGTGGCTTGGCCTAAAGCAGTTTCAGCCAACTGCTGTTGAAGGTCACCTACTTAACATCGAGTCAGCGGGGGCTGAAAAGTTCATCTTCAAAAATGCTGTAGCAGAAGGCTCCAGAAATTCAAATTTTTGCCCCACAATGGATTTTATAGGAGATTTCTGTACACTCATGGCAAACTCTACGTACCAAAAAGAATGAAGGAAGCACTATTGTCAGAATAATTGATAAGATCCTTCTTACCTTCTCAAAGTCTTTTTCTGGCCTTTCCTCAATCTGTAAAAGAGAGATTGAGAAGGAACCATTAATAGAATCAATAAAGGGTAATATACCAGAAATGCCACCACATCCTCCCCCTCCCTAAAAGCATGATACCAAGTCAGACTTGAAATCTAAAGCTTCAAACCTGTGGTAAATATTCCCTTCTCAAGACAAACAGGGACTGCAACTTCAAACAGAGATCCAAGACTACAAAGCTGATCCTCGAGTCAAATATCAGGGATCAGCCCAAAGTCTAAATAAATGGCTCTTTCAGGGTTTCAGTACTTCACTGCAATTTACTAATTTAGAAGAGAGATCCTGCACTAAAACTGTCTAGAATAACCCAAACAGTGAGAAAGCAGCATTTAGGAGGACAGGAAATCATCACGGATGCAGACAGCTTAAATGTTTAAAAGTTACAGAACATCTCCATCTAAAATGGAACTAAGTGTAAAAAGGACTGAATGAAACGAAAAACTCAACAAGTCCTGAATTCTTCTTGAAACATTCAGCACAGTCAAGATGCTTTCCCAAAAGACTCCTAGAAAATTAATGTCTTCCCCAGACCAAGAAGAGTCTAATTGCCAAAGAGAATAGTGTTTTTGAAATGACTGGAAAAACAATCAGGATAGACCTGATTCAGGGGAAGGCAGGGGATAATTGAGGTTAAGTTGATAATTTCCATTGAAAACACACTCAAAAGCTACATCTCTTTCTAATCAGTACACATTTGGCACAGTTGTTGGGGTTTTTTTCTTTGAATTATATAGAATAATATGGGGATGGTCCCACTCATCATTTTTCATATTACCAATGCTACCCTACTATAAAAAATAATCCCAGAACTGAGAGATACCTGTTACATATCAGCTTTTTACACTGACATCTCACAGCTAAAATTTCCTGTGAATTAGCAGTAAGACAACTTAAGTCTGAGGCTTCAAAGTAAAATAAGCCAGACTTAAAGCACTAGATCTAAACTTTGCAAAGACACTGAATACACAAAATATTTAGGGGAAAAACCCCTCAAATCTCTGAATTTGGAGGCAATAAGAGAGGGTCATTAATGAAGGCAGACACTTAAAACTCAGACCCAATGAACAAGAGTTGTGCAAACAGCTTTTTATTTTCATGGCAGACAGCTCCAAGTGCTGGGTTTGGCAGCCTTCTAGCCCGGCCAAACACTGTGGTTGCTGTTTATCAAGACAGCTGTGGCAGTGGCAGTAGTGGCACATGACAAAAGATTAGTGTGTACACACACATCTACCTCTGGAAATCTGTGGACAGCCTTTGCAAAATCTGTCTTACAGGGCACAACTCAAAATATTTCTTTTCCTTCAGCCATTTGCACAATGGCCTCTATTTTGGGAAACAAAGTGCAATCTCAGTTTGTAGCAAAATAAAGACGGGAGCAAATATTGATATTGTTTTAATGATGCATCACATGAGTCAAATAAAAGCTTCCATTTACAAAGGGGAATGTTGAAGACAAGGTGGTGAGAGATATGACTGCAGTGAGTATTTCTACTCAGAGCACTCATAACCACACCTGTGAAGCCTGCTACACCTTTATTGCAAAACTGTCTTAAGCAATAACTCTAATGGGGCATAATCTTTAATAATGAAAGCTATTGAGTAACATCTAAAATTGAGATGGTGAAGAAAACCAACCAGACTTCATTTTCCCTAGGGATGCCCTTGCACACATCCATTCAGTGCCATGAATGCCATACTCAGAGCAGTTTCTCCTCAAAACCAGTAACTATCCCTACCATTTTATTTAAATATTAACATTTAAAATCTCAATCAATTTTGAGAAAAGCCTCACACCAAAATAACATCCCTACATTACACAGATGCCTCCTGCTACACGACACTTTTCTAAGCAAAAAGCCAGCCTGAAACAAGCAGCATTTAATTTTATGGTTGCATGGCAGTGATACACCAAAATCTGTCTTGTAGAAAGAGAGAAGCCTATCTTAGGTTAATATTTTATACAGCTTTCATCCTGCTCATCTTTAGATAAATGTATTCACAGTATCACTCCTTTAAAAAGATCAACTTTTCCTAAAGGAATCAGCCACTAGAGGGAACTCCAGGTTTCCAGCCTTCCCCCAGTTCCCCTCTGGCAGTTGATTCAGCAGTAAGTGAAACAGAGAAAGGTCAGGAGAGAAATGTTTATTTTTATTTGACGTTGTACAGAATTCTTGCCCAAAACACTTACTTTCTGTATTAGCATTCAATCAAGAATACTGCAATTATTAAACAGGCTGAAAAGAACTTCTCCACCTTCACAGTACTCAGCACAGCCCTTCATAAAAATGTCTTGGCTTTGGGACTTTTCCACACAAATATAAAGGATTGACAGAATACTTGCCAGTAAAGGAGATTTAAAGAGGGATTCACCTAATGGTACCTTTGATATACACAACACTACCATTTTTCATTTGGACAAGGTCTGTCTCTAATCACAGATTATCTTCCTCTTCACCAACAACTGGGGCAATTTGTACTTTAGCGCGTAAAAAAGCAGGAAAAGGAAGTAATTTTCCGAGGAACTCCAGCACGCACATCTTTGTTTTGGCTGCTCTCTGCAAAATAAGTGCAGTGGGATCAGAGTTCAGCCTCTTCTGACAGCGATTTCGGAATAAATCCAGAGGCACATTACAAAAATGTCAGCAATATCAGAGCTCACCACAGCTGGAAACATAACACGAGCAAAACCACCCCACAAACCTTTATATGGATGAAGTGCCTGTTTTCCACAGATTAAAAGGGTTAACCCTTGAAGCTCTTTGCCACCAGTGGAGTGTCCAGGCCAAGATGAATCCCTGCAGCACTACCACAGAGCATCCAACCAAACAAACACCTACTGCAAGTACAGGGATCTTATAATCAACAAAGACCAGGACTGAGGCACAGTTTCCAGCTTCCAGGCTCCTGAACAAACCTGGAACTCTTTTGCCTGTGCCACGTCCCATGCTCAGGTATCAGAACAACTTCAGTGTTTAGCACGTGGCTGTCACTGCTCAGGCCCAGCTCAGATCTTGCGCTTAGCTCAACTTCCTCACGAAAGCAAGGGGGTTTTTTTTGGTGACAAATCAAATTAAGATCATTTCCTGCACAGAGCAGCTTGAAATAGAAATATGGCCCACAGCAGAGAAAAGTTGTTAGGCTAGAACTGAACACAGGATGGTATCTACAAAATCTGGGATTAAAAGGATGCAAAGAGGTACTGCAGTCAGTACAACCCCTCCTACAACCCCCACCTTACCAGTCTGATCAGCTGGGCTGGGGCAGGCAGTAACAGAGTTCCTGCTGTTTCTCCAACGAGAGCCACCTTAGCTCTAGCAATTAGAAACACGCCTTTCACAGTCAGCAGGAAAACCACTGCTGAAATCTGTCAGGTCTGAAGAGGGTTTGTGAGAAGAATCTCCTCTCAGGAATGAGTGCTATGCCAAACGTCACTGCCTAAACAAACTTATCAGTCCCAGAAATGCAAGTTAGCACTGCAGCAAATCCTCACTCCAGAGGGGCCCAAAGCACATCCAGACTGTCAGAGGCAGGGCTAGGATACAACCTACCCTAAACCTTCAGATAGAGAAGGCAAAGCTTTGTTAGTGCCTCCACCAAAATTAAGTCTGTCAGTGTCTTCATTTCATTTCTGGTGAGAACACGATGAGCTTCTGCCAATGGTCAAAGGTGTTCACAACTGGGCATTGATGTATGACCTGAGCACTGTATGGATGACCTGGATGCACGGACACACTGGGGAACGAGAGGCTGGAGAGCAGCAGGGATGTGGGGATCCTGGTCAATGGCCAGTTGGATCTGAGTCGGCAGTGCCCTGGAGCCAGGAGGGACACCCCTGTCCTGGGGGATCAGGCCCAGCATGGCCAGCCAGGCCCGGGAGGGGATTGTCCCACTCCGCTCTGGGCTGGGCTGGCCTCGCCTCGAGTGCTGGGGGCAGTTTTGGGTGCCACAATATAAAAATGATATAAAGCTGTTAGAGATTGTCCAAATGAAGAGGGGGAAGGGCCTGGAGGGGCCACACGAGTGGCAGCTGAGGGCACTCCATTGGTTCAGCTGGAGCAGAGGAGACTGAGGGCATGGCCTGCATCTTCCTTCCCTGGGGCAGCTCCCATCTCTGCTCTCTGTGGCCACGGACAGGACCCAGGGAACAGCTGGAGCTGTGCCAGGGGAGGGTCAGGCTGGATATCAGGGAAAGGTTCTTCCCCCAGAGGGTGCTGGGCACTGCCCAGGCTCCCCAGGGAATGGGCACGGCCCCGAGGCTGCCAGAGCTCCAGGAGAGTTTGGACAGCGCTGCCAGGGATGCCCAGGGTGGGATTGGTGGGATGTCTATGCAGGGCCGGGAGCTGGACTCAGGGATCCCTGTGGGTCCCTTCCAGCTCAGGATATTCTGCAACTGTGTGCTGCGGCTGAACTCCGACTGCTCGTGTTGCTGCCTGAGCCTCCACAAGAAGGGAGAGAGCCAGGATGAGCCATCATCTTCTCAGCGTAGCAAAACGTGCCCTCTCCTCTTGTTTTGCCTGCCTTGCCTTAGAAAGCCTTCAGATAAATACTACTGCATTGAGTCTGTTTCAGATTTAGAAATAATTGCTTTTCACTCATAGCTTCTTAATTTAAAAAAGAAAAATAACAAAACTCCTGCAATTGATATCGAAAGCCCAGCTCTGCCAAAACACACTGAGAGCTCAGGCACAAGATTTACCCCCATCTGTACAGAAATATCTGATGTTTGCTCTCAGTAGTCTTAAGATCTGTACTTTATGTGAGGATGGTTTAATATTAAACAACGCATTTGCATATCTGCAGTAACTGCAAGGACAGCAGATAATTACCAGTGGGGATAACATGAAAAATGTTAAAGAAAAATAAACAAACAGCAAACTTCATTCAGATATAGTAAATTCTTAAAATAACTACAAAGACAAATATTCACACATTGTGTTTAAGTATCTCCCTGCCTGTGACTGTATCACCAACATGGTAACACAAATGAGAACAGGAGCTGGCAAAGCTGTGCACAGCAGGAGAGCTACTGCAGGAAAACTACTGCTGCTTTTTGCTCACTGTTCAGTGAACAGTGATAGAAGGGGGAAACAACACTCTGAGAAAAAAATT
The DNA here is from genome assembly GCA_013397865.1 of Struthidea cinerea. Taxonomy (NCBI): domain Eukaryota; kingdom Metazoa; phylum Chordata; class Aves; order Passeriformes; family Corcoracidae; genus Struthidea; species Struthidea cinerea. The sequence continues at coordinate 267,056 of VZTI01001808.1, read as the reverse complement.
TCAGAGCTGAGGTGACAAGCTGTTGTATGCTTTAATTTAGGAAGCTCCGTGGAATCATTCTCCACTCTCAAGCACCTGACTGAAAACGCTACCAGAACACTTTGAAGCCTGTCAGTAAAAGTGATCCCTCATTCTGAGCTACAGGAAAAGCAATGTCTGTTTAATACAGGAAAAAATGTTATAATCACAAGGTGCTGCTGGATCGACCCCGTGTAGGGATAAGAACTTTTAGGACCAGCTAGACTCACTGTGACATTAACTCTCTGCTCTTCAAGGTGACAGAGATAAGGGAAGCTCTTCACACCAGGCAATAAACCACTAATTAAAACAAAAAAAGGTGATTTAAGGAGTGCCTGTTGTCTCCCTGCAGAGCAGATGCAGCTTGGTGCTGACACAGCAAACCATCTCCAGCCACTTGCATACCAAGAGGCCAAAGTGCAAGCAGAGAACTTAAAATAAAAAACCACCCTTGCACCTCCCAGCATCCCGTGATTCCTACAAGCAACTCACAGGAATGACTCAGTTGGAATACAGAAAACACCTAATGGAAACCAACTGCACTGTGTGGGTACCCAGTTCTTATTACCTTTCCAGAATTTTAATGGAATCTGTGTTTATTCTGATTAATTTTTGCTCTGGGGGTAATTGAAATTCAGTTTGCAAAGCCATTTTAGAAGTATTACTAATATAAGTTACATTCTGCAAGAACTCATAGCTCAGGGACTCAGGTTCAGGGCTAATTAAAATACTGATCTATTTATAGCTCACCGGCTGCCATACATTATCTGATGAAAATCCCTCTGTTTTTTAATAATTTAAAAAGTGAATGTACCCTTGGAACACCAAAACTTCAGAGCACACAGCTCTGTTCTGTCAGTTTTCAAATGGCAGCCTACAAAACTCACTCTCTGTGGTAAATTAACATTGTTATAGTTTAGTTTACTGTAAGCTGCACATTTCCTCTACGAGAGACATCCTACTGCACTCAGCAGCTGTCCCCATGCTTGGAAATAAATCAGGGAAGATACTCAGAGCTGTAAACAGCTACAGAGAGGAACAGCCACAGAGAGAAAGCACAATGTGCCATTAAAAAAAATTAAAGACAGAAACCCCCTAAAAGCAAGGATGGACAAGCCTTTAGCACTTGAGCCTTGTTCAGCCACAGCTTCTGCTGGGTACTCCTTATCCTTCCAGCACTTCACCATGCTAAAGACTGCAGTGCCTGGCACTCCACAGTCCCACGAAGATGTTCCAATCCAGCCTCTGGAGAGCCCTGCAGCTTTGCACCAAAATACTGCTCACTGGAGAGAAACTGAACTGCTTGAATGCTGCAAGTAAGAGTTAGGGTTTCCTGCTCCCCCAAAGGAGACACAGCACTTCCACCAACAACCCAATCTTTCCCACAATAACCTTGCTGTGCTTTATTCTCAATTTAAAGCAAATATAGCATTGTCATGAGAGTCCAAAGCGCACTTTTTGTTGTAAAAACGTGCATCTGCATAGAAATCACTTCAGTTTTGCAATTTCTCCTCTGGTTTCTTTGTCTTAAGCACCGCCCAGAAGGTCCAATTAATGCCCTAAGAAACTGCCTCACGAGGGACAGTGACCTCTCTGTACAAAAAAAACCTCGAAGAAGAGAGGAATGAAACAGCTGACGGACAAAGAGAAATAGAGGAGCTCACCACTGGACTGGCCCGAGCAGAGCTGGCTCTGGAGGATGCCCGAGATCCCGAACCAAGGTAGCAGCTGTACTCGGAAGGCTGCCGCAGGAAAACCGGGAACAGCAGGCAGAGAGAAGAGAAGAGAAAGGCATTAGAACTGGGAAGGGAAGCAGGAGAGGAAGTAGAGCACCACATCTGAAATTAGTTAAGGAGATGGTTACATGCAGCAGGACAAAGGGACAGCAGTGGAAGTCAGAGAACAGACTGTTAATTTGAGAATTACGGCAAGCAGTAATTCCATTGGCAGTTCAAGGACAGTTTTGATTCAATTCTTAGAATACTAATGATTTATTTTTCTCTCTTCAGGTACCAGTCACAAGTAAACAATTCAGTTTCTCTACAAAAGGCTCCATCCTACTACTTTGCAAGAGCTCTGAGGCTCTCCGGTGAATCCTTTTCCCACGTTCCCAATGTTGTGCACATATAAAATAAATTCATGCTCCACAGCCAAAGGAAGAAACATCCATCTACGTGGGGATTAAAGTAAAAACTGAGACCAACTCAGAGACTGAGTATCTCTCCTGGTTTTCCAGCAGCCGCAGTCCTCATCTCCTGCCCAAGAAAGTCTTTTAGCTTTTTTTAAAAGGAAACATCTAAGCAGAGATGCAGGACAGGGCTGGCTGGTTGCTGACAAGGACAAAGAACGTGTCTACACTGTTTTATTTCCAGAGGTGTTAATGCAGTGGAAGTGGAGCAGGGAAATGAAAGTTTAAAGCGTCGGAGAAACAGAACTAGAACTCACTTTGGAAATAATGAGTTTATTTTAGAGGTGATTAGGACTGCTTCTCAGATACAAACACTCAGAAATCTGAAGAATTATCATACTTTGGAGATGCTGTGGGGTTTTTTAAGGTTTTTTATATTAAGTCACCTGGCCACTACAGGAATCCCTGGACTCTTTAGCTTTACAGAAACAGCCAGGCCTTCACCAAGCCACTGCAGGGCTGCTCCATCATCGTTAGTCACAGTAACAAAGCAGCATGGCATCAACTCAAAATTAAGCTTCCAGCACTAATAAATGGTGAGAGGGTAAGCTGGAAATAACCCCAGCTAGAGCACAAGCACAAGGTCAGCCACTGACCACAAAAGATTCCGTGCAAGGTGCACAGCCCTCAGCGAGCCCTCGGGCAGGGCAGTGCCCTTGGATGCACCCAGAGGGAGGCCCTGGCACAGCACATCCAGAGGAACTGTGGCTGCCCCATCCCTGGAATGTTCAATTTTGGACGGGGCTGGGAGCAACCTGGGATAGTGGAAGGTGTCCCTGCCCAGGGCAGGGAGTTGGAACAAGGTAGCCTTTAATGTCCCTTCCAGCCCAAACCGTTCTGGGATTTTATGTCTTAACACTGGCTTTGTGCACCTGATCTTCATTTCAGAGGTGAGAATATGCACAATATAAAACTCTGCTGCACACTGTCCACAACTATTGCCAATCACACCATAATTCCTAAACTAAAGACAAAAAAAACTGAAGTAAAAATAGGGGTTTTGTTTGGTCACCACAGTGTTTTATGTTTAACAAAAGAAGGGTTTAGAATAAATTTGAAACACATGACAGGGAAAAAGTTCCAACTACTGATGAGTCCCATATTAATGTTTCCAGGCCCTATTTATTCCACAGCTGCTCCCTGGCCATTGCAGGGCTGCCTATGGAAGTAAGTGGCTGTGACCAAGCAAGGCCACTTTCAGCCTCACCCCCTGCATTCACCTGCTCATCCAAAAACAACTTTTGGGAACGGCCACCCAAGTGACACTCCCTCTCCACGTTAAAAGTGCTGCAAGGCTCAGAGACATTAAAATAACCACAGTTATTGTGACGAGGTCGCTCCCTCTGAGGCAAACCCCTTCTGTTTCAACTCTCTCATTACTACAGGCAGCAGGAACTGGAAGGGCTGGGTTACACACAGGCCTCCAAATACCTGTGGCACAGGCTGGGATGGGGATGGAGGGAGGGGAAGGAGCCCCAGTGTTTGTCAGTGTTCCCTGCTCAAGCCACTGACAGCCCGTGAAAGACCTGCAAACAGGTTTTGGGCTGAGAGCTTGCTGTAAATGATTTCTCACAGCTGTGAATCAGTGGGATGGCAAGAGGATGGCACAGCCCTCGAAGGACCAACAAGTGGTTAGTGAGCATTCTTGAAAGTGTTTCCTCCTCCAAGCTAATAAAAATGTAATGTTTAAAGTTAAAGTAACATCAATGCTCTGCCTTGAGGCTTTTCACTCTCATGGCCTTAGACAGTGGTTATTTGTTTGCTGGGGTTTTTTTCAGTTGGATGGGTTTTGCTACCATCAGTGAAGGGGATGAGAGGCAGAATAAGCAGCGGGCCCACAGAGGAGGACTTAAAAATCAAAAGAGATTGGCTTTTTTTTTTTTTCCCCAGGTGAACACAACAGCAGCAGAGGGACCACCTGGCCCAGACACCAACAGAGGAGAAGAGGTGAAGGCCTTTTCTGCCTTTTAATCTGTAAACAGACTCCTGGAGTTTCTCTTTTTTTGAAAGGAAATAATTTATATGGTCATTCCTCATATTGTTGTGCTCCCCATCCATGACAGAGCCCTCCACTCTCAGGAACACATATTTTGGAAGCACTGTCACATAAATGAATGTAAAATATATTTGAATATAAACCCAAGAAACAAAACCAAGCAAGCCATATGTTCACACAAATCATTTAATTCACACTGCTTATGCAGAATTGATTTTTAAATTTTTGGCTGATTATTTTTTAAACTTGTATTTTTCTCAGTTTTGAAAAGAAGAATTAAGTCTCAGGGAGGGAAAGGACTTAATGTATGGCCTTTCCAAGGTGTTTTGTCTGCAAACCAAGCACAAGGCAGAACTGGATTCCCTGTCCCACAGAGGGGCGAGTTCGCACTGATTACTACTCATTATTTCGTGGAAGCCCATGGGAATGGTGCTCCCACTTGTGCTGCCTACAGCAGCAGGCCCTGGATATCACACAGCCCGTGTGAAACGTTCCTCAGCCCAGCAAAGGACAGACACAGAGCAGGGAAAAGCAGAAAACCTCTTACAGCACGGGAACTGGGGGCACTATAGCGCCGGCTCCCGCTGTAAACGCTCTCCTCGTACACAGACGCCTACAATTAAAACACAGAGTCAGCACAGGAGCGGCAGCTCAGGCTGCAGAGTCACGGGTTCCCCAAGGACACGTGGCAACGAGCAGGATGGGCAGGACGGGGACATCTCCTGTGTGCAACCACAAGCAGCATGCGAGGGAAGATCCAGCGTGACCTGGGGAACGCCACGGGACACGTGCAAGGTCCGACACACCCCGCAGGCCATCGCACCCCATGCATCTCTGACCCTTCTCCCAGGGCTTCAACTCAGCAGTCACCTTAATTCAACACTTTCACTGCCTGTCCACGCAATGGCTACATCAACTCTTAAACTGCTCCCATCTGTTTCACCTTCACTGCTGGTGCTGGCAGTGAGAGGAAAAGCTCCCACCTGATGAGCTTCTTCACTTAACAGCCAGTTTGGTAAATTAATAAAAAGAGGAGGGAAATGCTTATTTTAAGACTGACTCCAGTTTAGCACAGAGATATATGGCCCAGGAAACACAAAGGGAGTAGGAAATTCCACCTTTAAGCTTTGAGAAAAAATTCTGAGAAGCTCATTTTAAGCAAGAAGGTAGGAATTTGTTTAAAGAAATTTGTGAACAGATTTTTGTTAGTTGTTAAGCAAGCAGAAAGAATTGATGTTGCCTCTCTGTCCTGCTCCTGCTAATACGCCAAGGAAGACAACTCTCTCCACATAGACATGACACCCATGGCAGCATCACAACCCCACGAGCACAGTCCCAACAGGGATCAAAGGAAGGATCAGTGAATCCAGGTCTGCACAAACAGCATCACACACGTGGCATTCAGATGGATGGGACACCAGGGTGGGAGACAAATGCACCCGACAGGAATTACAGACAGAGGCAGGAGACAACATGTGCATGGCTGGGGGTGAGTGGCTCTGGTGTTGGTGTTCAGAGCATCAGCACAACAAACCCTGTAACTCCTGGCTGGCAGGGCATCGCTGTACAGCAGGGAGGGCTGAGGGAGACAAGCACAACACTATTT
>VZTI01001808.1:243517-261225 GCA_013397865.1 Struthidea cinerea | reverse complement strand
TTTTTTTTTTTTTTGGCAGAGAAAATGAAACAAAAAAAAGGTGCCTACAGCAGAATTAACCTTCTTGGTGAGAGATTAGGATCACTACACTATAACAGCAGGAAACCCAGTACAGAGAATATTAGTCATCTGCACCATAAAAGCATTAGATCTCAGCTCCCAAAGACTAAGAATACCAAGCAGACACGTGCATTTCCTACAGGAAGAGAGGACACGACAGTATGCGAAAGAAAACCAGCATAATTTAATTTTAGGTTGTTAAGCTGTTACTGTCTCCCACACGTTTGTGTACAGGAGCCAGAAAGGGGTTTCTCCTCACTGCAACCAAAGCCAGAAAAAGAGCTACGAAGAAGTGCTTCAAGGTACACACTCTTAAGTGTTTCACACAGCTCTAAGATCATCTCCTGTGTATTTTATTATTCACAAATGCAGAGAAAATCCAAATAATTCAGGAAAAAAATCACAAGTGCTTCAGTCAGAGTAGCTTGAAACAAGTGTTAGTAACCATCCCACCCGAGATGCAGCAGTTAAACAAACTCAGAGCACTCGCTGCGTCTGGCAGAGTTGGGTGCAACAGAGACTCCAGCAGTGATCCCCAGGCCAGGGCTTGAGGCCAGGTCCTGCTGCCAGTGCCCCACTCCACATCCCTGTGCCATGTCCCCAGGCAGGACCTGGAGCACTGCTGGAGCTCTGCTGGCACTGGGCTGGCCGAGCTTTGCCACACACAGGGGACAATCCAACCTCCCGGGGGTTTTACAGCTTCACTGATGTTCTTCCAGCACTCTGGGAACTGCTTCCCTGTAATTTCATGTCTTGCAGACTGGATTGTCTCAAGCTCACCAGACTGACAGCTACACAGAGGAGCTGCCTCAAATAGAGAACTTCGGGTAATTAAGATTTCCCTTATTTTTCCAGACCTATTGAGGCAGACGAGGAAAGGGAGGAGCAGCAAAGGAAAACTGATTGTGCTCATTTGAAAACAGTTTTCCATTACTCATTCCAATCTTAAAAGGTCTGATTTGTTTGGGGTTTAAGTTTCACTAAAAAGAGCTACAGAGACTCTTGACAATTGGTCCAAATTGATTCCTAAGTACAGGAGGTTGTATTATCCAAACAAAGTCCAGGCCAGGTGAAGCCAGAGGGCAACAGACCCAATTTCCATTTTGGGAAGAAAGTTGAGATGTGGAAGCGTAGCTGCTGCTGGGGAGACCCAGGTCAGAGTAGTAGGAAGCCTGCATTAACAAACAAAACAAAAAATAACTCCTGGAGAACTCAGCTTCATTCCTTACTCCTTCAAATGGGAAGAAAATGTAAATTAGGTAATTACAAACTGCAAGCAGTCTAGAGTGGTCACAGATGCAAAAGGAAGAGAGAACTGCATTAAAGCTGTGAGGATGTGTGAAAATCGTGGGACCTTTCAGGCGCTGGAAAAATGCACTGGTCAGAGAGCTGGTCAGCTTCCTCCTGAGATCCTGAGGAGTTTGTGCCCCGTCAGCTACACCCCCAGGAGAAGGTGAGACCCTGGGAGATAGAGAGCAAAGCCAGGGACCAAAACTGCTGGCTGTGCCCAGCAGGAAATGTGAGCAAGCCACTGTCAGATACGGCAAGGCTGAGTGGGGGGATAACTCTTCTTTGAGAAGTGAGACTGTGCACATTAAACACCTCCTTCTTTAAATTAAACACCTTCTTTCCCTGCTTTCTACCCTGCATCCAGTCATCCCTGCACTTTCGGTCCACTTAGGGCATCTTAATGAGGAATGGTTGTTCTGAAAGATCTCACGCCTTCACCTCCTTAGCCACTCTCCAGAGCTCTGCTTTTACACCTGTTCCCTGACACCTTTCCTCTCCAGACATTTCTCACGGGGGTCTAGACAGCCACGGTTCTCTGCTTTCAGCAGTCAGCTCCTTACTGGCCCTAGCCCATCCTTGCTTCACCACTGTGGTCCGTGGAGGTGTAAATTTCTTCACAAAGGAGGGAGATCTGTGGCAAATCAAAGCAACTTGTTTGCTTTCCTCTCTCACTGCAAGCAGACGGATGTTTGGAATTGACACAATACCCACAGGTACAGGCTGAGGGTAAATCATTGCCCGACCTCAAAAAAACCCTAACCCAAGAAACAACCAACCCATGAACCAAAGCCCCCAAAAACTGCCTGTAAAATAAGGCTTTTACTGAAAGTCTTGAGACTTTAAGAAATTACTTGAACTTTGAGAAATTACTTTCATTCCTACTTAAGGAGTTTGCAATCTGCACGTGGACTGTCTAAGCACATGGCATTAATCATATTTAAGGGATCAAGCCATGACACTGCAAGTGCAGTGTCCACATGGAGATCAGTCCATTCTGTGACTTAAAGCTGGACACCTATTTTGGAAACAGCCATTGCCAGTAGGTTCATCACTTCCCTGCTGTCCTGAAGAATTTTCCTCTTTTTCATTTTTCCTTGTCACTTTGACAATCTTTATGATTCAGCTTGGACTTTTTGGAGAGAAATATTCCTAAAAAGTAAATGCCAGCTAGACTGGCATCAATTTGGTTTGAAGTTTCAGCTCTTCTGAGTTACCCTCAAACTTTCCTCCCCCTCCTAATTAATGATTACTCCAAACAGCAATAGAACTACAAGGAACTAACGATGTTGCTGTAATTAAGCTCTACTCAGACTAAACCCCCACGCTGCAAACCCTAATTCCAGGATGATTTTAAATTATTTAAATGGAAACCAAACAACTTCTTCTCCCTGGATGACTTTCTTGCAGATATTTTGCTCTCCCTGCGGTCCTTGGAGCACTGGAGTATGTCAGCAAAGAGTAAGAACATCATTTGTCACCAGTGCTACAGAATAAAGCTCCTTGAACTCGTCAAACGGGCCAGCAAGAGTGCCAGCAACAGGACAGGCAGTTTTCTTAGCAGTTCAAGCAACAGTATTTCATTGTCTTTTATCCACATAATGCCAGCTAAATTATATGGCAGCAACAATTTAAAAGGGACGTGAAATACCCGGTCCCCTTTCACTGTTTATCCAGGCGCCTGCTTAACTCCGTGCCTACAAAGTAACCCCCTGAACTCTCTCTCATGTTCAGCGTGTATTGCTCAAACACTTGGCTAAACGGAGGCTTAAAAAGAGTTTATTTTTCGCCTAAACACTGAGCTTTAGGCTGCATACCGCTAAATTTCTTTAGAAGCCTTGATAGCAAAAAGATCAACAGGCTCTGAGCTTTTGTCTGGCTTTGTTAAAATAAAGGGGGGAAAAAAAACCCCAGCAGTTCCCCCTCTGCCCCCAGGCTGGGCTTGGACAACCCCTTTAAATCATTTGCACAAACCCCAATATTTAGAAAGCAGGGCCAGGAGTTGCTATAATTGACACACAACACTTGTTGTGCTGGAACAAGAGGGAACATTGTGACCTGCATCCTCACAATGCAGTTAATAATTAAGCTTTTTTGGACTAGAAATAAAAGTCCATCAAGGTTAAGTAGCTAAGTGGGAACACTTGCACAGGGCTCTTCACCTCTGTAGGTGTTTCCAGAAACCCTAGGATACGGTTTATAAAGGAAAAAAAACCAAACCAAAGGCATTTAGTTAAGCAAACTTCAAATAAACAACGTGCATTTGGGGAAAATTCAAAATCCAAAGTCCATTTTAACTATGCAAATCTCAAGGCATGGACTAAATTAGGACAGTAAGTGCTAGAGCACGGCATGAACACCTTGCAGAGGTTGAAAAGCACTCATTCTGTTTCCAGCACGTGGAAATCCTCCCTGCCAGTGCTGTACAATGTAATTTTTGCCCAATTTTGTTTACAAGTTAAAGCAGCTCTGGCTTTCAAGATCCTTCTGTACCAATTTCAGAGACTCCCCTTCCCACTCATAGCCTGATTTTTGATTTTTTATTTCCCAGACAGCTTCTTGCTGCACCTCCAATGTCTGACAAACTCCAAACCCACAACATGCAAGACAGGAAAAACCTGCTTCACCGCCAAAAAGAATTTGCTAATTAGGTTAATCCCATTAAATAGAGTAACAGAATTTTATAGCAATAGAAATCATCTACTAACCCTGCTAGATTTTCTACTCTGGGATGATCCATACACGTCTTCCTCATAACCATTGGTCTGTTATGGAAGGAAAGGAAAAAAAAGGAAAGACAAAAAAGGAGAGAAAAAAAATTGACGTAGACCCCAAAGGGAGTTTTTATGCAAATGTCATCACTTATGAAAAGCAAAGGCAGAGACAGAACTTTTCAAAGATACAGCAGGAACAGGAGCAGTGCAGGATTAGGTCATGATTTCAAACACGAGGACACGAACATTTGTGTCAATACCTCTGTAACAGCCAAAAATGTCAAGGATACTCCTGCCTGCCCTTTTTGATCCCCCTTTTTTTTTTGCTTTCCCTATTATTACTGGTTTATATTCAGACACTCTGTGAAGGGAATAGGGGACGAAAAGGGGACAAAAAGGAGATCAGAGACTACAATAAAGGACATGTATCACCACAGCTGTTTACACCTCGGGCAGCCAAGCAACTAAAAAGGAGCCAATTGTAGTAGAAGAATTATTTCTATTTGAGAAATCCAGCTTTAGTGAACATGCAGTGCTGTATAAATTCTCTTCTTTTTGATTTTGAGCATCAGAATTAAACCCAGACAGTGGCCATCTGCCACACCCCAGGATTCTGCAGCAGTCTGAGGGCTGGTGAGAGATTTGGGTTGGCTCAGCTGTCCTCCCTGGTGTCAGGAAGATGTTTTCCCTCAAAGGAGCAAAAACAAACAGGCCCAGAAGGACTATTCCATAAACAGGGTGAGGTGCTTCAAAACCCTATGGCAGCAGTGCTGGGAATAAAACAAAACAATCACAGTGACCAGGCCTTCGTCTGGGAATGTGGTGGTGAAGAAAAGAGGACAGACCCAAAAGTCTCCTCAATCGATAGCATTAAAAGCTCAGGTTTCCCCAGCAATTCACTGTTCTGGTATCACCTCACAATGAGCCCTGGTTTAACACTGAAAACAAGGAAGCACTCTGTGTATTTGGGGTGGGGGTTTAGTGGAAATTTAATTAGAATTTCTATTCAAATTAAGTTTTGAAGTCCATGTTTTAATGCGTTCCCGAAATGAAAGTCCACTAGAACCAATCTGAATCAATTTCCAAGAGAAATATTTATCATCTACTATACAGCAGCTTCCATGAAAAATTAAACAAATTAACTTAGAAGCCAGTTCAGAGCCAAGCTGGGAAAGCTACTTCTGGGAAAAGCTTAGATTCTCTATTGAAATGCAATATTATCACCCCAAATGGAAGGCAAACATCCAAGTCTCTTTTTTTCAAGAACTGATTTGAAATACTGCTGTAGCCTTCTCACACAGCTTGGCTTCTTTCCAGTTTTCACCAGGGTTTTTTTTCCAGGCTCCTTGAATTTCTCGAACACTTCCCTGAAGAATGGTTAAAATGGATCTCCAGCAGCTGAAGGCAATGCTGCAGCTCAGCCTCAGCGCCCCGCACAGACCAATTACCTCCACCACCCCTTTCACTGCTACTGAGGAATTGTTTGCTGTTTTCAGCTGTGTAATATTGACTAAATGTAACCTCAGATCACTATCTGAACCTTCCTATTACTTTGTAATAGCACCTTCATTTTTCCCAGATGTGGTATTCCTCATCTGTTTTTACTGTTATTCCTATTCCATTCTGACAAGTTGTCTCCTGTTTATCATCAGTATTTGCACTCTAACCTTGCATGAAACTGCCTTCACTCCCTGCACTTAGACAGCCAGGCAACACAGACTCCTGGGGAACTGCTTTTCCCTCCTTAAAAAGCCCAGATGATGCTGTCTTAGATGGGAACGGATCCTTCCCAGCTGTCTTGTTTTCTAACAAAGTTTTATTTTCCAACTGTACGTTCCTTCTACAAGAACGAGATCCGGCCCAAGGTTTCACTCGATGTCATGCAGAGACACACCAAGGGCCTTACAGTCAACTCACAGTAACATCCTTTAGGCCCTTAAATAATTACCCTGCTTAGGAACTCCGGTTAAATTGGCACAATGAATTTTCTACGAGCCCAGGTTAACTGGTCATCACTTCACAGTTCAGGCCCTTCTAAAGGAAACTGCCTCATTTGCCCTGTGGCTTTCAGATTTCAGCCTGAAGCCCCAGAGCTGAGGCCGTTTCCCCTGCCTCTCTGACCCATCCTCTCCAGAAACCTCTCCAGTGCGTATTTTTGAAGGCAAATGCTCCTGGGCAGCTCTTGGAGAGCAGGGTCAGGTTTATCAGACCTCGTTGAGCTTTGTTCTAGGCTACATTTACATGCAAAGCATCTAACTCTACCCCTCATGAGAACTGGAACAAATAAAACTGCGTACTAGAGAGGCTAAAATGACTCAATTTTACTACTTCTCCCTTCGGTGACTCTATTCCTCTCTGTATTTTCTTCTCGATTTTGACAGACAAAGAAAACCATTTCACTGCCATTGTGTCCACTTCTGCTTGTAATGTTTTTTGCCCCAGGCTGTGGCTCGTGCTGCTCCTTCAGGATTTCTCAATCCCACATCCAACTTCCAGCCCTTAGAAAGATTCTCTGCTCATTTCCAGTGTACCAAAGAACCCCAACCCAGCCTCCACCTGCGATGTGGAGCCTTTCCTCCACAGAAACACTCCCACTTTGCCCTCTCTCGTGTCCTCTTTGCCTCCCTGGAATTGCTCCCCATAAGATTCACCTATGGCAGGGGGTGGAACAAGATGGGCTTTAAAGGCCCTTCCAACCCAAACCATTTGGGATTCTATGATATTCTCTCAATATTGCCCATTTCTGTGTCATGTTACAGCTCAAGTCATGTAGCTCCAATAAAGTTTTGAGTTTTTCCACGTGCTCTTTAAGCACAACACTAAGGTAAGAGTTTGGATTCTTCCACCTTTTGGAGATGACCTGATGCTCATTATTCTCTAGCAAGTGCTGATAGTTACAGCGTATCCTTGACATTGGGCTGGCAGCTCTCACACTTGCACACACTCCTTGTCCTGTCACAGTGGGTTTGTAGGCAAACCCTTCTCTGAGACAGATAAAAATACATACTGCTTTGGAGTAGTTCTTCTTTTTGGTCCTCTCACTCTCTAATCCAGCCTGCAGTGGGATTAAGAATGCAGGGTGAGAAGATCAATGAGCCTGTGCACACCCATCCGGAGCCAGGCATGCACATCCCCATGCAAGAACACGAGCCCAGCTCTGCAAAGCACGGCTCAGTGAGCACCCAGCAGCGAATCCACCCTCAGAGTCAAATGCCCAGTTATTAGGGAATATTGTTAAAATGATGATAGCGCTGTTAAATTTAGCAGCCGCGGTTCCAATCAGTCACGCTCGCTGGCTCCAGTCAATTCACAGAGCCACCAGCTGTCCATCCCGACTGTATCGATACAGCCACGCAAAATCCAAACGGCTTTGAGCTGTTCCGGGATGTAGGTCACGCACAAATAGATGCACTGCGCTCCTAGCTGGAAACAGCGCCAGGAACAAGCGGGGAGAGGGGAAAAGCAGGAGAATCTATAGAACTGCACTCCCCCGTTTGCTTCCTGCAGGCACCAGGACACCTCTAGTTCACCACAAGGCAGCAGGAAATATTTTAAACTGAGCTTTAATCCTCATTGCCCCTTGCTGTTCTTTCAGGAGTCAGCTTTATCTCAGTGGTCACGAGAGCAAATATTCGCTATCGTAGCACTATTATTAATCTGATTTTGTCCTCTAAACTGAAGGTAACACAAGCTGCAGCTTTGGTAGGCAGTGTGTTTGTCCTGTCACCGTTGCTAGATCTATTTACAGTGAATTTATGAGAGTTTTATTTCTTTCCAGATCTGTGCTGAAATAAAGCCAGACGCATCTGGTCCAACGATGGACAGGCTTTAACAGAGACAGTCTTTTAGGGGAAATCCAAGCCATTCTGCTCTGTCCTGTGGTAACTACTGAGCTAAACCTAGCTCAGATCTCTCTAATCATTTGTCACTTCTCATCTGAACTGTATGAGGGCAGGAGAAGAGGGAAGTGGCATCCTGACATCACAGACCACAAACTGCCTCAGGATCCTTCCAGATCACCCTTATCTCAGAGCAGTTATTACAACCAGTGTTAGCTGCTTCTTCATGATTAGTTTTTGAACACACACACCCACACACTGCAACTTGCAGACTATTCTCACCACTGGGTAGGTGCTGGCATATTCCAAATGAGACTGTAAAGGCATGAGAGGAGAGGAAAATCAGAATACAAAGGAAAACACAAGTTATGTCAATCAAAGGAGCTCCCCAAAACAAACCAAACAGCAAACAAACACAAAAACAGGCAGGGAGATGTAAATCCCAACTAAAGAACTTTGATAATGCAGGACTTCTTGCACAAAGGCACAAGTTTGGAAGTTGGGGGGATACAAAACAAGGATGCACAAATTAATCACGAGTGACTGATAACACAACAATATTTCATGCTGATGGTGTTGGATTAGTGACAGCCAGCTGGGACGTGGGAGAACCAGGACAAATGAAATAGAAAAGGGACTGAAGAGAGGCTCGAGAGCCTCAACAAACCCAGGCTGATGTTACTGAGCTTCCCTAGGAAGATCTGCATGAGAAAGAATCGAGCTTGCAGAACTCCTGAAACAGGAGCAGCAGGAGCTGTTGATGGGTTCAGGATCATCAGAAAAGCTGCTGAAAAAGCCAGCGCTCCAAGGACCCCTGGTCCCTGTTTACAGCACAGTCACAGCTGTGCAGCTTCAATCAATTTGCTGGCCTGCTCTAATGAACATCTCTGGAGGTTCTGCAGTGTGGAGTGCTGCCTGCTCTGCCAGAAGGATCCAGAAGCTCCCCAAAAGCCACCTTGGCATATCTCTGGTGCCTGCAGTCCAGGCATCCACTTCAAAAATATTCCAGGAGAAAAGTCCAGAGCGAAACCCACACAGATTCATGGGGTGGTGAAGTCCTAGGGAGAAGTGGATGTCTGATACTGGCCCATTTCAGTGAAAACTTCCCACACAGAAGAGAAGCAGAGCTTCAAAAAGGAACCCCTGGCACCACCAGCCCCTCAACAGTGCAAGGAGCCTGAGTGCCAGAGAGGGAAGATGAATTTTCCAAAAATGGCATCCTGCAACTATGGAAGGAGAGCCTTCAAATACCTGAAAAAACAGCATCATTCAGAATTCTCCAAGTCATTTTGTAAATCCTTCATGGACACAAGGCAACTGTTTTTGGTGCTGTCTTCAGGCTAAAGGAGCTCCAAAGCCAAATTGGACACTAGAACTCAGATAATTTTTTAAGGCTGGTCAAAGTTTATGGGGTTTTTAGCCTTGTTATTTTGAAGGCAGATTCAGCAAGAGCCAAACCTTCACAGATTAGCCAGAGATGTGGTCAAATTACTAAAAGCATCTCCTGTAAATCCACACTGGGAAAGTGATTGGAGAGACTGTTTACAAGGGCCTGGAGTGACAGGAAAGGGAGGAATGGCTTCAAACTGACTAAGAATAGGTTTAAATTGGGTATAATGAAGAAATTCTTCCCTGTGATGGAGGTGAGGCCCTGGCACAGGTTGCCCTGGGAAGCTGTGGCTGCTCCCTGGAAGTGTCCAAGGCCAGGCTGGACTCAGCTTGGAGCAACCTGGGATAGTGGAAGGTGTCCCTGCCCATGGCAGGGGGTGGAACAAATTGAGTTTTAAGGTCCCTTCCAAGCCAAACCACCCTGTGATTCTATCAATTAACTGTGAATAAAACACAATTGTGAATTTCAGTTCAGACTGGCAAATATTTACATGCTCCTACAACCCCAGTGACACAAGAAGGAGGGAAGGAAACTCTGTCAAAACTTCTCCCGTGCCTGCCAAAATGTCAGCGCACGCACCAAACGCTGCTTTATGGGGACAGGGCCTGTGCAACATCACTGGGAAACACCAGTGTGGAACGTTTCAGCCAGGTCCTTCTGTCAGAGAAGGACATTCCTTGCAGAAGTACGAGGAATGTGGGGCCATCCCATGGAGCAGCTGGAGGCTGCTGTTCCCCAGGCCAGCGCTGGTTATCGCAGCCTGAAGGCACGTGGGCAGCTCTGAGAGTGCTCAGGGAAAAAGGGCCAGAAAAGCTTCTCCAAAGGATGGTGTGGAGGCAGAATGCAAGGCTTCTGCTCTTTAAATGTATATAAACTACAGGACTGTGTTGCAAAAGCACCTCAGAAAGAATCAACGGTGGATTTCCACAAAGAGAAGGTGTTTCAGATGAAGATGTGCTGTAAGCACAGAGCCAGCGTGTTTGCATCATTACAGCCAGGCACAAACAACCCATTTGTGTTGTCATCACCTTCTAAACAGATAGAATTGATATTTCAACTGAACTAGAGATTTTTTTCCCTCCAAAAATCACTTTCAAAACATGTCAACATTTAACCCTAAGTAAAATAAACACCGCTTTTCACGTTCAGCTGTGCAAGAGAGGCTTTTCTTCACTGAACCTTTGGAGCTTTGAGGCATCTCCTAGCTCTGAAAAGCACTCAAGTTTGTCATCTTGAGGAAAAAAGGTTTTAACAGCATTTCGTAAGTAGCAATAAGGATTCCACGAAAAAGGGAACAAGGCAGTAGTTTATATTTTTAAGCACATTTTGTGCAATTTTACAGTGGGATCCCTGAGCAGGCTCTGCAGCAGCAATTTTTAATTTTTTTTTGTTTTTTTTTTAATGAGTCCTCTAGACTCTATGTTATAACAGAGTTAAGGTTTATATCAGTGTGTGTTATCCGGGAAAATACTGCCTGGATATTTTGAGGAAAAAACTGTTTGAACTTTTCCTACAGATGAGTACTCAGTGCTTTACTAATCCTGCCCTCCACAAAACTCAGGCCTGCAGCTGAATTTCAAGTATTTCTAAAGCATTTTTAAAGCAAGTAACCAGTGACAGGATCTAAGGGAACGGCTGGAGCTGTGTTAGGGGGATTTTGGGTTAGATATCAGGGAAAGGTTCATCCCCCAGAGGGTGCTGGGCACTGAACAGGCTCCCCAAGGAATGGGCACGGCCCCGAGGCTGCCAGAGCCCAAGGAGCATTTGGAAAACACTCCCAGGGATGCACAGGGTGGGATTGGTGGGGTGTCTGTGCAGGGTCAGGAGCTGGACTGGATGATCCTCCCGGGTCTCTTCCAGCTCAGGATATTCTGTTATTTTACGAGCATTCACCTGCAATTCCAAAGCGCTTAAGAATTATTTCCACTGACCAATCGCTTCTGGTTTCCTGAGCTAATAAACACTGACCCCACCAGCACTTCCGCTTCCCAGATTTCCAGTATCAGGAGTGAAACAGGGGAGCTTACAAGGTGCCTGCAGATCCCAGTGTCCTGGCTATGTCCTTCCTGCAAGAGTGAAGAGCAGCGACCACAAAGGGTCCTGCACAGGAACTCCTGCTCCTGCACAGGGCACACACTGGAGGGAATCAGTGATCCACGTGTACGTGAAAAAATCCAACATGGAACAGGTCAAGACCTTGGAAGGACGATGCCCTCCGAGTGTGGGGGCACAGGGGGACAGTGACACCCGTACACAGACATGCACACAGAGATTGCACAGTTTACCAACCCTCAGGCTTCCACGGCTACCCACTGACATGCGCTCATCTTCATCCGAAGCCTAGCGAGAGAAAGCGTAGAGACAAAAAAACAGTGAAAAGAGCACAAGTAACAGGCACTGAGGCAAATGCTGATGGCTTTGATGGGACAGGAGGAAGGGAAAGACACATAAACTCAATGTCTCTAAAAAAGAATTGCATTGAAACTATAAGCAGAAAGCAAATTAAATCATACCCTGCCCAAGAAACACTGTCAAGCATTTTACTGTAGGGTAAAGGAGGAGCTTGTGCTCAGGTGTTCCCTGCTCTATGCTCTTGGCCCTCTGGCTCAATAAATGAACACTAAACACTCCGAACAGGTTATTTCCCCACTTTCCACCCCCTTTATTCTTGCACATTTGCAAAAGCTCCCTGGACTGGGGAGAGGGCAGAGAAGTCAGGAAGTGGCTTTGGGGTTTTCACTTGCTGGGGGTAGTGGGAGTTTGTTTTGGTTCTTTTCTTTTGAGAAGGAAGTGCCTTACACATGTCTGTTTTCTTACTCTGAAATGTCTGGCTGAACAGAAAAAGCAAAAGTAGGTACTGACCGAGGCATTTCTTCGGGCTCTACGGGAATAACGCTCACTGTCTTCCTACCAAGGCAGCAGAGAGAAAACAGAGGGAGGTGTTGAGAGGACAGACACAGCAACAGAGCGTTCCAGAAACACACAGTGAACTCCAGCCACACTTAGGAACCAGCAGAGTTAAACCAAACAACAGCAGGTGACACCCTGTCAAAGCAGGAAAGCCCTTCCTCCCTCCTCTGTGACCCCAAATTTCTTCCCCTCTGCTACACAGCCTCTGTGACACTGGAAATGCCGTCGGATGTTTTACATTTCAACAAGCTGATTTTAACAAATTGATTTGCCACTGAATTTAGAAACAGCAGTAGAAAACAGCAAAAAAAAAAAAAAGGTTTCAACACTGTAGTCAACGGATTCTCACAGGTGAGCTGATTTCCAAGCAGGGGAATTGCCAGTAAGGTGGAGTTCTCCTCATCCAGCAAGGATCTGAGGAGACTCAGCGTGAGCCTGGGGCACCTCGGTGGGTGGGTGGTCCATGCAAACCAGTACTTACACTGATTAATTATCAAAGGCCAAGGAATTTGGGGAGTTTGGGAAGTTACCTTCCACACTGGAAGCCAGCTGTTCAGTTCTGCCTTTTCCAGTGTGCACTACTCAGCTTTGCAGGGCAAGGCCACAGCTTTCATCTGGCATCGCTGGTAAGTGATTTCATAAACACAGGGTTGAAAGACATTTGAAGTCAGTGACTTCCAGCCCATTAGCAACTTCTTCATCTCACACGATGGGTGTTAAAACAGTCAGATGTTGCTAGTGGCCAAGCTCGTAGCTGGTATCCAATGGCTTTAGCAAATTCTAAAATCCAGGACATTGTATTATTGAAAAAAAACGAGGATTGCCCCCATAGCAGTAATAATTCCTCTCAGGGATTCCCCTGGGCCAGTAAGTGCAAAGGGAACTGAAGCAGCATGAGTGAAACTTGCCCACAATTTACCTGAAGGCAGATTTAAGAAGATTCAAATGGTGATGAAACCCACGAAAAGTAAAATGAGCACAAATATTCCCTGTATCCCAAGGGGCTTTACCAGGTCTTTATCCTCACCTAATCTTCCAGCGACAGCGTGGACACAGGCCTGTAAAAAGACATGGCTCTAACCCAGTCCTTGCCAGTTTTAAGCTGATCAAAAGTCACATTTCAGTTGGAAAAGCAAGACTGTGGGATTGCTTGGAGCAGAATTCACACTCCCAATGCATGAAAATACCTCCTTTGAGGGACCTCACACTCTATGAACTACACAGAACTTCAACACGCAAAAGTTGCTGAGCTACGTTGATCAAGTCCTACCATCCATTGCTCGATGTCTCCCCACTTAGTATCCAGACCATAATATTTCTACAGACAGAAAAGGGAAAAAAAACCAGAATTTAGATGAGAAAAGCAAACACAGAACATTTAGACATGCACTGCCAGGCCTTGGCCAAGCCACACAGCTCCACACGAACATGCCAGGGAGAGCTGTGCCGAGTGCACTGGAGCCCTCCACAGCACGTGCCTGGCAAAAGTTGCCTGGAAAGGGGAAAGGGGAGTTTGGGGATGATCAGGATGCTCGGCAGCTTCTTCTCCCTCAGCAGGGCAAAACCCCCCGTGCTGGGGGACAGGAGCAAGGAGAGTAATGAGTCTTGAATTCCTGACCCAGTTAAGTCAAGACTCATTACAAGAGAGGTGAGCGCAGGGCACTTCCAGGATGAAAATTGCTGTCAAATCATGTTTCCCGTAAAGGTTTGTCAAACTGGGCAGACAAGTTGGATACAAGTCACCTCTGGGCACCCCGATTCTCTGGATTGGAGCTCCACAGAGCTCCTTTCAGAGCACCAGGCTTTTTGCCTACATTCGACCCACCTGACAGCGGTGGCAGCACCAGCAAGGGTACAAGAGGACAAGATCCACCAGCGCAGGCGAGGACAACACTGGGAACTTCCCAATGAACTTGAATTTCCACCAGGCAGCAAGTTGTTCAAAGATCCACGGGTTTAATGGGACTTTTCTTCCTCCCTAAACAAGCCTGTCAAATCTTGGTCTCCGGAATTTTGCGTTTTTAATGGTGCCCACAACGTTCCTGTGTGAATTGAAATCAGTGGCCTAAAGCGCAGCAACAGCCAAATGGAAATCCTGCTCAAGGAGGAATAATATGTATTTTAGAGCTTCCTTACAGGCTTGAGGAGGCAGGAGTATCAACAGCCAAAACCTTAGGAAATGATAAAAAAAAATCAGAAACCTGGTCTGTATGGCACTCTGGTTTTAGCACTCGCTCAATGGTATTAATGTAATTTTATTTTCACCCTTCAAGACCTCATTCACTATTTATTGATAAACCAAAACAAAACAGCTGCACGTTTTTCAGTGCTGTATTACTTCATCCCCACTTCAGAGTTATAACCCATGCAACAGCCCATTATAAAATTAACTTTTATGCACATCTCAGCCTGAGAATGGCCCCTGAAAATTCCATGAACTCCCAGAGCAGTGTACACAATGAGAACCTACGGATTATATGCTCTGTAGTAAAGCAGGTCAGGTAAAGCCTTATTAGAGGCTTTTTAGCCATTAAGCAACAGAGAATATTTTCTAACACTAGACATCACTTTAAAAAACCAAAACACACTATTAAAACGGAGAATCCTTTTTCACACATAGGAAGGCTCCATAAACGCACTTATAATTTTTTTAAGGTTTGCTGCTTCCTTTTCCTGCCCTCTGTTCTCCTCACTGCCTGACACTGGCTTCTGAATTCAGCCTTGCAAAAGGCAGATAAGGAAACAGCCCTTACAAGACTTGCTATGCCACAGTTTAAGTTCCACTTACAGGCTTTTCCTTCTCCATTTCAAATTACACAGCTACGTGCTTAACATCCCCCCTAAAGAAAAATCTTCAAGAACGAGACTGCCCAGAGACTATTTTTAATTTATAATCTTTTTAAGAGCACATGTCATACTGGACTTACCGGCAGCTTTTGAGCTCTCAAGTATTTTGACCCCTCACAGCCACTTTTCTCAGTTCTCTCTCTACACTGACTCTTCTGTTCTGCCCCTGGGGGCTGATTCCAATGGGTTAAAGGAGGAAATGGTGCTTATCCATTCATTTAGGTTTCAGTTAGAGGCCCTTGCTGGCCTCAGGTTCCCGTCTACCTTGAAAAGTGATATTACAATTAAATAATTAATGACGTTAATACCATTGAGAGAGAATTCCAGATGCGATTTGCTCACTGAGTGACAGTGAAACTGCCAGACTCGCAACCTCGCTATGGGATGTCGGGAGGATAACCCACTTATCTCCTCACCCATGTCAGGACACCAGCAGTAAACAACCTCCTGGGCTCCCACGGGGCTGCTTGTGCACCAGAAGGTTAAATTAGTTCTCATAAAGGAGATTAATAATGAGCCTGTTGATCCATGGGCAGACACTGAGTCACTCAGCCTGTAGTCAACTCCAGAAATAAAACCAGGAGTGAGAGAGATTTGTTGCCAAATTGATGGGGTCAGGATTAAATACCAGAGCACATGATTTGAGCAGCTCTCTTCATACACATACACACTCAAAGAGGAGAACAGCACTTCCGAGAAGCACATGCAGGGCTGGGTCAGGCTTTGAAACATGCAGTTAGGGCAGCTGGAGTGCCAGACCAAAACCGAGCACACTGTGGTTTAGGGAGACATTCATCACTCAGCAAGCTATAAAAATATCTCAGGGAAAAAAAGAGAAATATTCAACAAGGTAGAAAATGGCAGGCTTGAAGTAAAATGTGGGTTCTCCCTCCCCGTAAATCTTCTTGGGAGCTATTTCTGTCTCTAGGTGCCACACAGTTCACATGCTGAAAGTGTAGAACAGCCAAACATCACGACACAAACCCCAAAATCTCTGTTGCTACATAGCAAGGGACCTCAGTTAGAGCTACTGCTATCACCCTCTTTGCCATCATCATGGAAAGGAAATCGGGAGGAGGGAAGAGATCATGACTTTAAACTGAGGTGAGAGAGGACTAAACAATGTAAAAGCACTTTTAATGCTTGGGTGTCATTGGAAGGAAGGCCGTACACTTTATTTACCAAAGAATTATGAATGCAAACACAGCATCCCCAATTTCCTTCAGTGACTTTGTGCAAATAAAATCACCTGAAAGTCATTCTTCCTGCTGGCACCTGTTAAATGCTTGCCCAGCCTGAAATACTTCCAGTGATTCTCTCGGCCTTCAGCACACGAACAGAGGTGACACACAGGTCCCTGGTGACACAGGGAACCACTGTACCCTCCTCTGACCCTGCTTTGCCAAGTCCCTTTTCTGTTATTGCTTATTCTTTGCCAAACAGGCTGTAGGAAAAATCATATTAAGTGATCTTACATGGGTCATCTTCCCCCACTCCCCTTTACTGTCCACCCCACGAGACTGTGGGAGAGGAGGGCAGAACTACAGGGAAATTTACAGCCTGCTGGGCATCCCCCACTCTTCAGAGGATTTCCCAGGTTGGACTCGAGGATCTTGGTGGTCTTTTGCAACCTAAATGGCTCTGTGGTTCTGAAATCATAGCAAGACTCACAACATGGGAAGGCATGCAAACAAGAACGAAAGCGAGCAAGCCCTACCTTCTGGACCTGATAGATCTGGGGGGAAAGGGAGAGGAAAGAAACAAGGAACAAAGCTAGCGTGAATGATGGATACAGAGCAATGCAACGCTCCACAGCTCGTTCTGGAGGGAAAAAACAGCATTTATAGAGAAAACACAGCAAAACATTAATACAGAGAGGAGCACAGTGATGCCCTGTGGATTTGGGTAGGACAAAAGCAGTGTTTGCATCGCAGGCCTCCTCCACGAGCCCAGCTAGAACACAGCATTCCTGTTCCCATTCCCACCAGGCTCTGGGATGCACATGGAACATTTTATCCCTAGGCTTTGCACCAGGCCAGAGCCCAGCCCTGCTGTGAGCCAGGACCTCTCATTTTCCCAGCCTCCCTCCATGACAGGAATGGATGCCCAAATACTTGCCCAGGATGAGTCGTGCATCTACCACCACAATAAAAGCAAACAGCATTAACTACAGACCAACTGTTCCTCTTTGAAGG
Organism: Struthidea cinerea; assembly: GCA_013397865.1. Lineage (NCBI taxonomy): Eukaryota > Metazoa > Chordata > Aves > Passeriformes > Corcoracidae > Struthidea > Struthidea cinerea. The sequence continues at coordinate 243,983 of VZTI01001808.1, read as the reverse complement.
TCAGAATTTGTCCTTGAGGGATAAAGCACAGTTACAAAAGCACCAAGCCCACACACCTTTCACCTGTGCACAGCACAGTGCCAGCGCGTGAACACTCCTGGAAAATTCCTTGCACGTATATTGCTGGCCTTAAAGGATCCCTGCAGGTTGCTCTTTCAATTTTTAATGTTTCTGTGGAGCCTCACACTGTTCTCAGGCCTTAATAAATGCACTGCTGACACTGCTGTTCCACAGTCTTGGAGCAACTTTGATAACACACAAAACCTTTACAGCCACTCTACTGCATCTGAATTTTGTGTTCTTGGAGCCCTTGACTGATGAGCTTTGTGAAAACAGAAAACATGTTTTTTCTCGCATCTTTCCTAAAACCAGAAACCTTTCTGGGTAAAAAAAACCAACAAAACAAAACAAAACAAAACAAAACAAAACAAAAAAAAAAAAAAAAAAAAAAAAAAAAAAAAACCAA
>VZTI01001808.1:227171-243455 GCA_013397865.1 Struthidea cinerea | reverse complement strand
AAAAAACCCAAACAAACAAAAAAAACCCACCAAACCCAAAGAACCCTTCTTGTTCAAAAACACCTGGCTGGCTGCACAATCCTCCAGCAGGTCAGCTGGTGGCAGGGTAGTCAAGTTTCCCAGATTTTGGGGTATTTGGAGGATCCCTGCCATTCACTGCTCTCAGGGATACCTCATGGAAACCCGGATCCCAGTGCTGGGAAGCAGAGCTTATGTCTCTCAATCCCTGCCCTCCTGATCAGGTTCCCCTTCACAAAGGACAACTGCCCAACCCAGATTAATGCCTCAGCAGCATTAATTCCCATTCTGACAAGTGCAGGAGGGAAAATGAGGACCCATTTAAAAACCAGCATTCCCACACAAGTAACTGCCCGCCTTCCCTCTCCCTAAGAAAGCCATGAAGAGGAAAATTAACTGGGGCCTCCCTCCCACAAGGCTGCACACAATTCCAATCTCTGGCTTCTCCATGGCACGCTCCGAGTGCCTTTCATCCACGCACAGGAGCCAAACACCACAGGTTCAGACGTGGCAATTACCACACAGCTGATTAACCTTAAAGCTTTAACTTTTCCATGCTGATTTTTGCACCCACGCCTCAAGGCAACTCCATGGAAGCCTTATTTTTCAAAGCCCCGTGCTTCAGGCTTGGCACAGCAGGCATTCCCTGCTGAGTCCAAAGCAAGGCACGCAAGCAGCCTTGTGCCCGGGACCCAGATTGCCAATGGACGAGATAACAACGGGGCCCTTGTTCAGGCCAGGCACCGTGGAGGGAGGTGGAGAGGCCTCAGGGATAAAGCCAAGTGCATCATCTAACCCTTCCAGATTTTTGTAAAACCTGCAAGTTTGGAGGAACCCATTAGCCAACAGGAATTACAATAGCTCTGCTTCAAAGTGACTGATCCCTCAGCAGTGCACTAGGGGAAGGTGTCCCTGTCCATGGCAGGGAGGTTGGAATTAGGGGATTTTTAAGGTCCTTTCCAACCCAAGCTATTTCAGGATTCTGTGATTGACACTGTCCTCTTTAGAAAGTGTGGCACAGGAGAAAACACACACTTTTAAACAATCACCTCTGTTGCAGATGTGCCCCCCCTCCAAAAAGAGTCAGTACACATCTAAGCAGTCCAATGCTTTAAAGAGCACTTTCCTGTATTAGGGTATGACTTAAAACCCAAACGTGTTTCGTCCACTGTATTAACAGCAGCCAGCTTTCCTGGTTTCCTCATCACAAGAGGTTGCCCACACAAATAAAGTTTTTCATAGAAATAGCTTTAAAACGGGACAAAACAAGCCAGTGTTGCATGCTTAGATGGTGGCAGAAGAACAGTCTGCTAAAAACACCTTCCACATCACCCCTCTCCAAATTTTCCTGGGCACCTTCAGTCTGAGTGTGTAAGACACAGATGAACCGCCACAAACCTCCTTCATTTCTTCCCTGCTTATGTAAGCACCAAGTTTCACAGTCAGTCTCACCCCTCCCCATTCAAGCCACAAGAATCCGCTTTGCCTTGTTTTTTTTTTTTTACTAGAAAGCATTGGTAGGGTATTTTATTCCAAAGAAATATGAATCCAAAGGGGGAAAAGTATGTGCAAGTGAGGTAAGGAAGGAATTTACAAAACAGCCAAGGCAAGTTTTGTGCTGTGCCCTTAAAGCAAGAGCTGCAAATGAAGCCAGGAGACAGCACAGTGCACTTGCCTCGAACTAGTACAGGCTCATCTGTGTGAACTGGCAGGGAAGAACCTTATCCCACCGATTAAGGAGTGGGAGGAGATCAGTCTCTTTTCACTTCAGGCACTAATATCAGCTTACGCTGTGGTCTCCAAGTGTCAGCCCTTGAAGAGACATTCAAAGCCCTGCCAGCAGAACACACAGAAGGCACTCCTACAGAAAGCATTCTCCACAATTAGCCCCAACGCTGCAGCTTTTGCATGTCTCAAAACGTTACTGTTAAATATTGCTTGGGAAAAAGAGGCTTTAGCACATTTTAGGTCAAGCTTTGAGAAAAAAAAAATGCGCAGGAAAGAAATTCTTCTTCCCATTTTACCTTGTAGCCCCATGAGAATTAGCAAAACATTCCTCAGAAAAACTGGGCTGACCACTCCTGGCTTGCTCTTCTGCGTGAATTAACAGTAAATAAACAATTCCTGAGTGCACACAGGAATGTGCCCCAGGACCAAGCACATCTTGACAGTACAAGCCAAAGGGACTGGCCTCAGACTCTGCAGCTGGCAACCAAATGTTTCAAAAGCATGGCAGCATGGTATGGTAAACCAGGACCCATCACTGCTCTGACTCCCACCAGTGGTGGGAAAACAGGGAAGGGAGGAGGTACCACCTATTGCAATTGTACTTTCAGCTCAGAACAGGCACTGCCAGGGAGAGCTGTCCTGCACTCACTGATGCGTGGAAGCAAATCAGAGAACTTAACCAGGCCTCCAGATTAATTATTGACATCTTTGGTGGGTAACAACAACAAAGCAGCTCTGAATGAGAAGTCAGAAGAACTCAGGCTGTTACACTTGTTAGATCTGTGCCTTTCCTAAAGCCTTATCACCAAGATCACATTCTCTAATAAATACATTAATTGATTCACATCTCTGTGATTCAAGAGTGATCAATACCCTTATCTTCAGAGGAACTCCCCATGTCCTGGGCTGATCCCACAGCGTGGGCAGCAGGGGAGGAGGGATTCTGCCCCTCTGCCCCGCTCAGGTGAGACCCCACCCGCAGAGCTGCCTCCAGCCCTGGGGCCCAGCACAGGAAGGACCTGGAGCTGCTGGAGAGAGTCCAGAGGAGGCACCAGGATGATCGGAGGGATGGGACAGCTCTGCTGTGGGGAAAGGCTGGGAGAACTGGAAATGATCCAACAGGAGCCCCATCCAACAGGAAAGATGGGGCAAGACTATTTACAAGGGACTGGAGTGACAGGACAAGGGGGAATGGCTTCCCCACTGGCAGAGAGTAGGTTTCCATTGGATATTGGGAAGGAATTCTTCCCTGTGAGGGTGGGGAGGCCCTGGCACAGGGTGCCCAGAGAAGCTGTGGCTGCCCCATCCCTGGAAGTGTCCAAGGCCAGGTTGGACAGGGCTTGAAGCATCCTGGGATAGTGGAAGGTGTCCCTGCCCGTGGCAAGGGGTGGGATAAGATAAAGTTTTAAGGCCCTTTCAACCCAACCCATTCTGGGATTCTGCGATCAGGTCACGATTCTTGTGCTCACTTTTTTTCTTCAGCTTCAGAAAACACTTTTCATGTACCCATCTCATACTTTGCTATGAAAATTGTGTTCATCTTCTCCTTAGCTTCCCCTCCTGGAGGAAAAAAAAACAACAAAGAAACCAAACCAAAAAACCCAAACCCCTGGCACAGTTACCCTTCTTTGTGCTGCCTGGTATGAGGTGGCGCCAGGTGATGAGACTATACCGCCCCTGAAGCACACCTGCAATCCTGCCCCACCACAGTGCAGTCTTCCACAGGAACTTTCCCACATCTCACTCTGCACCTGAGTGTTCTCTGCCAAAAGCCCATCTATTTCTGCTGTACATTTTCTCAATCATACGTGCAGGCTCTTCATGCAAAAGTCACCCAATTACTTTAAAATGAGGGAAACAAAGTGCAGGATTGAGAAATGTCATAAATATGAGGTGGTGGGCAGGAGAGGAGCCAGTTTCCAAACCCAAATCATTAAAACACCCTCTTTCACTGCCACAGTTATAGCCTTTAATGGTAGCACCTGGAAACTTTTAACTCAGACCAGCAGTGTAAATATATTTTCAAGTAATCCATGCTCCACAAGAAGCCTGCCAGGGCATGCACACGGCTTTAAGCATGAAAAACTACACGCACACGCAATAAATTCATTTATTGCTTTTTAACTCCCAGAAGGGAGATAGGGCTGTAAAAAAAGCCTTCTGAAATAGTAAAGCAAGTGCTTTAACTTCTGGTTATTTAACATAGCAGTAGTAGAAAAGTGCTCTTTATGTCTCTGAAAAGTTTGCAAAGGGAAATGAAGATGGCAGAGAACCAGGTGTACAGACCCCAGTGTCACAGTAGGTTCCCCTCCAAGGAAGGGGTAGGTGCCATATATCTTGTGTTGACCACTGCTTGGGATTTTCTGTATTTATGTTTTGTTATACCTGCAAGATGCTCGTGGCAACGAAAAACTTCCTGCAGCTATCCTTCATATCTCCACCTGGCATCTGGGGGCTAAGATGAAACTGTTTCAAAAAGTTACAGAATATCCAAGCTTGCAAAATGTTAAATAAGTGTGTCATTCATGGCAGTGAGTTGCGAAGCAGATCGTGATGGGCATCTGAGCTCTCAATGAATGTGGTACCTCAGAGGGACATCCTGCCCTATTCAATTTCTATCTATACAAAGAAGTTTTCACAGGTTTTCAGATGACAAGCTCTTAATTGAAGAAGCTTTAGTTTTCACACCTAAATTTCAGTTTACCGAGACACCCTTTGCAGCATCAGCTTTTAATCTGCAAAGGGGTCATCAGCTCCATTAAGTCACCTGTAAATTAGATGGTGTCAGCTGCCAGGACACCCTCATTTACTCTGCTGCCCAGACAAAACACGTGCTGCCTGTTTAGCACGGCCCTCCCACGGCTGCTCCCACGTCCCACAGCCCCGCAGTGACAACGCTTCCCACTGTGGGACAGCCTGCAAGAAACACCCTTCAGAAAGCAGCAACTGCAGCAGGAAAAGGCTCCCACCTTCCTCAAGCTCTGTGTTTGCAGCAAGGGAGCTGAGACACATCCAGACCTGCCTCACCAAAAGCTGAGCGTGGGCAACCTGCCCAAGAGCTTCTCCTGTGGGCTGGCTGCTGTAGCCTGCACTGGCACTGCTCTGCTGTCACATCCTGATCCACATCCTGCTGTCACCTCCTGATTCACTGCTCAAAAGCTCAGCCACATCCTGCTCTGCACCCTTAAGCAAATGTAGCACCACTGAATTACAGAATGGCCTGGGTGGGAAGGGACCTTAAAGATCATCTTGTCCCACCCCCTGCCATGGGCAGGGACACCTTCCAGTAGCCCACGTCGCTCCAAGTCCCATCCAACCTGGCCTTGGACACTTCCAGGGATTGGGCAGTCACAGCTTCTCTGGGCAACCTGTGCCAGGTCATCACCACCCTCACAGGGAAGATGTGTTTCCTAATATCCAATCCAACCCTGCCCTCTGTCAGCGTGAAGCCATTTCCCTTTTGTCCTGCTCCACATTTATTCTTACTGTGTATTCCCAGACCCTGCCCCCAGACTCCATACTTCTTCCTTCTCCTTCAAAAATCTACTGAAAAAACTAAATTGTGATTACTGTTGTCCCTGATGTGCTGCTTCACTGAACGCACATCATCACCAAACCCAAGTTTTGAGCCCTTCTGGTTCAGTTCACCAGGTAATGCTTTGCCAAGTGCAGTTTCTACCCTTGCTCCTGCCAACAGCAGCCCATCCTTTCTACAAACTGGGGGAGGGCACAGCACCAGCTTCACAGCAGGAAGCAGAACAACTTCAGGGTGGTGTTATACAAGGGCCAGGAATCTTCCATATTAATTGGATTTCTAACGAAGTGATAAGAATCCACCACCTGCGATACTCAAACAAAGAAGCTGCATACTTCAAAGTTTAACATTAAACAAGAATTACTAACCACCAGGATCTGTGAATAATTATACTGGCTTCACCAAGATAAAACCCTTACCACGATCCATGTTTTTTTCCAGGATTTTCTATGATCAACGTTAGCTCCACGCAGACTACTTCAACAAAATATAGACGAACCCCCTGTTCCCCAGATGTTCTGAACATCTTCCTCGCTGGATACAACCCAGGCACCCCCCAAAGCCTCGGCCTTACCTCTTTCTGCTGCCTCTCCAGCTCTTTCATCCGGATCTCCCGCGCCTCCGCCCGCGCCGCTCTCTTCGCCGCGAGTCTCGCTTCAGCCTGGGAACGGGAACACAGGGATGGGATGAGATGAAAGCTGGGCAACCCAACGGGGAACACGTTCCGGAAGGAGGGCAGGGAATGGGGAGGCTTGACTCGGCAAGGCTGTAAACACTTCTGTAGGAGTTAATTCCCTATTGCAGGTAATGGCCCTGCCTTCCCTAACTTGTTATCTTCACAGTCAGGTAAAACACCCCCGTGCAGGCACTACCCTCCCTGAGCACTTGTGTTTAAAAGAGCTCTTTAATTATTATTTGTGTGGCTGGAGAGGAAGCAAGGAGATTCATTTAAGAAAGGCAGCTTTTGCTCTTTTTGTTTTGGGTTGGTGTTTTTTTTTCCTCCCCTGCAGCGTGGATTGTTTTTTATTGATGAATTAATTTGACCAACAGCAAACACATTATGTGCCATTTTTGCTAACCACTGACACTGTGCACACATACCTGGGCACAGGATTTGGGTAAACACTGGAGTTCAGCATGAGTGTGCACAGCTAAGGCTGAAATGATGGCGAGGAAATGCACTAGCTCCATTATAAACCTCCAAGATTCCATATGCCAGTCCAAACCTCCCTGGAGTGGAATTCTGCCAAGAACGGACCTCTCGAAGATCTACAGTGCTTCCTCACTTCAGTCCAGTTGGAAGTGCTGGAACACGCTACAGAGTAACATTTTTAATATTCTGCTTTAAATCCCAGGCAAAGCCAGGAGGTCTGACAGAGGAAGAAGTAAAATTAGCTCAGGCTTGGTATGGTACAAGCGTGAGCAGCTCGCCCAGCTGAATGCAGAGCAGCTCAGCAGGGAGCCAAAGGCACCGCTCACAGCCGGTCACCCCAGTGATACACCCAACTCCTCTGCTTCTGAAACCTCTTACTGTGAGTACAGCATCCAAATGGACAGGAAGAACTGCCACATACCGAGGTCAAGCACACAGAGAAATCAAAACGCGGGTGTTTTCAGCAGCGCTTCTAAACAGAAGGAAAAACCACAAAACTAAAGAAAGGTGTAATTTCTTTTCCCTTCTGTAAGTGCATTCACCACTCAAGCTCAGGGAAAAGGGCCGCAGCCTTCAAAAACACAAAGAAAACATGGAAAAGAAGCCAAAAAAAGGAGCAGGATGGCTGAAACTTGCAGTTAACAGAAAAGGGCTGATGAAAATCAAGCACGAGCTGATGTATGGGAGGACCAGGAGCCTTGTGATGATGCAGATCTTAAAACCTCAGACTGGAGAAGAGCAAGAGGGGATCTCATCAATCCATACAAATATCCCAAAGGCAGGTGCCAAGAGCGTGGTGCCAGACTCTTCTCAGTGGTGCCCAGCGACAGGACAAGGAGCAATGGCCATAAACTAAACCACAATGAGTTCCACGTCAACATGAGAGAGAACTTCTGCACACTGAGGGCGGCAGAGCCCTGGCACAGCTGCCCAGGGAGGCTGTGGAGTCTCCCTTTCTGGAGACATCCCAAACCCAGCTGGACATGTTTCTGTGTCACCTGCTCTAGGTGACCCAGGCGATTGGACTGGATGAACTCCAGAGGTCCCTTCCAACCCCAAATATTCTGTGATTCTGTGAAATCTGAAAAATTACTTGTAACAAGAAAACAAGCCTTCACAGAGAATTAAAGAAGCCCGTGGCAGAAAGAGCAAAGGGCTGGTTTTGCACAAAGCTGCTCTCCCTTGAGTTCTTTGCCTGAATTTCGGGGTAAGTGGCTCTGCCATGGACAGAAACTCGTACCAGGAGCAGGCCCTCCACACCTGCACCCAAAACCATCCCCTCTCATAACCTGTTACTCACAACCAGGTGACAGCAGGCTCCTGGGTGCAGGCACGAATCCCCAGACGTGTTTTCAACAACCTGAAGCAGTTGGTCCAAGAAAAGAAAGCCGCGGCCCTGCTGCTGCTGGGCAAAGCCTGGGTGGAATCCCTGCCAGGCAGTGCTGTGATGCACCTGCAGTGTTTGGAATTGCTCATGACACCCACTATCCAAACATGCCCTGAGATGTGTGCTAAAGGCACGAAATCACAGCTCTGGAAACAAGCCTGATGTCGGTCTGACGTGATCCCTTCTGTTTGTTTAAAAATAAACGCCGGCAAATCCCACCTGATAGAGGTGAGGAATAACATCAGCACAAACTGTTTTTCTCCTATGGAAAATGAAGGGCCCTAAAGCCTCCAGAAGCAAAACACACCGAACACTACAGGCTGTGTATCCCCAACCTCCCTCCTGACAGAAAAAGGAGGAAACAAGATTATTTGGATGTCAACATCATCCTCACGAATTTCAGTAACCAGCTGAGCTTTCACATCAGAACTAGGTGCCTGTGTGTAAAATTCAGATGTAATTCAAATTATACCTATTTCCCCTTGTTTTCCTTGTATGAAAAGGGCCAAAGGATTTATACACTTGCTGGCCACATTGCAGAATTATATATTCTCTCAGAAGCAAGCACAATATAATATGAAATGAAGCAACTTGAACAATAGGAATAAAAATTTAAAACTTAGCCAGTTTTTCTCAGGCCTTCCTGAGAATGAGGCTCGCCAGTTTCTAAATTACAGATACCAACTGCAGGAAGTTAAATGAATTTTACTTTGTGCAAAATCACACATGTAACCTGTCATTCCTAAGGATATAATTCTAGTTTTAGTGCCAATCCATGGAGCATCTCTACTTTATTCTATTTCATCTTTGCAGCCCTCCAGCTGCTCATTTAAAGCCGACCTGCAAACCTTGTAAAAATTAAAACACATTTTCATTCAGCAGCTTTGACTAACAACGGCTTACATCCTGGAACAAGCATGTTGTTTATTTATGAACTTTTCCTTTCCATGACCACATGTCAGCCTTAAGTATCTTTGAATACAAACAACAGAAACTGTATCCTGGGTTTTTGAGCTTTAAGCTAAAAACCTGTTGTTAGCATATACTTTGTAAGAAGTCATCAAGTGTTATGCCATCCTGAACACTCATATTTTCAAGCAACTCATTTTCATCACACCAAAACAAATAATTACAGAATTGTTCGGGCTAGAAGGGACCTCAGGAGGTCTCCTGCTCAAAGCAGGGTCAGCATCACATTCAGATCACGTTGCTTAGGGCTTGGTCCAGATGGCTCTTGAAAACCTCTGAGTTTGGTGGCTCCACAGCCTCTCCAGGCTCCTGTTTCACTGCCTGACCATCCTCATGGAATAAAGGAATAAATGCCCCCCAAATCACATCAGAACCTGCTCTTGGCTCCTTAGTAACCCCAACTTCTCTGTCAGAAGGCTGCTGTACCTTAAGGTCTGCATCAAGCACTCAGGAATATTTTCAAGCACATTCTCAAGGGCGTCTGGGTGCCATTTAGATGATTACACAGTTATTTTCACCGTGGTTCCTGACCAAACACCAGCTCATTTGTGCTGCACAAAGGAGGGTTTGTAAGAAACAGGCCATCCTTCCCTAAAGGGTTTTCAAGCCCATGGCAAAATGAGAGAATGGGGGACAGGAAATATGCAAGGAGGAAAAAAAAGACTTCACTATGCGAGGCTACCCACGAGACTCTGGAGGGTGCTCTCCAACTCTAACAGAAATGTATTATGCTGCAGTCAGGCCAGCCATTAAATGGTCAACCTGTGGCCTTCATAATCCCATTTCTAGCGTGCTTTGGGGGATGGAATTACTTAACTCAGAATGATTTTTTTTTTAAATACTCTGTAGGTGGCATTGGTGGCAAACCTGGCATCGCCCGTGAGCTCAGAGGAAGTAAATCCATCAGGGCAGGGAGGAGTCCACCCCTCACCGTGTACGATGTTATCTAAGTCAAACCAAAGTCTGGTAGCAACCCTAACACCTAACAAATCCTGCAGCGAGCGTGGGAGCCAAAGAGGGCCTGTTGCACGCAGGTTTTCCTGTGCCAAAGCCCAGCTCAGGTAGAGGAGGTATCCCCCAGCACGGCACTGGGCAAGGACACCCAGAACAGCCCCACTGCCACCCTCACCTGGTCAAGCTGCAAACCTTTAGGACATGTAAGAATAAAAACACAGAGCAGACTTTCAGACTAACACGGAGGAGCGTCAGATTTATTGTGGGCCTCTTCCTCAGAAGCACGGGCGTGACTGAACTCATGGGAGTTTGTCAAACCACACTCTCTGAGACTCTTGGACTCTGTTCTGTGCTATAAATACCTTGATTTCTTGCACAGGCTGCAAGCAGCAACGCTAACTTTACATTTCTCTCTCTGTGCTGACTAAACCAAAACAGGCTTTGACTGGCTGACTTTGGTCTTCATCCAGCCCAAGCACTGAGCAGAGCCCAGAGCTGAGTCACCTCTAAGGACAGTAGCAGAGGCAGACACTGCAGCCTGCAAGAGACACTGCTGAACATTAGAAAACCACCCAAAAATTCACACACTTCTGAAATTCAGCTTACTGAAAGCTATTCTTTAGGCTGCCTAAGGCATAAATAACTATTCAAGGGATTAAAGATAAAAAAAAAAGAAATTAGGAATCACTAAGACTGAAGGAAGTGATCTTAAAATCATCTAAAATTCACTAGTGACTCAGCAAGCAATACAGGCCTCAATCAAAAGTGACAGATCACTATCAAAAACAGAAGAATAAAAATATGAAGCCTAATTGCACTCATTACAAAGCTTTTGCAACTTCCCTTTTATGAAATATTGCTCATCTGACAAGAAGAACTGGCAGTTTCAGCCCTACTGAGCATGTCATACCAAAAAACCCCAAACCTCCTAAGAGGCTTCTGTAAAGCCCCATAGGCAAAACGAGAGGAGGTGGCAACCACACTGCTGAGATGAACACGGAACTGGGCACCAGCTGAAAAATCATCGCCTTAATTTATAGGACTCACTCAAATACTACAAGTCTACACACTGAATTCTTGTCTTTTCATTGCAGTTGCTCAGAATGATTTAGAGTCACCAAGCCCTGAAACAAATACACTGCTGAGCCGCAAAGTGCTCGTTGCTTTCGCTGGGCTACTTGCTCAGCACTTGACACTCCTGCTTAAGGGGCACTCGGCTTGAAAATAAAAACCCAGCCCTGTGCAGCAGCAAACCTTTACCCTGGCTTAAGGAGTTCAGTATATTTAGCTCTGAAGAGGGAAAAACTCAGCAGGTTGTAATTGGAGCACAACTACATCTGAAAAAAAACCAAACCAGGTATTGGGTATCAGCTGGAAAGGGTGAGAAGCATCTTCTGCCGCCTGCAGCAGTGGGGAGAAGTGGGAGTAGGGGACCTGCAGCTGCTGTGGAGTGACCCCTACACAGCCCCTTCCTAAACACCACCGGTGGGGACGAGGCCTGGCCATGCCCGTGGCCAGGGGATAAAGGACAATGGTGACGGAAGCCACCGCTTCCTGGCCCCGCGCGCCGCGCCGGGGAAGCTGCGCTGTCATTATCGCGGCGATGAGAGAATTATTTAGGTGAGTTGCTAAGGTAGAGGCCAACGACACACACACATCCTGAAGGTGTGCATTCTCAGAGCCTTTCCCTCCTGAAATGGCCAGGGCTTCATTGTTCGCCCGGCAGCCCCAAGACACGGCCAACAAAGACAGGAAGTTATGCTGCTTTTTTGAGCGGTGAAAAATGACTATGTTGACTTGCCACATAGTTACATGTGCAAGAGTTTTCCAGCTATACAAAGCACCCCTCAATTCCAGTGCACTCAAAATTACCTGCTTCTGGGACTAGTAATCAAAGTCAGTGTCGTATTTTTTGTGGAGGATTGAAGTGTTAGCTTGCCAGCACCAAACCATACCCGGAAAAGCTCTCTGATCCCACTGCCAGAGAAACCTTAAAACACAAGTCTGCCTGACTAAATTACACCTGCTCCCTGTAAGCAACCACTACTGTGCACTGCTGCAATAGCTATTCCCAGGCTGATTTAAACCTCTTGCCAACATGCTTCAGACAAAGCCAGCCAGTCATTTTTGGGGCCAACATAATTTTTCATGATGGATGCTGCCCCATTCCAGTATTCTGTATCCCCTTCCTCAAATATTATAGGACTGTTCATTCTGTTTAGCCAAGTCACACTTCATCAGTTAAAAATCTGATAAGGTTTGTTGCACTCCTACATAATTCAAAGTCTGCTTAGACATGCAACACCTGATTTGCAGTATTCCTGTAACACAGCTGACCAACACAGCTACCGGGCTGAACCAGTGCTAACCCATGGCAATGTTTTTCCCATCTCCATTTGAGCAACATGTGACCTAACCCAGGAGTTCCAGGAGCTCACCAGGTGAGTGGTGACTATTTAGCATAACAACAAGAGCGACTATAATGACTTCTACGGTTAAGAGCTCAAACCAGCATATTTATCTGGCTTTTTTTTGCATATGAGTTATAAATACAAACACATTTTGCACCACTTACTCACATGGTAATGAACCCCTGAATCATATAGGGCTCGGTCAGTCCACATCCTGCTTCACTCCTCACCTTTCTCTTAAATGCAAATTACTATTCAGAGGCAGCAGGCTGATGAACCTTAGCCTACACTTAAACATAGAGATTCCTTTCTAATACCCCCGTACCAGCGCCGCCGGCCCGACAGCCCATCATGGGCTGGTCTGACAGCTCCTGTCCCTCCGTGCAGTGACAGCGGTGAGCCCGAGTCACAGCTCGTGTCGAGGGATGCCTGACCCGCCCGTGGCCATCTGATGGTCCCACGGGGCTGCTGTGACACTTCATTTAGCAATCATTTAACAGGTTCCGCTGGCACGACTGCTCCCGGAGCAGCAAGCAGCTCACGTTTCGGTCAGTGACTGTGCAAAGCGAGCCCGGGACAAGCCCCCGGGCCGGGCTCACCCGGCGCCGGCCGCTCCCGGCCACCACGTGGAGCGTGGGGCTGTCCCGGCCGCGCTGCCCGAGCCCTCCGCGGCCCCCCGGCCTTACCTGCTGCTGGGCAGCCGGGCTGAGGCAGTCGGCAGCCGCGTCCATGGCTCCCGCTGCCGCCGTCTGTCCCCGGCGGGGCCCGCCCGGACGCGCCCGGCACGGCCCGGGGGCGGAGCGGGAGCGCGGCGCGGGCGGGGAGCGGGCGCTGCGCTCGGCGGCCGGGGCAGCACGGAGGGAGCGCTGTGTGAGAGCACGCACCTGCCGCCCGGCAGCGCTCCGAAACGCGCACGGCATCCATCACGGAAAGGGCCTCCTCGCCTCCTTTTTGTCCCCGAGGAAGATTAACAGCCCCAGAACATCCCGACAACTCGGCGCACGCCACCCCCGCCCTCCCTCCGGGCTGCACATCCACCAGATAACACCTTGGGCAGATGCTTATAAATACATATTCATGTTCACGCCAAGCGGCCTTTGCATGGCAGAAACAAACCGCCCCACTGCTGTTAATTGCTGCAATTATATCGGTGCTATGGATTGCGTTGTGTAGAGCCGAACTTAAAACGAGCCATCCGTGCTGGATGGGCTGGTGTTGGTTTTATTCTTTCAGAATAAAAGGAATAATGAAAAAGAAAACCCCAAAACGTGTAACCGAAGTCTGACGGTACTGCAGAAGAGCAGTCGGGAATAGAGGCTGGCCAAAAAATCAGGACACCGTGCATTTCAAAAGGTTCTTGGTGATGAGCTGGATGAGCCGAAGGCACAGAAGGATTAGAGGGCACAAATGGTTTTACGTGGCACTCACTGGGACGATACCCCAAGAACAACTGAAGGCACGGTCAGAGCAGATAACCTGGCTCCGCAGAGATTAATGCCATCTGTTGATTCCAGCTGATTTCACCCAAAGCATCTCTCGATTCCCCTCATCTTCGCCCCAAGCTCACACACCTCTCCCCTCGCAAAGGCCAGGGAGGAAACCGCCAGGGCCGGGAGAGCTACGAAGCTTAAAGAGCTCATTTTACCCGCGGCCATTCTGCAGGCGCAGCAACAGAGCACATGGGGAGTCACCTCCTCCTGGCACGGGATTTTCCACGGCACGCCAAACAGGTTGCTCCTTAGCAACTCAGCCTGCGCCCTCCTTCCCGGTCAGCGAGCCCAGCGAAGCCTCCACCCAGAGTCTGAGCTCAGTTTTTCCATGAGCTGCCGGCCCAGGACAAGGAATCTGGTTTCTCAGGCTGGCAGAGCACACGCTGCCATGCTGCTGACAGTGTTTTAGCTAATTTGGAAGCACTGGCACTGTTTTACATTTGGGGGCAATACTTCAGCTGGATTCACTGGCAGTCCCTGGACCCAAGCCATGTCCCACTGTCCCTGGGAAGGCCAGTCATGCTTCCTTTAAATAAGAGGGATTAGGGATGTCTAACTTCCACCCTGCCCCTGGGAGAAACCCTGCTTAAGTCAGGTGAAGCTTTACAATTGTAAAACAGACCGGTCTTCTGTAAATCATAGAACTAGGGAATGGTTTTGGTTGGAAAGGACATTAAACCTCATCCCATTCTACCCCTCTGCCATGGGCAGGGACACCTTCCCCTATCCCAGGTTGCTCCAAGCCCTGTCCAACCTGGCCTTGGACGCTTTCAGGGATGGGGCAGCTGCAGCTTCTCTGCAACCTGTGTCAGGGCCCCTCACCCTTGCAGGGAAGAATTTCTTCTTAATATCCCATCTAACCCTGCCCTCTGCCAGTGGGAAAACATTTCCCCTTGTCCTGTCACTCCCATACACCTTGTCAAAAGTCTCTATCGTTCCTTTAACAATTTCTTTAATTACTGAAAGGCTGCAATAAGATCTCCAAAGTCACATCTTTCATTAAACTCCAAAGCCACCAGTTGAGCCTACAAGTTATTTTTAACTTCTTTACCAGGTAAAGGACCCAACTTTGCTTTAACAAAATAAATCTGAACTGCCTCAAATCCACTCCAGCACGTGTAAAAAGAAACTAATAAATACTGTATGTTCCCATGAAGCATCTGTAATTTAAATCTACATTTAACAGACACTCACTTCATCCTCCAGTACAGCTTATACCGAAATCAGGAACCAGGCCAACGTAACACCATCAGCAAACGCTCTCCTTTTCCAGGTGGTGTAACCTTCAGCCCTAAGCCCGTTATTTAAGGCTGATAAAGTTCTCAGTCCGCTGCGCTTCCTTACCCTCAGTCAGCAAGAGCAAAGACCATCAGAGATCTGCAGCACCCGAAGGAAGGCTCTGGCCTGCCCTGGCTGCCCGGCTGCTTCCCAGGAAACCTCTTCACTCTGCCCTTCCATCCCGAGCAGGTCTGTCTTTTGTGAACAGCCCCAAGTCCAAGAGGAGTTATGCCCTAATTCCCAGAGACTGCTCAGCATTTTGTTTTGGCGCAGGTAACAGCACGATTTGGGGATTCCTGCAGTGTTTGGTGCTCAGCTGTGAAGAAGGCACTTCTGGACTATGGCAGCTCACCCCAAGGCAGCCAGGGCCAGGCACTGGAGTTAATTCTTCAGGAAAAAATACATATTGCCTTATATGTAGAAGTTTTAACAGAGAAGGGAAGGGGAGTGATGTTAACTGTGTAAATCCGAAGCATCAGAACAACTCAGTGTGACAAATATCTCCCATCCTGGCTTGAAACAGACAATTTGTTCTGGTTCTTGCTTAACAAGAATTAACCTCTCCTTACATTCTCTGGCAATTCTCTACAGGTTTTTTGCACTGTCACTTGGAAAATACACTGAATAAATAAGTATTTCCTACACAAGGCATAAATTACCGCCTCCACTACACACACACCTTTTCCTATTTACTTTCCAAGCCAAGATGTTTGGTTTTATTTGGTCTACTTGAGGAAACACTTCATACATACCCCGGGATAAATTCAAACAAACAACTGTGCTACAGACCTGCTGGGTCGGAACTGAAGGATCAAGAGGTCTTTTCAATGCTAGCAAACTTCCATTTCTCAGTAACGCAGAGCTGACAGCGCTCTGAACACACACCTCAGCATTTCATAATTGATTTTATGTACAGGGAGGCTCGGAATTCCAATCAGGTGCTGACAAATCCCCTCAAAACTGCAGTGCCTATCTTGCCATAGCTCTCTCATTCAGAAAGACAGCACAGGCATATAAAGCTCGGCTAAAGTTGATATTTATTTATTCACAGTTGAAATACTTATTGATGTTTGTTTATTTATTTATTCACAGTTCTTGTGTCCATGCGTTTCCCACCTGAAATAGGATGCTATGAAGAGTGACATTAATTTCAGGACACATCTAAGCAGGGAGGATGTTCCCAGTGGAAATATGCATTGCTCGTACTACAGCGCTAAACTGAGCCTAAGAAAAACAGGTAATGGGAGATTGAAAAGGGGGAAAAAAAGAGTCAGTTGACACTTCCAGAAACCTGGTGGGATAACTGTGAATTGGGAATGTCTAAGCAAAAAAAACAAAAAAAAAAAAAAAAAAAAAAAAAA
>VZTI01001808.1:202600-227105 GCA_013397865.1 Struthidea cinerea | reverse complement strand
GGGGAACACACCTCTCCTTTGCAAACACACACACACACACAAAATGCATGCTTGCACTCAGAACAACGCAATCCTCCACAAATGCTGGCTCAAATCCTAAAAATCAGCTTTCCAGAACTGCAGTTTACCCATAACAACCGAGGAGCTGTGTTAAAAGGAAGAGGGAAAGATCACCCAGTCATCCCCCAGGTATGTTATTATCACTTATAAACTCAAATTCCAAGGAAGCCTGGCCCCCAGCACAACTCATACTCAATTGCTTTTTCTTTTATCTTTAGGGCATGTTGTAGGTAAGTTAAGAGGCGTGGAAGCAGGAATAAAGTAGTCAAAACCTTTAGAGACAGGTTTAAAAACTGAAAAAACCTGTACCATGGAGCACTCTGGCTCCAGCTTGGCACACCTCAGTGTTCATTCTTCAGCAATACCGCAGCCACTTCTCAACACTACCCATCCCCAACATACATACCTCAGATTATGTCATTTATATCTATAAAAATGAAATTCTGTTGTGCATTTCCTGCATTCTCTTCAAGTGGTGTCACTTTTGGTGGACTTGCCAGTGTTGGATTATTGGTTGGACTTGATCTTTCCCAACATAAATGATTCTGTGATTCTTAGAATTTCAGCAATATCCGTCCATATCATATTTACTCCTGGCCTTCCAAACAGCGGGAACAGAGGAAGCAAGTTTAATTTTGTGAGGGAAAAAAAGCTAAAAAATACTTTATACTAGAAGAAACATTTGGTTACTCTAGTTTTGGAGGTTTTTTAAATAAGGTTCAGAGTGTTGTTCTTCGAATGTTGAAGAAAGCCCATGACCACCCCTGCAGTGACACCCACCCGAAGTCAGACAGACAGGAAAAGTGACATCTGCGCCTCATCACTTCATCATCCCTGCCTGCTGGGGCATCCTGGCACGCCTGGAGCTCAGCTGGCCACGGGAACAAAACCTCCTTGTAGCCCGTCAGCAGCAAGGCACTGAACTCCAGTGCACGCAGCCAGGCGCTCCTTAGGAAAACAATGTCCGGTTTTCAGCACCCAAATCCCCTGCCAGGATCAACATGTTATCTTCTGTCCAGGCTGCACGGCGGCGCAGGGAGGAGGAAGAGGAAGGAAACTGCTGGATCAGGCACAAGTCAGACTGAGTCATGCTCCAGCAGGGAAGCTGGGAGGCTCCTGGGGACCCTGTGGCATATTTGTCATTCAGCTTCAAAACGGTGATGCCATCAACACGTGGTATTGAATATATTAAAGCCTGGCTACTCGAGCTTCAGAAATTTTGAAATATGGGTGCATGAAAGCTTCAGAAACTGGAAATATGGGTGTATGAAAAGTTATGTGATCTTCCTGTTGTAGAAGAGACAGATTCAAGAGTGGTTCCCATAATAAAAATTCCTGACCTAGTCTTAAACTTTTCTATTCCTTTGCTTAATAATGAAAAAAAAAAAAAATTCAAACCAAATTGGAAAAAGAGTTCTGGTTTGGATCATCTCACAGAACCTGAGTGTACAGATATCTGTGCAAAAAAACACAAAAATGATCCAGCAAGAGCCTTTTACTTGTAGAAAAGTGCTTCTCTGCTGGTGTATCCACAGCTTTGCCATCTCCCAGCCTCTACTTCCAACCTAATGAGATTAAAGAGTTGGAATTAACCATTTCCACCACGACTGTAAATTTTGTGAATTGGAAACCCAACAGTAATTCCAAAAAGTACCACCCCAAAGGGCAGAGGTTCTGCACTTCATCCTACCCCCACATCAGGGACATTAGGTGGGAAAACACCACCAGCATTTGCAAGCTCTGGGAGCACCATGGTTAAGTCACCAAGGTGTCCAACTCAACATGCAAAAAAAAAAAAAAGACAAATCAAATCAAATGCAGAGTAAAAATCAAGTTCAAAAAGTCAGACTTACAGCTAAACATCATTAGGGCTTCAACTCAAATATTTGACTGTATTCACTAGAGAGAATGAACTAGGATGGCATCCTAAATGTACAGGGATCACATCTTTACCTTAAGATCCTCTGCAAACACCAAAGAATCTCATTATCAAACATTTTAGCAAAAAATTGACAGTTCTCTGAGAAGTGTCCAATTGTCCCATACAAGGAGGATAATAAGGGCACCTACAGAGGACAGCTGAGCAAAAGAACTGTTGTGGTGTTCCCCATGACCACCCTGACTGCAGCCTGAACCTATTTTCCTGGGTCAGGCTCATCCACACCCTGCAATCCTGCAAGACTGAAGTTTTGGTGGGAGATGAAATGATGACTTTTTTTCATGGAAAGCTTTTCTTGCAAGGGCATTCCAAGAGTGACTTCCAATTTTGTTTTTAGGGTTTCTCAGAACGCCAGAGCTTTGGTTTTCCTTAATTCCCAAGCACCAGGAGTAGGAACAGGCAGACGCTCTGCTCTGACATGCTGGGTGTGCTGCTGTGAGTTATCTGTGTTTAAGGGATCAGCATTCTTGGTCCTCTTGCTTAACATTTTGAGCCAAAGACTGGGGAAGGGGAGGAGGGAATGAGACCCACGACTAATGAAGGAATTTATACACGAGCGCTGTCCACTTTGGAGAAACATTTGCTGATGTGTTTGCCAGGAAACCCATCTTGGAGATATAACTTAGGCATCTGAGCAGAGGCTGGAAAGTCTTGTTGACACAGACCTTTTCCCCCCCACAAAGGAGGAGAATGTTTATTCTGCAGCGAACAGCCTGTACAGCTCTACAACGCAAGAGACAATTAGGGAGTTGCATCCTACCTCGTAAATTATATTGCCATGGAGTCCCAAGGAGCTGCTGCTAAAAATACAACAATAAACAATATTTAGTCTAAACAAAAACTGAGCTCCACCAGGAGCTTGCATGGATTACCAAAGCAAATCCTGCCGCAAGGAATTGATCTTAAAACACCTCTTAAAACTGAGGTATCTTGTTATCATTTCCATCTTGGCAGTGGTTTAGAGGCATTTATTATCTCAGTAAATGTTTTTGTTGGTGGGGTTTTGTTTTGATTTGGTTTGGGGTTTTTTTTTTTCATAAGCATTGTAGCTCCGTTCTCCAGCACCGCTCTATATATAGAGTGCACCACTTCCACTGCTCTTTAGCAATCAATCACTCGTCCTGTTTCCACTCCGAAAAAGCAAACCAGGGATGAAAGAGCAACTCCAGGATAGGATGTTGGCTGGCAGCTCCTCAGTTAGTATCAACTGACCACATTTACGTCACTTCTTCAATTGGCATTTTCTCCCTAAATAGCTCTCTGGTCAGTAAGTGGTTGCTCCCACCAGGGAAGAATTTGGATACTCCTCTACAGCTGTTACCTCCAAGAACAAATCCATATGTTTTCTACACCCTGGATAATCCTGCAGTCATGTATTTTACATCAAGACTATTAAGTCATGCTAATAGTTTTGGGGGAGTCAAATTGACTTTGGCAACAGCTGGATCGCTCATACAAATAAATTAATCAGAAATGATACCTAGAAGGAGAAAAATAAACAAAACCCACTGGCAGCATTAGCAAATATGGACTGGAATTTCACAAGGAAAGCATAAAAAGCTTCCCAGTGCTGTCTCCTGAAATAGTTATTTGCATGAAGCTGCAGCCAGCGGTTTCTTCTACTTGTTTTACCCAACTTCTTTATAAAAAGAGAGAAGTTTCTCTTTTGCAGTGATGACTTTTAGTTCTCCCTCTATGGCTCCAGCAGCGTTTTGCAGCAACTGTTGCCCTCATTTAAAATTTAAATAAAACTGAACCTCAGAACACCCAAGTAGAACGGCTCTATCGCAGAGTGCTGTTTAAATACCGTATTTCTGTTTGATTGCAGAACTGCCTCTACAATTAAAGTCACTCAGAGTTCACAAATAAAAGAACTGAGTTATATTTCAGACTTTTGGCGCTTGACTTCTGTTTGGAAGCAAAGCCCCAGCCAGCGTTTCCCACTGGGAACTCGTCCTCAGGCACCAGCACACAGAAGAAAGACTTTTAATAAGGAAGCACACATGCAAAATTAATTCAGCCACTGGTACGTGTTACTGAAGAGCCAACACATTTGTCTGGACCATAGAGTAAAGCACAATAACCCCATCTGGAACCTGCAATAAAGTGCAAGTTTTCATCTGGTTTCTTTACAGCCTGAACACAGGTTGGGGAGAGCTCCGGGGCTGGGTGGATGCCAACATCTTTTTGATGCACAGACATAAACAGAGGTTTTGTCCCTGACTGGTAAAAATGTCTGAAGTACAAATAAGAAGTGAAATTCAGGGACTGCTACAAGCAACGTAATCCGTGGGGATCACACTCTGGTCCCCACTGAACTGCAAATTTCATCTGAATAAAAGCTGGCAAATCCTGAACACAGCTCTGCACTTAGAGCACATTAAAATGTAGATATACACCCCCAGCAACTGCTTAAAATAATGCTCACACTACCAGTCAAAAGACAAGAAAATCACCAATTTTGAAGTAAAGGTTGCTGACGCTGTTCTAGGGATTACCCAGTCTGTGACAAGAAATGATATAAAGCTTTAAGAAAAGGCATAAATAGAACACTAAATTCTGCTTTTTCTTCCCATCAAATCAAGTACACCTGCTTCCTGGTTTAATCTCAGCCAAAATCCCACCTTTGCCTGCATCACAGAAAGAATAAATACATTTACAGGCAATTAATTATGTGTCCAACAACAGCATTGGGTCTCCACAGAAGCACAGACTTTACATGCAGGCACATTTAAGATTGATTTATTCTTTTAAACCCAAGTAAAATGAAGATCAAAAGTTTCAGGTAATCCACTGAATACTCCACAAAGCTGAGATTTAATACCCATATTCCAGTTCCTGGACAGAAACAGTTCAACATGAGTTAAGTGATGGAAACTGCAGAGCTTCCAGTGCTGAGACAAATCCTACCATTATTGTGAAATGGTATAATATTAGAAATTAGATCATGTGAACTGCTCTTGTTTCAGTGTCACACTGATGTGGGCCCTTCCCATTTTGCAAGAGGTCAGGACAATTTGTCTTTTAAACTTCAGTGGGAAATTCCTGAGAGAGTTTCACGCCAAGAACTGGTCAGTGAAGTTGCACAGGTCTTTGCCATCAATTAGGAGCAGTGAAGAAATCCACAGCACTTCAGTTTCTTGCCCAGAGAACAGAGGTTATATGTCCAGAGCTTATCTGCCTCTCTGGAGGAAAACAAACACAAGCAGTATTTTTACATCTTCAGGCACAACACATTAGATGTGGAGATTTTATGCCAGCAGAGCAATTGAGAAATGAAAAGGAAAAAAAAAAATCTTTCCTCCAGCTGCGGCATTTGCATTTATTGGGGATACAGGAGAGCACATGGGAGGCAGAGTTCTTTTTTGGGGTTTAATTTTCAGGAGCCACGCTCTTAACAAGGGCAGCAGCCCGAGGAGTGCGAGTCAGAAGCGCTGACTACAGGAGAGGAGGTGTAAGAGATTTTGCTGCTGCCAGTACAGAAAGACTTGCCAAGGCTGCTACAGCTGTGGTACTGGCTCATCTCTGCTTTGACAGAAAAGTAAACCCTTCTATATATTAACAGCACAACAGGATGAATTCTTGAAAAAAACTAAATTGAATTTAGGAAGTGAATTGAATGCTTTTACAGATTTAGTCCCCCTGATATAAAAGAATGTTCCGATTTGTAGAGGCACACAGAGAAGCGAGTCTTAAAGTCATTACCCCACCCAGTGTATCAGAGGAGAACCACTGATTAATTACTCCATCTAAACAGACCAAGAATGAACTCCAAGCTTGTCTGAACTGGCCTGAACCCCACAAGAGGGAGCAGCAACCAAGCAAATCAAGTAAATCAAGCAAAGCACACTCTTTGGTGCTCCTAAGGAGACACTACTTCCACCACACAAAGCTGGACCCCTGAATTTTCAATATAAATGTTTAATGGTTATTCAGTCATTGAGGAGGTGGGTGAAAATTATCATTAGGGGATAAGAGACCACAGTAGAAGGGACACTCCTCTGTGCTCCTACTCAGGACATGGTAATTCAGCCTTAAATTATTACCATTACCAGATACATTTCAACCAGTTCTGTGAAGAAGCAAACCAACAAAGCTGGCAGGGGAGTGGGGATATTCAGAATTTGTGTTAAGTCTCCAGACCCCCCCAGATT
This sequence comes from Struthidea cinerea, assembly GCA_013397865.1. Taxonomy (NCBI): domain Eukaryota; kingdom Metazoa; phylum Chordata; class Aves; order Passeriformes; family Corcoracidae; genus Struthidea; species Struthidea cinerea. The sequence continues at coordinate 220,952 of VZTI01001808.1, read as the reverse complement.
CTCAAAATAACCCACAAATCCTAGCTAGCTTTATTTTGTCAGTAATTCCTGCTCTGTATAGTCACTCTCTGCTCCATCAATACTTCTGAAGAATTCAATCAAAACCTACACGGTTTTTATTTAACTACCAACCAGCCTTTCAAAAGGTAACAGCTTCCACATTCAGCATCACTTCAACAGCAGAAAAAAAACCATGAAGAGGTTTGAAAAGGCTCACAATATTATTTCTTGCAGGCTCCCACAACCTTGTGGCTAAGTGGAAGAACAGGCAGCAATGTGCTGTGCTGACAGATGGTTTCTGAGTAGGAGCACCTCAGAGCCCAAAGCAGAAGCTGAGGACTCAACTAAATGCTTTCTTTAGGGGCAGAATATCCTGCACTGTTTTGTCTCCTACCTCCCAGGCTCAGTATTTTGGAATTTATTAATTATTTACTGCCTTTGGCTAAGAGTGGGAATTGTAAAGAGAGACCATTCAACTACAAATTACAATAGAGAGGGGAGACTGGCAGAAACTTTTTGACAGAGGAATAGATTGAGAAAGAATTTCTTCTTTTTGTACCTCAGGGCAATGTCAGGAGGGCCAACGGAGCACAGCTGAGCTTGGTCACTGACACAGGAACCACAGCTGAAACCCATCATTAGCTCTTCTGGCAGCTCCTGGAGGTTGTGTTTGGTCCTCTTCTCATCCCTCTGGTATTTTTTGTTACTGCTCTCCTTTCCCAGGTTTCTCCCTCTGGGATTACCCACAGTGACCTCAACAGGTATTTCATTATATGCACATCCTACTGACTGACAAAGGGAGGAAACAAGGAATCTGAATTTAACTGAAGCCATGCCTTTGATCATTAAAAAAAAATGAGGATTTTATATTCATCTATAAAATCCAACACAGTGGCAATATCACAGAAAAAAAACCCAAACCAAAAATCCAAACCACACAAGGCATTTTTACATGTTCTGGGTTCCTTTGGCAATAGACCTTGCACACATCAGTTACCCCAATACAGGCTTTAATAAAAGCTCTGACTGCTCCCCTGATTTTTTAAAGCTGTCTGTTATGGATGCAGAAATACTTGGAGCTACAGACACACAACACCTAACTGGTTTTAGAGGCATGTCTGCCAGAGAACAGAAGATTTGTTGTAAATTATTCCAGAATATTAATGTCAAACGTTAATCATCACAACACAGTTTACTACTAAAGCTGGAGTAGGCTTTTAGGTTGTATTAAAAACCCAACCCACAATACATAAGGAAGTTATGCAAAGAGTAACTCCCATTATTTTCCCAGCCCTGAAAACAGTTTCGTGGAGAGTAGCATTTCTGAAAAGACTCACAGCAACTTCTCCCAAGCTTTAATGACACCCACAGCCATGTCACCTGGCAGTCAGACAGCACAAGAGTTTTAACCAACCAGAATTCGGATAGAAGACCTCAAAACCTTTCATGTGGCCAGAAGCAGTGACGCTTTAATAGGTAGCAAATCTCCATGGCTCAACAGCACCAATTAAGCAGGGAAGCAACAGAGCTCCTTGAAACTTGAGATGCTGCCTGAAAGGGAAAAAAAGTCTCCTCGAGGTCACTGAGAGTTCCCGGTGACCTTCTGCAAATGCAGATAAATCCGTGGGTTTGTCCCCGGTGTGTTCCACCTGCGCTTCCCTGGCAGTTCCAGGAGGATCCAATGCCAGGGTACTTTATACAGTTGAGAAATTCTCCTGTGGTATGAGCAGTGAGCTGAGAAAAATGTACCCTTGCCAAGCCAATTAAAAAAAAAAATCAATCAGTGCAGACACAAGGGCGTGAATGACAAGCTTATTCAGCTGCTCACAGCAAACACCAGGGAGGGAAGCAGCACTACCTGACCATCTCAAACGGCTCCTTGAGAGATGTAAGAATTGCTGCTGATCAAAATATTACCCAAAAGATTGTATGAGTAAATTTAAGATGGAGCTGCTGACAGCATCCAGCTACAAACTGATGGAACAAAACACTTTTCCATCTTTTAAGTCCAGCATAAATCTTTGGTTAGGAGTGCACTTTAAATACACCACACCAAATCAGCACATATTACTTAGGGAGTAAAAGCTGCTAGGGAACCTAAGAGTGTAAATATAGCATGCAGCTTGGATTTGCTCCATCCACAAGGAACTGAGAAAGCCTACTTTCACCTCCCAAAAGCATCTAACACTACTTTACATCTAGCCAATGCCGAGGAACAGACTTGTGAGCTATTTATACACGGAGATAAAGGTGCCAAAAAAAGTTTTAAAAAAAAAACCCCTTGAGGTCATCAAGCCTCATTCTATCTAGGAGATGCAGTTTTCCTGCTATCCAGCCACTTCTTCATACAGTTTCCAGCAGAGAATTAAGTAAAAGAGGGAACTCTTTCTCTGAAAAACATGTTTAAGTGAAGACAGAAGCTCGAAGTGCTGAGGATTAGGCCAGCACGTGAATGCACTCAGCTTACACAATGCATTAGCTACCAGCAGGTTTAAGGTTTCCTCTGAATAAAACATGTGGAGCTGCAGATTTCACACCGTTACTCAATTAATGAAACTGTCACTTCACCAGGCAGCAATATCACAAAATAAGTCACTGCTCCATTCATACAGCGGGGGAAAGCCTGTGGAGTTCTACTGTTATTAACCTGACAGGGCTTTTGAAATCCTGGCGAAGCCAAGGTTATCTGGAAACCACCTTGAACATTCCGAGGACACTCCCCAGTTAAGTTAATGGCTCGACAAGAGCTGCAGTCAGCAAAGTCACTGAAAGCCTGTAGTACAGAGACTGGAAAAGCCATTGGAGTGTATAACTGCAGCTTATGCAAATCCATACAGCAGGCCTGGGAAAAGCAAGACTAAATCCCTTCAAACGGGAGAAGCTCTGCCACAAATCCAGCTGTATACTAGGAATAAGCATGATAAACAGCCCAGGTTTTTATAAAGATGCTTTTGTAACTGTTCTGCTGCAAAAAAACTGCTTGGAAACGCTCACATGCTTAAAAGAGTACCCATCACGTCACACTACACCGGCTAAGATCCTACAGCTCATATCCCAACACAAGGAAAAGTTATACACAAGAACAGGTCACAGTTCAATCCATATCAAAGGCCCACTGAGCACCTAGAAATTAGAATGTGAAAGAATATTGCTAAGTGTTATTTTTTTTTAAAACGTTCCACCATCTTATTTTTAATCTGAACAGCAGAAGAAAAAGTGATCCGTAAGTAGCCCATAACTGATCCATAACTGATCCATTAAGAGATAAGAAAGTGTAAAGTATCATCCTAGGTAAACTTTACATACAAAGATACACCTGAAACAGCTCTTTAGCTACTCAAAAAAAACTTAATTGGCTGCTTTTTGAAGAATTTAGGCAACGTACAATTCAGGAGGAACAAGTCACTTCACATCAAGCACGTATCAGCATTTGCCTTATGGCAGACTGAAAGCTGAGCACTGATACTGCAGACTGGGCAAGCAGCAGCCAGGACAGGTCCCCAGCCCAGCCTCCCTTCCTCACTGGCCAGTTCTCCCACTCAATCTAGGAATAAGTCTCCTCCAAACACCGCCTTGAGGGGTGGGAGGGAAGGATGCTCCTGCTCTCCGACATTTCCAGCAGGAGCAGAGATGTGCGGAGGTTTCAACGGGGAACACCCACAAAACTCCATAATTAAGGAATGCCTTGGGGATGCAGACCTTTCTGCTGGCCACTGCAGCTTCTCTCCAGGGCCCTGGCAGCCAGCCCAGCAGCTCGCTCAGCCACTGTCCCACTTCCCAACACCAGGCACCGAATCCCAGACCGGCGTCTCCCCGCGAGCACTGACGGGATTTCACTCCCACATCAGACACAGGACCCTGCTGAGCTTAGCTCAGGCAGCAAAACAAACACTTGCTCTGCAGAATCCTGTCCAAGCCTGGCTTGGGAGGTGCCACTTCTGAGTTCACAGGAGAGCCCAGCTGCCCGACTGCCCAGTGCAAAGGACGCAGCGCACACACGCTGATGCTTTACAAGTCTGCCTCTCCAGTGCCCACTTTTGCACCACTTCTGACGATCTGATCTCCTCTGACTGATTCTCCCACTAAAAACACAACCAGGATGATTCATTTTAAGAGGCTGATATCAAATTGCCCTGAGTTTGTTCTCTCCAGGTATCACCTTTGGAGATAAATTATTCACCTTAAGCGTAACAGCACATTGTTGCAGCTAGGCTGCAATATTTACTCTTCACAAATAAGTATTTTTCATCTCTTATTTATAAAATATCCTTTTGAATGTTGATGCTTTGGCGACATTCAGCTGAGATCACAACTTACTTGTCTAAATATTTGACTATATAAGGATTCTAGCTGTGATGGACAATGCAAGTATAACACTGATACCATTATAGGGTCAGCAGTACACAATTTATCTGGCCAATACCATCACCCACATAAAATAAACCACTTAGTTGATCAGGATTAAACACGGAGTTTGCTCTCTATTACATGTTTCACGTGGTTTAGCTTTTGTTCTCAAAATGGCACATAATTAGCGAAGTAGGTGACAGGTTTAGTGTGCTACTCCTAGAAAACATTCCTCACTTTGATGCAGATTCCCGTGGCTTAAATGTACTCTGGAAAAGGAAAGCTTTATCACAGTCACCATAAAGTCATATACTCCCACCTCCTTACAGCAAAACATTATGCAGCTTTCATTCCAGCCGTCTTTTATGAGGAAATTTAAGTGTTTATCATACTTCCCTCTGAGCAGTTTTTTATTAGTCCTGTAAATCCCACAGAATTATACTGCTGGGAGTATTGATCATCCTCCCTGTATCTATTCGAGCTTTTAAATCTTGCTGTGATATTGCACCAGTTGCAATAACAACCATCCCTCACCCCCACCGAGCCAAGAGGAAGGGTTTGTGTTCCCCGATGGTGCTCAGGATTGAGCCTCTGCCGCATTCTTCCACCAATTTCCCTGCAGCGGGAAGAACCCTAAATAGGCCGATTATCACCAATCCCTTAAAAACTTCTATCCAGAGGGTGCCCACAGAAGCAGCTGCACAACCTGAATATTCACTTTGGCATGTACAGGAGGAATTCACACGTTTCTCCCATGCTGAACCCATAGCTCCTGTGCCATTCCCATTCTGCAGGCACGGCTTGATCCGATCTCCTTAGGGAATTAATGCCTGGAGCAGGCACGGCAGCTGCCGCCCATCCCGTTCGTCCCCTGGAGCAGCAACAGCTCTGGCCTCAGCCACACGGATCCGAGGGGCAGGGGACAGATGGCACCGGCGCTGCTTCCTGCGGGAGCCACGCCGCTCCACAAATCTGCTGCTCCAGGGAATCAGCCTCGCTCGGACCGCTGAGGGATGCCAAGGGATACTCCGAGAGTTCCCTTTGTTCAGCCCAGCAGCGGCGGCACCGCTGAACCAATCGCCCATTCCTCCTTGTCCAGCCACAGGCTGCCCCTGGAAAATCCCAGGAAACCAGTGATTTCCCTGCTCATCCCCCTGTGGCGTCTCGGGAAGAAAAAAAAATTAAAACTGGCCATTTTTCATCACGTTCGCGCTGTGAAGTCTCCCCATGACAACGCAGCTGATTCGCGCAACCGTTATTCCTGTCGCCAACAAAAGAAATAAAGGATCGGGAACAAAGGGAAAATTGAGTAAGAAAGGGGGAAAAGCACCACCCTACTGCTGGAAATATGAGTCAAGCGTTAAAAAATGGAATCTGACTTACAAAGGGTACAAAACTGGCAACAGCCGTGTTCTTTCACTTGAGTGAAAGACAGTTCTGGCACAGGGAGAAGAAATGAGACCTGTTTGTTACAAAATTTAAGGCCTGGTCTAGCTGTGAGACTAACAAGGAGAAAACAAATTTAAGTGCTGACCTATAGTTCTAAAATTAGTTTCATTAAATGCATTTACTACGAGCAAATGCCTTTCTGATGACAGGAAAGCCAGGAAAGGACTCTGGAAAGCTGCATGTTCCCCACAGCACACATCACCCTCCAAAACTAGATTCCTTCCTGTCTAGTAGGTAGCAGTGCTCTTTATAAATATAATTCTTAGTGGGTTTTTATGGGCTTTTCTATGTTGTCTTGACATGAACGTACTTAAGTCCCCACCTCTGCAGCCCCTCAGTGTCAAAAAGCACCAGCACTGTTCTGAATCCCACAGAGCTGCCCATAGCCTTAACAAAAAGAACAAATGTTCAAGTGTTCACACAGAGCCATCGTTCTGCTAAATATAAGTGGAATATTATATTCCTGGTCTTAAAGAAGCATCAGAACTGACAGTATGTGACCACGTTTTTTCTAGCACACAGGCTGTATAAAAATAGTCTTTTCTCCTTAAACCAAGACTTTTATGCCTCACAGTGACATTTAAACCCTTTGTGCTACAGGGGCGTTTCATCGTGAATTCAGCACAGTTCTTGTGCTTTTTTTATCCTTCAAATGTGTTCACTAAAGCACTCAAAGACCACTCCATTATTCACACTGCACTTCCCCCAGGCATTCTCAGCCCCAGCTTCCCAAGCAATGGTCCATCCTACACATCACTGGGCTTTCCAGGAAACCATTTCCAAGAGAAACTGAAATACAAAAAATTATTGAGAAATTCTTTTTTTCATTACTTTAAAATGCACTTTAACATTACTTTTTATCTTCTTGCTGCCCCCATCACCAACCACTGCTCAGAGTGGAAATGATGAGAATCAACCTTTTTCCTCAGATACTTCTAAACAGGTTTTCAGTTTCATGGATGCAAACCTACTGGAGTCATTTCCTTCAAGCATTCAGAGAACACAAGATCAGGATCTGTGCAATGTTCACATCAGCCCTGATGTGACAAAGCCACAGTGGAGGGAGACAATGAGCCTAAAAATCCCACTTCAAGGTCTCTGAGCTGAGCCTTAACTGAATGACCATGTTAAAAAAATGCTGACAGCTACAGAGATGGGGTTTTTGAGTCACTGAGAACTAGATAATCAAGAAAATACTTTCACAGATCTGAGCCTTAGGCTGTTGATTTCAAACTCACTGGTAGCTGATAGGTTTCAAAGTGTTCATGGTGCTCCAGAGGACCTTAGGGACAAAGTGGTCTTAAGTAAAAAGTTACTAAGCTTTGTTAACACACAGGCATTTACAGAATATTGCATTTTAAAATGGGCAGTGTCTTGATTTTTCCAAATCTAAACTTAAACCAACACCAACAACAGCCTATGTAAAAAGCTGAAATACCCATCAGTTACACCATTAGTAAAGCAGGGTCTATCATTGTTTTAGTTGTGCAATTTTTAAAATATAACGTTTCAGCAAATTCAACCAGACGGGAACCTTGGCATGTGATACAGTGAATTTCTAACCCAGTTCTCCGGCAAAATCCTGGTTAATCCAGTCACAATCCCTTTATTCTCACCCCGTGTTTAGCATTAGTTTTTATATTTGCCAACAGACACTTAGTTGGTCCCCACACCTGAGCAGTGTTTATTACGAACAGAAAAAGGACAAGTTCCTGAAAACAACCAACTGAAGTCACCCCCACTGTCTAAGCATCCACAGCCCTGGGAGCAATGGAAGAAGTTCAGTCCTACAGAGCAGAATCTATACGGGCTAAATTCTTCATGAACACTTGATTTCCCCTGAAAGAATGTTTTTATTCCCAACTTCAGGGCTGGAAGCGGTGAAAGCCACACGTGCTGTAAAAAGCTGCCCGGAGACACAGCAGTGAATTCTTGCTTCCACCAGGAGAACAAGAGCATCCATCTAAACTTCACTTCCCTTGAACAGAAATGAGACTCAGCCACACCAGACACAAACAGCTCAGCTGAACACGACGGGTTTGTGGCTAAAATCTAGGAATGAACATCCTGTATTCCGATGATTAAGATACTAAAGTAATGTTTAACCTTTAACTGAAGAAATGCCTCAGGAACAGGACCGAGACAGCTACAGCATCCTGAATTTTAGCACCTTCTTAGTTATGCCAATCAGAGGAAGTCATAAAATACTCTCCCTTTCTTCCTTCCACGGGATTCCACAGGGGAGTAGGTGGTATTAACTTTTCATTAACAGGAAAAGCACTAAGAGTGCTCCCAAATCTGCCTGGGAGACTGAGATTACCGAGTGCAGAGATTACTGTGAGCAGTTTTGGGCACCACAATGTAAGGAGGATAGAAAGTTATTAGAAAGTGTCCAAAGGAGGCACCAAGAAGCCTCCACCAGCAAACCACCCCCAGATTAACAGTCCAGTTTCTTTTCTGCATCTCTTCCATCCTAATTGTTACCACAGGCATCCAATTGCAACAGCAATTCCTTATCAATACAGACCTGACAGCTCCAAATGAGAGTTTACAGATCCCACCAGCGACAGCCTGAGGCATTAATTCCTTTCCACAGTGTCATTTTAAGATTATTAGAAGTGCTCAGGTGACTAATTCATGCTTTCAGGCAGTCACAGAATTCTCTGTGTCAGGCAGTCAGGAATTCTCTGTGTCACTGCTGCGATCTAAGGAGAAGCAAGTGGAACACAAAGAGCAAAAAAGCAACACAAATTACCTAATTTGGCACACTTTTGGTTGCAAAACGTCAGCTGCTGGAAGTTGTTCAAGCCCTCAGACAAACACTTCCTCTGAAATACTGCTTAGGAACTGTCATCTCGGTGCCAGCACTGCCTTGGTCATTTCCAGAAATCTGCCTAAAACCTGGATGTTTGTGTTCAGAGAATTTTTACTAATTTAAGAGGTCCCCGCCTAGTGCCTCAAATGGATTAATTCTTTTAATTTCTACTGTGCTAGTAACAGGAGAGGTATTTTTCCATGTGCTCAGATATTTATACAGCCTTATTTTTGGTGTGGTGAGCTGTTTGAAGATTTATATGCAACCTATGGCAGAGGAAAAGGAAAATATGCTACGCCATATATTCCCAGTAAGCCAGCTATGGCTTTGGATGCCATCCTTCACATATTTAGATTCAGGCAGAAGAGACTTTACCTGAGAAAGCTGAGGCTAAAAATAGTGTCATTTAAGTCACAATAACAAATCTAACAGTTATTTTTCTTATTTCTGTTTTAAGAGAAGTTCTTTGATTTCAGATGGAATTTGCCTTAAAATAATCCTACTCTGTATTGCCTTTGTCACATTTGTCTTGGCAAGAGGTTGAAGGACAGGGCATCGAGTTTCTACACCAATATCTGAGTAAAACCAGAGGTTCCATAAAGAAAATCACTTTCCACAGCAGGAAAATCCCAAATGGTAAGCCACTTTCACCACAACTTTTGGAGGGGAGGGGAGGGGAGGAAAAAAAAAAAGAAAAAAACTAAAACCAAATGACAACAAAACCCCAGGTATTGAACGACAAAATAAATTTCACAGATTATGAGCTCATTTTCATATCCAGCTTTCATGTGCAACCTGATAGACTGGGCAATTCATGGCATCCATACTGTATCCATAGGGATCATGAGCTGCTCTCTGTGATGGACTGAGCTCTGTGCAGATGGAGTTCATTAAAACAAGCACTGTGGCAAAAAGGAAACCATTCACACGAGAGCAGAGGGCTGCAGCTGTCGACCAACTCCAAATAACTCCCATAACTCCCTCATGTAACACAGCCCCTTCCTTATTTGTGCCTCCCTGCCTGGGAATGACTCCGGGAAAGCTTCTCTCACCCTTCCCATCCAATGGGAAAAAGGGTAAGGGGAGTTGCTCAGGTTCAAGCTGGATTTACCTTTCAAGACTTCAAAAATCCAAGCAGAGACTGGTGATATTAGTGTTGACCAGTCTTAAATTATTCAATATAATTACTAATTTTGATGCACAAGGTGTTTAAACAATATTATCTCCTCAAACTAGAAGTATCAACAAAATGCTTGCCAGACAGCTGCCACTTTCTCTGTGAGGTCTTGTTGGTAAAGCACAGCTCTGCTAGGGCCTATTACTCCTCACCAACACAGCCACTTAATCTTTATTTCCCTAACATGTAATTTCCCTTAATTATATTTGGAGAATATTTATAAGGTTATTAAAGTTAATTATAAGACTCAGAGAGGTCTTTAGCCATAATTACCAGTACAAATCAAAGCTCTGAGTAATTTTTTGAGGTTTTTTTTTGGTGTGTGTGTGCGTGTGTTGTTTTTTTTTCTTTTAAAGAATCAGTTTGATCATCTGTCATCCTGAAGTGCTCAGGATGATGGAACTGCTTCACCCAGTACAATGAGCAGCTGAAACTGGTAAACATGGATATCTTTGTGGACAAGCTTTAGCATCCAACTATGAGTCTGCAACAGCCCTCTCAAAATTCACTTGGAGATACGAAATGGGCTTTTGAGAAAGCGTTGAAAAGAATCGATGCTCCTCTCTTAAACTTTTATATAAATCCTTTTACTCCCACACCTGTTTGGAATGCTGTGCTCCATAAATTTAGACTCAGGGATATATTTAGGCTCAGACCTCGACCGGTATTTTGCAGCAATTAGGAAATCTAGTTTTTAGGTAAGGAGTGACACCTGAATGACTGCGAGCATCAGGGCTCCACAGGGGGACTGTCACAATGGGGGAAGCAGACACTGCCACCTTTGAGGAGGAGAAATAGGGGGAACCACAGGGAGGTTTCCAGCAGAGGCTGGTTCAATTGCAGTTGTCATGCACAGATTTCCTGTCCCTCAGACCATATGGTAACGTTGATACTGCATCTGCAGAGCAGGGACGTGTCTTCAGAGAGCCCTGCACAGAATCTGAACAGCAACAAGTGTGACAAGTCCCTCCCCTTTTACGTGTGCCAGTTTTTCAGCTCTCAGCTGTCATCCTCAATGTCTTTTTTGACAAAGCTCTGGCTTCAGATGGCAAGTGATCGCAACATAATCTTGTAAAATAAATGAGCTAAGCTTTCAGCCTTCCTGCATGGGAGAAAACCTCAGCCACAGCCAGAGTGCAAAGCTCTAAACAAGTTTTTTTCACTGTTTTACCAAGAATTTTTACCAGAAGTAGGTGAACACAAGCATTCCCAGCCCATTCAGAGATGTCATTTGTTGCCCCCTTTGCTTGCACACACTTCACACGTCCAGCTTGGTCGCTCTGAGAGTGGGAGGAACAGATGAAGAGATAGTTCTGCTCCTGAACTCTACCAGGATACTTTTCTAGCTCTTCTCAAAAAGTTCTTTGAGGCTACTGCTAAGCAATCATGGTCTAAAGCTTCTGCAGCTAGATTAAGAGAAGAGCCAGGATGCCAAAAACCTTGGATGTGAGGAAGTGACTCCAGTCCAAATGCAGTGATAAAAGGTGCACTACATACAAAAGCAGCCAGAACTATTAAGAATCTCTTGGCTCGTCATTATTCTTTCACCTCATTCATAAGTCCTACTGATTCTCTTCTCCAGGATTAAATATTTAAAGTTACACAGTTTGAACTTGCCAAACTTTGGGGACACACACACACAACTTCTCAAATTTGCACTGGAAAAAAGATGTATTAGAGGAGGAGAGGAACTACCAAGCACAAAATCTCATTTTCTCTAGATTTTACTAATAAATCAGTATTGTTTTTAAACACATCCCTGTCTTCTAGAAGTATCCTAAGACAACATCCATTGCACCAGGGAGCTTATACTCACAGAAAGTAGGTCTGGTGCAATTTCTGCTGAAGTCAGGCTGTGGTTTCTGAAGTGCAATCCAATGTAATCACTTTATAATAGATTTCAGATGCTAGAGACCAGCACTAGATTAAAACCATCCTGACACAGAGATAGTGAAGGACTATCAACATAAAGGTTAACCTTCCAGTCAATTCATCTCAATAATCTTTCAGTTGTGGCTTCCTACCTTGCCAAATCCAGGCAGGAAAAGACAAGTCTTCTTCAAGAAACAAACAAAAAAAAGCACTTCCTGCAATGGTTTCACTAACACCCAAGATGATGAATCAAAAAAATAAGCTGCCAACGACCTCTAATCTGTTTCAGAATGGAATTGAAAGTTAGCCAGCAAGCAGAGAAGCTCTGTGACACCTGAACCAGAGAGGCTGAGCCAGTTCACACTCTGACCTACTTCAGCCTGGATAACTGCTCAGTACATTTCCAGTGCTGAGGCAAAATCTAAACTCCAGAGGGGGGGAAAAAAAAAAAAAAAGGAAAGGACAGCAGTTTCCCTGCACTGTGCTTTCCCGGAAGAGTTATTGTTTTTCCTCTTCTAAGGGGTTAACTTTGCCATTTGGGTGCAAATGTGAGTCAGGAGCAGGAAGGGCAAGAAGACAGAACCTTAGGGTGACACCATTCCAGAGCCAGCACTGCTTGATCTCTCCAACAACAGGAAAAGTGAGGGAAGCAACCGCTTGGGAATTAAGGGGATAAAGATGCATCATAACTGGGTTCTGCTCTCACTCTTTACTGGTGCCCTGGATGAACACATAGGGTTGTGTCCCCTCCCTTAATTATGGCACAACTTCCAAGCAGCTGGTAAAATCAACACCAACGTTTGCTTCCAAAGATATTTTAAGGTATAAGACACCTCTCTCCGTTTTCTCCTCCCTTTTTTTTCCCCACAGTCAACTTATTTTTACTTTTTTCCTCCTTTGAATAAGTGTTACAGCTGCACAACATGGCGTTTGACTGTCCCGGCAGCACGGATTTTCCCAGAGCTCTCTGCCAGGATCGCTCTGCTCTCGGTTTGAATCCATGTCCAGGTGAGGGAAGTTCACTCTCCATTTCCATTCCAGCCATAACCCTTTCCCCTAGAATTTCCAGCTATGGCAGGAAAAGCCACCAGACAACAAAACAAACCAGGCTCTTGTCTTCTTGCACTTCACTTAAGAGTAACCAAAAAGAAGACTGAAACTTCTGGATTTGATGAGCTTAGAACATTCCATAATGGAGACAGCTGATGCCAGCATGGGATGCATGAAAGTGAGAAAGCAGAACATTATCTTCTAAAAGCAGCAACACTAAATGGCATTCGAGCAAAACAAATGCAGAGTGCTTTGACATCTGACTACTGAAGCATTCAGTGGCATCACCATAATTTTCTCTCATGCCCCTGAACTAGCCCATTTCTAAAATAAGCACTGACTGATAAACTTCTAGGAAGCTGTAAGTGTGTGTGGGTTGGTTGGTTTTTTTTGTTTTTTTTTTTTTTTGCCTTGGGATTTCATTTTTATGCAGCATAATCTCACGGCAAAAGCAGCCAAGCAGGATGAGGAGATGAACCAGCACAGTGAAAACTCCTTGCTGTGCTCAGATCCAGCCCTCACTTTGGATAGCTTTTATTTAAGAGAGACCTTTATGCTGAAAGTTTGATTTCATTTATTTTTCATGGGAAAAAAACATACTGTACTGAGAATTGCCAGCCATATAATCTTTCAAGGGACTCCATCTTCAATAAAACTTAGGAAAAAACAAGGACACTTTGAAGCCAACGTCTCCATTGATTGAGTTCTGACGGTGTCACACAGGGCAGTGGCACAGCCAGGCCCCTGAATGAACTCCTTTCAAGAACCAGGGAATCGTAGCATCTCATTAATGAAACAACACTCAGGAGCAAGAATCATGCATAAATAATTACTCCTGCTTCTCACAGATTAGAGAAAAAAAAAAAAAAAGTTTGAATTCAGCAGAATTAAGACCAGCAGCTGATAAGTAAGAGCACAGAAGTTGGCCAAGAGCCACTAGTTTAGGGAATAAAAATATTTATTGCCGACTCCCACCCTGCCTAAGTATTTTCATGTACTATAAAAATAGGACTGGCTTAAAAACTATTGCACAAGAAAAGCTATATCAAATAAATAACTAAGCATAGAAGATTATCAACTAGGCCCATTATGTTAGATAAAAAAAAATCTCCTTTCTGTACTTCCCAAGGTGTTCCCTGCACAATCAGGTCACGCTTCACAAAGAACCCCCTGAAACACTACAGAATTGGAAATTGAATCCATTTATACAATTGTCCTGGTTTGGCAGCATTGGGATGAATATTTCATCTCACTGCATCCAGTGCCTGCTTTCCTGTTGTACAACTGAGCCAAAGCAAAGTGAAGAGCGTGATAATTAATAAATAAATAAATAAATAAATCACGTAACTACTCAGTTACCCATTTTGAAAGCATGTGTAATATTTTAAAGGAAACAATTCAATGTATGATGTAAATTATCTGCATTTTCCTTATTTGCCAGGGCACACTTTCCCTCTTTTCCCCAGTCTTCATCAGCTAGCAAATCCAGCCAGAGCAACCACTTACTGCATCTCAGATGGAATTCTGTCAAGCTTAGCACATTAAAGAGAGCACTAGAAGTGTGTTGCTTCTATATATAAACTGCCTGTCTGGTGCACAGTATGTCTGAATAACACAGCCCCCGCCTGATGCCAAATCCAAGTTCTCCTGGAGGAGGGGGAAAAAAAAAGTCCCCCTTTGGAGCTGTTTTCAAAGCACCAAAGCACCCCGTAATATTCTCAAGCAGCAAGAGTGCACAGAGCCTTTGAAAAAAAGCCATCACACCTACCACTTACACTTCATTACTGAATTCCTTTAAGTTAGCAAAGCCTTTCATAAAGGACGTCATTCAAAGCAGTAGAAATAAAAGATTTGAGCCCAGGAGTACACAAAAAATCCTTCAGGAGTGACAAAGCTGTACCACTGCTATCATCAGACCTTATCAGCTGCTCCTTTGCTCCCTACCAGCATCACACCTTTCCCCCAGGTGGCCTCTGTTTTCCTCCCCTCTGCCTCCCTATCCTTTTTTAAAAACAGCATATTAAAAATACATCCAAGACACCATCGTACTTTCACTCCTAGTGAAATACACTAGAGAGTGTATTTTATCCCACACAGAAATAAAAACACCTAAGGTTTCCAGCAGTAACATAACACAGGTATAGCATAGGCATAACACAGTTACCCTTGATAAAATTTATAAAACTCTGCAGGCCTTCCCAAGGTGACACTCAGATTTTTGGCTGCTAGGCAGGATTTCCTGCCATGCCCATGGTCTAAGTTCTTGGAACTTCCTGAAGTTTAATGTCAAAAATGCAAGTGAAATGAATTTTTGCAATGACCACTGAAGGATTTTTTAGCCTGTCCAATTCCCAGAACTCTTGTTCTCTGCTTCAGCACGTGTCTCCCCAGCATTTGGGCAGCACTGACTGCTCAGCACAGCCTCACTCCTCATCTCAGGTGTCACACAGCATTTCTCTTAAAGAACGCACTTGACTGTGACCAGACTGCATAATCAAACCAGGTTACATGGACCTCACACTACCAGCTGCTATCAGGACTATTTAAACTGTTAGGGAGTCAAAATAATTATTATTTTATCTCTGCTAAGCTCTCATTGCAACAGTTTTGATCCTCAACCCCACAGCTCCTTGACAGCAGGAGAAAAATCGGTGTGTTGGAACACTCTCATGGTAAGGCAGATGTCCACAGCCTACTTCCAAAATTTAATATAAAAATGTCCAAACAAGGGGTAGCTCTGTAGAAGCCACTCAAAATTATGGACACTCAATACTGTTTGAGCACCCTTTAAAAAAATAAGTCCAAGACAACTTTTTAGTAGTGAAAAAGGTTTCATATGCGCTCAGTGGCATTTTCCTTTCCCAGCCATGTATCTGAAAATAGATATTCTCTTTTTTCCTCATTTAAGAGCCTTTTGCTCTGAAAAGGATTGACCTAAAATTCAAGATATTTAAAAAACAAATTACTGTTTAGAGTTAAGTACTTTAATAAGTGGGAGTTTAAAACAGAAACATTCAAGTATCAAGTCAGAACAAAGGGTTCCATCTTCTTTTACACAGCAGTTCCATTTCAACAAGATTTAAATATCTACCACTACATACATCTACTAGACAAAGGTTTTCCTCATGCCTTATAGGTATATTTCTAATTTCTCTCACAAAAAGGCAGGGAGACAAAACCCCTTCAAATAATTAATAATAACAAATCATTAAAGGCACATCCCTACCTGACCTCAAGCAAATGAAAAAGAAATTTTTACATGCAAACATTAAGATTCAAAACAGGAGATGACCTTTAGTCACCCTTCCACGAGTGGAATGTTCTCATCCACAAGCAGATTTAATTAAATTTAGCTCTTTAGACTGATTAGAGTTAATAAAGCAATTTGTTAATAGACCGTTTTATTATGTTTACAATGCGGTTTTGTTGGATATTGTGCAATGGTTACAAGCTGCAAGGCACTGTTTTTTTCATCCTCTTCAACTGCATTGATTTTATATGAAATCTAAAAGAAGGGCCCAGAGCCATCATAAGCACTGGAGAAGATCAGAAGTGCAGTATATAAATTACATTGTATGAAGGGCCCGACAAGAGATGTCACCAGGGGTGACTGTTTTAATTTTATATATAAAACGAACCATGTTTCACATTCACCATGAGAGAAACTCCTGTAAAAATAAAAAATTCACCATATACAAGGGAATTATTGTAAAAATTGTGATTTTTCAGGCCTCCTCACCACTATACACTTCTGTTAAGCACTGGACCACTTCTCTGTGTAACAACTGTTTGGAGATATCCAGGTGGGAAAGAGTTGCATGGAATTCTTCAAACTGTACCACCCTCCTGCAGAGGGACTGTGCTTCTGGTTAATTTAGATATTCTTCTTCAGGAAATAGCCCACCGCTCTCCCTCAGGCTACCCATATTCTCAAGGGAAAGCCAGAACACTTCGAATACAGGCTGAAATTCTCCATTTGTAACATCCACTAAGGGAATGCCAAAACCTGCTTGAGCAAATCCGGTATAGGGGAAAGTGTCTAAATCCAGAGAAACCACCTTAAAAAAAGCCTGACTTTTCTTGTTAGTACAGCTGGATGCTGCAGAGGATGGATAACAGCTTCCACTACACCGTGCCGTACTGGATTTTCTGTCCTTCAAGCACAAACTTCAAACATTTAGCAACGGCGCTGAAACCATGGCTCTCCAGGAGAGGAGCCAAGTCCTACATTCGGTTCGCAGAAAAAGCACACAGAGGATATTTCACAGGGAAGAAGTTTTAAAAAATTCACACTTTTCCAGCAATTTTAAAAGACCTGTCAAAAAAGAAATTTAAAAAAAAAACCACACCCCAAAATTGAAAAACTGCACTGTCCTCCGTATCTCACTTCTGCAACCAGTTCAAAAATTTGTTATCTGTCAGATGGTCTTACCTGGCCAGCAGACAGGATTTACCCTCTCATGCTGCTATCATTCCACAACCCTCTTCCTCCTGGGAAGAGGAATTCCCCGAGAGAGCCAGGACATGTCAAGACAACTTGCCCAGAGTTCAGCGATGGCGCTGAACCACCCTTCAGCTGGGATTAGGGCTAAAAAAACAGCATTGTTTGAGAAATGATTGGACAGCTTTTGCGTGGGGGTGGGACGGGATTACTGCCTCCAAACTGGGTCTGAGCAGTAATGGATTACCTGGAGAATCTGTGTCCTAACCCTCACTAACAAATTAACTCAGTTTGAAACGCGCTACCGGGTCTCACACACCTTGTCTAGGGGTACAGCAAAAGTGACCTTCACAGCTGTTTTACTGGAATTCTGGAAACCACAGAATAATGCCACTTGGAATGCACCAACAGCACAAGACAGCTCGCCCCTGGGCAGCTCCTTCTTTTGCCTGCTCCATTTTTCCCTAACAGCCATCACCACCCAGCAGAAACAATTATAAACTGTATCCTCAGTCCCACAACCTATTTAACACTCAAATTGCGCCGACCTGTAAATTTAAGGTCAGGAGCAGATGTGTTTGAAAAATGGCAAGGTAACAAGAAGTGGTGAGAGAACGGGATAGGCCAGCAGCAAAAGCTTAGTCCTTGGAGAATCACATTCTGTTAAAGGAAATTATAATGAAACCCCAATTCCCGCAAGGTTGTCTACCAGCTCCTGAGGTGCAGCAAGGAATCTTTAGAAATGTTATTTCTAAGGGCTTTATACCTGATCACTGTACTCACAGAGCACCCAAGACTTTTTTTGGGGGCACTGTATTGATTTTGTAGCGGGAAGACTGAAAGAGGAGCCTTGTTCAGCCAGCAGCACAGGTAGCAGACCCCAGAGAAGCATCTCTAGGTAATGCAGATCTTTAAAAAGCATGTTTCTGTACTAACAGGTTCAGCCTTCCCTAAAAAAATGAGGCTAGATTTTTGTAAGAGCACTGCAAACACACTGATCTTTATTTTCTAAATTGCTAAATTTGTAGATTGCTTGGTTAGACAGCAAGTTCTGGGTTACCTCTTGACGGAAAATTAGTGCTAAGTTTGACAGGATATGCTTATTCCATCAGTGATACAAAAGCAATTCATCAGCACATACAGAGAACCTTTCTTCACTTGCTCCAGTTCCCCAAATAATGATTACACCGCCCCCCCACCC
>VZTI01001808.1:134079-192861 GCA_013397865.1 Struthidea cinerea | reverse complement strand
CTCGCTGCCCTCAGCACCCGAAACCGGGGTGTGCTTGGGGGTCCCTGCTCGCTGCCCTCAGCACCCGAAACCGGGGTGTGCTTGGGGGTCCCTGGTCGCTGCCGTCACCGCCCGACACCGGGGTGTGCCTGGGGGGGGGTCCTTGCTCGCTGCCCTCACCGCCCGAAATCGGGGTATGTGGGGGATTCTTCCTCGCTCCCATCACCACCCAAAATCGGGGTCTGTTTGGGGTCCCTGCTCGCTGCCGTCACCGCCCGAAACCGGGCTCTGTTTGGGGGTTCCTGCCCTCAACGCCCGCAATCGGGGTGTGTGTGGGATTCTTCCTCGCTCCCATCGCCACCCAAAATCGGGGTGTGTTTGGGGGTCTCTGCTCGCTGTCCTCGCCAGCCGAAATCGGGGGGGTGAGAGGGTCCTGCTCGCTCACCTCAGCACCCAAAATCGGGGTGTGTGGATACCTGCTGCTCCCCTCATGCCCCTTCCTGCTCCCTCAGCCCCACTGAGGACCAAACCCCTTCCCGCTGGGGTGCCCGGGCTCCCTGCCGAGTTGGAAGGGAAATTACGGAATCACGGAATGGGTCAAGTTGGACGGGACCACAAAGGGTCATCTGGTGCAACTTCCCTGCTCCAGCAGGGTCACCCCAAAGCACATGGCACAGGATTGTGTCCAGATGGCTCTGGAATATCCTCAGTGAGGGAGACTCTACATCCTCTCTGGACACTCTTCACTGCTCGGGAAAGAAGTTCTGCCTCCTGTCCAGGTGGAACTCCTGGCCATCAGTTTCTGCCTGTTCTCGTGTCCCAGTGCTGGGCCCCATGGAGCAGAGCCTGGTCCATGCTCCGGCACCCACCCTTTGGATATTTACACACAATACAGAGGTCTCCTCTCAGCTGTGTCTCCTCTTGAGGAGCCCCAGCTCCCTCAGCCTTTCCTCATCAGAGGTGCTCCAAGTCCCTTCATCACCTCTGCAGCCTCCTCTGGATCCCCCCTCCAGGAGCTCCGTCTCTCTTGTTTTGAGAAGCCCAGAACTGGACGCAGTAAATTTACCAGAAATCATGGAAATGGGCATCAAAACCTCACCAGAAGTAGAGCTGGGACATCCCTCTGCCACAAATACAGGGGAAGCAGGACAGAAACACGACTCTTCGTGCCCTGACACCTCACACAGCTTCATAGCCCCGTGGGGTCTCTTCAACAATGAGTTTTCCTATTAAGTATAAGTGGACGTGATTAATTTTAATGTCAAGTACCTCAGTGCTTAATTAATTCACATTGACAAGGAACATGTATTTTCTGGGATTCCGGTCACAGCCCTTACACCTCAATTTTCACGCTAATTCCCTAAATATGAATTAAAGTCTCTCAAGCTCACAGACAGAAAAAAGGACTACAAAACCCACCCACTCCCTTCTGATCAGAAAGCTGCGTTTAATCTTTGATTTAATCTCACCATCGATTTAAACCTGATTGAGGTAAAAGGCAACACCTGCCTGCTCAATATTTATTGGCAGTTTCATGTACAACACCTGAGATTTGAGTCATCCTCAGACTGACTGGGTAGTCACATTGCATCGATGCTGCTCCTTGCACCTGGGACTGTTTATCTTTGCAAGAATCAAATGATTATTTTGTCAGCAGAAGCAGATGGATGAGTCCTCTCCTTTCCTGGGCAGCAGAACATGTGTCACACACTCAGATCTGGCGTCAAGTTTACTCTGAACCCCACACGAGTAGATTAAAAAGGGCCTCAAGGCAGCACAGGGGCCTTAAACTGAGTTCTCACTCTGGAGGCAAAGCCTTGCTGGGTCTGGTTTTCCTAGATGTCCCTCAGGCTTCTCTTCTTCACCTCCCCAAGCCCTGGCTTAGCACTACCACCCTTTCAGGCTCTGCATAACTCATTCCCTGAGCCCTTATCCTCGCATTTGCCCCTGCCCTTTGAGGAATTCTGGCTAGAGAGGCGGGGCAGTGCCTTATTTTTAGGTCCCTGTTACCCAGGGAATTCAGCCACCTGTGCAGCTGCATCACAGTATCCATGCAAGGAATTTCCCCGTGCAGGGCTGCAGTTGGATTTGCATCAGTGCTGTTTGCCTGGCTGGCTGAAAGCCTTGCAGAGCCTTGGGCTAGGCAGGTTTTTTGTCCAAAAAACGACTACCGAGGGGACAAAGGAAAGGGAGAAAGGAAGGGGAGGAAGAAATAGAGGGGAAATAGAAATCTGGTGGGGGGAAGGGGAAAGAGAAATACAGAAGAAGGAGAAAGAAGTGGGTGGGAGAAAGGGAGATGGAAGAAACAGAGGGAAAAAGAAATCCAGGGGAAAGGGGGAGAAGAAAGAAATAGAGCAGGGGAGAAAGGAAGAAGGGAGGAAGAAATAGAGAAAGAGAAATACAGGGGAAGGGGGAAAGAAAGATGGAGGAGGGAAGGAAGAATTAAAAGAGTAAAGCAGAGAAATTGGAAGAGAACACGCTAGTGGGTGACTGCAGTCAGATTTCAAATCACACCACTGAATATGCTCTGCAGTGTAAGAAATCCTTCTTTTTTCTCGCATTCCAGACGTGCATAGTAATTTTTTTTCTTTGAATATAGACAAAATAAGCCATCTTGTTATAAAAATACTAAACAGAGAGAATTTGTCCAGATAAATGTGAAATAATGATTCAAACCACGTTGGTTTTGGCTGCGCTGTGGAGCGCAGTGAGTGAAAATGAAACACTGAGCATACATTCCTTATTTTAACAAGCAACATGAAGGCGAGGCTCGTTTCGTCTGAAAGTCATGACTGTGATGAATGATGGTCGGACAACACTGAGTATCCCATGCCAGTTTTAAAGGGCTCTGTTTTAAGTGCATAACACACCCCTCGTTCTCCAGCATCCCGTGTGCAAGGAGGCTGCTTTGTGCAGAGCACACCCTAAAAGATACAATTTTCCCTCCGTGCTGGTCTTAAACCCAACCATCTTGTAAAGCCTCACTGTCGAGAATTAGAACAAGTGATCAGCTGTTAAAACGGGTGGTGGTGTACTCGACAAAGCTCTTTTACATAATAAAATGGATGTTTTTGTGTCCTGTGCAGGAAAGTGGGATTGCATCTCTATTAGAGGCAAGCCCTGGGATAGGGGAATCCAGTGATTGGGTGAGGGTGTTAAAAGCAAACACAAGGGCACCTCTCCACTCCACTGTAAGGTCACGGCATCTGCCAAACCAGAAATGAAGCCTGACAGCTTTAACAAGATGTCTGTTAGTCCAAGGAGAGTGGAACGCGCTGAAGACCTTGGAAAATCTAGACTGAGGAGGCCAATATTTCAGATTGTCAGGATACGCGAGATGAGCAGAGCTCCATTAGCATTGCAATATTTTGCAAACATAACAGCAGTGGTATCCAGCAGGGTCTGCGGATTTATTAATGGGAAAAAAATTACATCACAGACAAGTATGTGCTGGCACTGAAATTCTGCAGGAAAATAGAAAAACACTGGTGCAACCAAAGGGCTTGTACTTTATTAGGCTTCCTAGGGAGCCCAAGGTGATCCTCTCCAGCAAATCATATCTCCTGGGAAAAGCTTTCAGGTGTGTTGCCACATCTGAGCAGTGTCAAGACAGAGCTCAGGAGACTGCTGGTGTCCGTGCGTATTTTGTCTGGATGAAATTCCTCACTGTTATTCCGTCTCTTCAAGTCAGCAGGGTCACTATTTGCATCAGCAGAGCTCTGGCCCTTTGGGAGCCTTGCTTAGCTTTGTCATGTCTAGCCTGAGGTTTGTAGTCACACAGCTAAATCAGAACTGATTAGTGTCTTCTCAGGTGGCCCAAAAAAGAGATCCATGGGCTTGGCTTGGCAGGGAGAATACTGCGGGCTTCCAAACCAAACTTTAGGAGGACTGGAAAAAAAAAAATCCTACAACAGCAGCAGACAGACCTCTATCCCTTTTACCAACAGCAACTTGATGTGGGTTTTTTCCGAAAAAAGCTTATTTGTTGGCTTCATCTTGCCAAAGCCCCTCAACGAGTTCCTGGCCTCCTCTAATCACCTTGGCATGCCATGAGAGATAGTTTTTCATTCGTAGATTCTTCACAGGTCACTGAGGGTGCCACTTTGGGGATCTCGAGGTCTCAGAATTGGATCGCTTCTAGGGCTGAGGAAGAATCTTCCCTTGGAGGGAGTTTTTCAAAGGTTAACCTCGGGGTTGATTTCATTTAGTATTTTCATCGCACCCTGGCACAAGTAGGACAGCACTAGTGAAATAAGCTGATGACACAGTGTTAAACTGTCACCAAAAAAAGGAGGATAAAGTCATACAAGAGGTTAAGGACTTGAGAAGCAAGTGGAGTGAAATCAAGCAGACAGCCAATACCATGCCAAAGGCTAAGTTCATGACCTCACCAACTTTTAATACGGGAAAAGGAGGAAGTTCTGGGGTCATAAACTGGCCATGGGATGGTTGCGTGCCACCATCACAACAGAAACACCAAAACATTGCAGTTAACGTTGAGAGCACTTCAAGACAGGGTCATTGCACAACCATCTGCAAGACCTTACCTAAAATGGTGCCTGCAAGTCTGCTTTTCCATATTAAAAAGAAAATAAAACTTGAATAGCTGTGGAGAGAAAAGCTCCTAGGATAAGCAGCAGGAGGACTTTACTGAGATGAGAAGGGGTTGCTTTGTCTAGCCAAAGGCGGAACAACTGCATCTCTTCTATAAAGTCTTTTGGAGATAAGTGGGGTGGGGATGATGCTATGCGAAGCTTAAAGCCAAGTTAGCACAAAATCGTACAGCTAAACAGGCCATATATAATTTTAGTCTGGATAGCAGAGATTTCTTGCCAGATTTCTGAACGTGCATCCAAAAAGAGGTTGTGAGTAGCTGGGGTGAAGTATGTCAAGTCTGTGGTAAGCACTACCCTGAGAGTCTGTGTGCCTTAGCAAGCACTAGTCCAAACACTGCAGGCTTTTCACCCTGCCAGTAAATCTGGGATAAGGGTATCCATCCCAGCTGACACTCGGTGACCCCAGAGAGGTTGTTGTTGTCCCATCGATGCTCCTGTGGAGGGCACAAGCCAGCCTTCACCCAGACCGACACGCACACGCTCTGTGGGACTGTGCCAGGCAGGGAGCTTACCTGCAATGTGCAAACCACGACTGAGCGCACTGAGAGCAGCCCATCTCGGGAAAAAACGGGAACCCACTCAAGGCAGCCTCTGTGGACTTAAATCTAATTAGCAGCAGACACGCCATGGCTCGGTGTTGCAGCAGAGCAAAGTGAAGCCAGCTCCACAGCAGCTGTGGTTGTGGGGAGCCAAACCCATCCCAAGCTGGCTCCCAAAGACGGATGCTCATGGTTTGTTGTTTGCTCTCTCCTCTCCTATCTGCTATTCCCAGCCTGCCACAGCACTGCTGAGCTCCAAATTTGGCTACTTCTCCTGTGGCTTCCCCTCTTGATGTGTAAAAAAAGCTACATTCTAAGAGAGCCCCGTGCTATTTTCAGAAGAAAAGACATCCTAGTCTCTTCCACCTAGTCTAAAAACACTCCTTGTTCCCTACCTCAAGTGTTGTGCGCCTAAAACCTATTCCAGGCTGTGGGATGCCTTGCATCCCCTCTGCCTGCACTCCAGGCGGAATGCAGGCGAGAGATCAATGTACGTATTTAATTTGGGAATACAGCCTCTACATCTGTCCAAAAAAATAGTCTGAACTAGTAAATCCTTCAGCCAGACAAAATCGGGCTGGCTTCGGTGCAGACAATGCATTACATCAGCTGGAGCAGCTGAGGAACTAACCCTGCATCACTTTGGGATTAATATATCAAAGCATTCCTGCTGCCGTGGTGCCGGTGTCCTCACCCCACTGACAGCCTGGAGACACGGGAGTGAGAAGTCACACGGCCTTGATACGAGTTTCCCTGTGTTTTTCCTGCTCCATGCTGTGTGGCCTCATCCAGTCCCACCCAAATGTTGCAGCATTAAGCTGAGCCACATTTTCCAATCAGGCCCTCCAGATCTTCTTAAACGCCAGTTGTTTTGGACTGGAGTAAAACACAGCCACAACACATGGCCTAAAAACAAGCAGTTGTTTGCAAAAGACCGAGTGCTTGCACTAATTAGTCATAGTGTTCTGTAAAATGCCATATGAACATGCTTTTGGAAGAGCTTTTGGGAAACCACATCACAGTTAAAACTCCCTCAGCTGGAGCGGAAGAGGGGAAGGAGGTGCCATTTATTGTCCCCGTGGAAATCAATCCAGATTCATCCACGCCACAAATCAGAGGCAAACCATCCCTCTTCTCAAGCACGGAAAGCCGTGCTCGGCTTCTAACCATCCTTCATTCTTGTCAAGGAAGAGGTATTTTCCACTCACCTATTCTACAGCAAAGTGAAAAATTGCCAGGCCTGTTCTCAGGGAATGGTTCCAACCACTTGACATCAGACAGAAGAGCACCTGTGTGATGTCTCACGGTTCTGCTTTATGATCCATGCATCCCTACCCCACCTCCTGTCACCTCTCCAGTCGCCCACCCACACAGAACAGCAGCGAACCAGCCATGGCAGCTAACAATTCCTGGCTTACCTAAAGCCATGCTGGTGCTAAAGGATTTCACATTCCAGCTGGGATAATCACCAGCAGGGCAGGAAGGCAGGTCATTATAGTTTCCTGGAATAAAGGACTTTGCCTGAACTGGGAAGTGAAAGACGATACTGGTAACAAAACATTAGAGGAAACAGAGACAAAACATCTGAGATGATACAGTGTGTTAGAGCTGGTGCATCTGATTTTAAATCTTAACACATTTTTCTAGCATCCATAGCATTCCTGGTTTTCCGTGCAGAGTGACTGATGAATGGCATATGGGACTGACTGCCCTCTGCCTTGCTGGGCATCCCAACCCAGTTCATCCATCCCAGCCCTGCAGCAGGTAATGTGTTCTGTCATTTTCCTGTGAGCTTTTCCACAGCATTAATTATTATGGCAGTAAAACCCTTCTGATCCTTC
Organism: Struthidea cinerea; assembly: GCA_013397865.1. Taxonomy (NCBI): domain Eukaryota; kingdom Metazoa; phylum Chordata; class Aves; order Passeriformes; family Corcoracidae; genus Struthidea; species Struthidea cinerea. Next base: position 185,886 of record VZTI01001808.1, on the reverse strand, counting down.
CCTGTAGGAATGTGAAGGAATCAGCTCCTCTCTTCTCCATCAACAAAGAGCCAAAACAGTCAGGCAAGCGTTGTCAAAGTCTCCAGTGTTTAGTTTTCCCTCCCATTATAGAAACATTTAGAAGAATAATTTTTCCTCCCTCTGAACACAATGAGTTGCTGCACAACCCTTTTGTTTAGCTGCTGTAAAAACAGTAAATAAATAAATCAATAGGTAGATAAAGCACAAAATACCCCAAACTGGACGGAAAGCAAAATATTTTGCATCTAGAAACTACCGATTTCCATAGCCAGCTGAACAACTTGTCAAGGATCGTGCTGGAAACAGATGCCAGGGGCAGGAGTAGAATGGCCTCTGCCACCAAGCCTCTGCTTTTCCTTCCTCTCGCCTTCTGCCTTTCCTATCTGTGCCTTTCCCTAAGGACAGCTACTCAATATGTTGCAGGGTTTCCAGCCTTAAGCCACGGATGTCTGGGCACTGTTAGAAGGAGGCACCTCCCCAGGGCCTGACAGGCACCACCTTTGTTGCTCAACTTCAGTTTCTACAGAGGTTTTTTCATCCTCCCTGACCTTGGAGCTGTGGTGGCAGAGGGGAAAGGCAGGAAAGATACTTCTCTGCATGGCCTCTTTTGGGAAAGTTACTAGGTTAAGTTTCTGAAACATCCGGAGCGCATTAGTGGTTCAACTCAACTAATTAGAAATTCCCAAAATAATTTTTAATACCTTTTTCAATTATAAAATGAGTTGCTCGAGGTAACAGCAGATAATGGTCCCCCCCACCCCCGAGGCATCTCTGTTCCTTCCAAGTTTATTGGCAATAGATGACTCATTTCACTTCTGCCCAAGCTGACTGCTTTACAACTCTTCCAGCAGCATCTGGCCTTAAACGAGGTTACTCAGGCTCAAACTGATGAAATGATTTCTATTCTTGTGCCTGTACAGACCATGCCTGTAACACCCAGTGCCTGAGACTAAAAACCAACCGAAAACCAGCCAAACACTTAGACGTGACCTGAAAAAAGCAAGACTGTGCTGTGGCCACAGGCCTGGCTGCCATGGAGAGGCAAAACCTGTCATAAAATGCCCTGTGAAGTTTCCTGGGCTAGGCATCCCCAAAGCTGGGTGGGGACTTCAGGGAAACTAAGCTTATATTCACACCCACATGAGCTTTTCAAGTCTGTGCTAGACAGCATTGCTTAAATATTTCTCTTTCCAAGCACAGGCAAAGCATTTTCAGTTGCATTTGATACAACTGCCTCGCAAACACAGAGAGATGAAACGCTTCTGGGGGAGATTATTGAGCACCTTCTGGCTGTCATGGGGCTCCTCTATAGCCCTTTGCTTGGAAAGGTACCACCGACAGCCATTTTTAGCCTGGTGTCCTAAGGGACTGTGTGTGATCACTCTGTCAGTCCCACACTAAAAGCTGAAGCCAGCTGGCCAGCTGCTACCAAGTTTTTTTCAGAGGTCAAGGTGCATCCCAAATGTGATATCCCCACTGGCAAAAAAGCAGCACGTGGAGCTCAGAGTAGATACCAGACCCTGCACGTGGAAAAGAGTGCTTAAATGCTTTAATCACGTAAAATGCTGCCAGACCTGCGCCTTGTTAGATAACGATGTCTCTTGTTTCACAGAACCATTTCCTTCACTTCCGTAGCTCTCAGGAGCCAACTTTTCCTTTGAAGTCGGATACCCAACCTAGAGCCAAAGGTCTCTGCGTGGCAGCTCTCCTGGCAAGGCGGGCTGGACTTGTGGATGGGCATCCTCCTGGCCAAGGTCCACTGAGAAAAGAGAACGTGAAGTTTGAGATAAGCAAACTGTTCAATGCAGACATCTTTCCTCGAGCAAGCCACACGCATTTACTTTTCACACAAGCTGCGCTTTACTTGTTGGACGCGTGGCAAGAACCTCAGCACATTCCTCAAGGCTATTTATTGTGATCTGTCAAGTGCAATTTCAGAGGTGAAAACAATCTCACCTGTCTCTTCAAGCGCTAGTGCGATAGAGGAAAGCCTTTCTTGTGGTTCACACTTGTATTCTTTTTGTAATTTAATGCCACCACACTTCAAATGTTTATTGTAGTCAGTAGTTATTTTCCCTCCTCAGTCTTTAACACATGCTAATGTTCACCAACACTTATCATCTGGGAGCTATTAATATTAAGCTTGTTTAATGTTTCCAGGCCAATCTCTGGAGTGTTTTAGCAACGTTAATAATTAACACAGGAAGACGAGCATTTTAGAGGCCTGAAGCAGTTCAGGGCGGGCTCACAGTTTTGAGCCACAGTGTGAATGATCTGTTCACCATCACAACTCCACCAATCCTTAAAATATTTCTTAACTTTTTATCACTGTACCAGTGAGGACCTCAATCTTTTTTTTCATTAGCAAAGGCACAACCCTGCCTCCTCTCACAACAAAATGATCTTTTAATGCTCCGTGGCAGTGGTGACAGACCTTGCCTGTATGATCACTAGTGGGCTACCCTGAGTTTTCATTACTTCATCACACACAGAGGAGGGGAATCAGCAAAGACCAGGACATTTCAAGCATTTCCATTCTGTGATTTAACTCCTTAGCCACATTTTGTATGAAAACCAGCATGCAAACAAGGCATGTTTAACACCACAGGTACGGTAAAGAGCTCTGAGAACATCATTTGTTGTGACCTCTGGATGGATCGATTATTTTGAATTCATTTTGCTGACCGTGGTTTCAGGTGTTTGTTCTTGAAAAAATAAGAAATGAGAGTGTTTTTCGGATACAAACTGACCCATCAGGAACAATTTCATGGTATTCGGGGACCTCAGAGGACCAAAAATGCTGAAGATGAGCATAATTTCTGGGCAACACAAAGTCTAAGCATCATTTCAACAGTGTGGGAGCCTTGATAGTGATCAGACCTCCTGCGCTGGGCTGCCTGCACAGGGCACGCCAGGGAGCACATGGAATCCACATGGATGAGCCAAGGAGAGGGGGAGAAACAAGTCAGGGGAGAAAGAATAACTCTTCCCACAGGCAGACAGCAAACAAGTGGCAAACCTGAGGCTTCAGTCTCTCTTTTCAGCTCAGGGTAGTGCCTTCATTGCCAGACTCTGCTGCCTTTCCCACACAGCCACTCTTCCTTAAGTTTAAGGGAGGATTTACAGTGCCCGTATCGATGCTTCCTCACAGCAGTCACAGTCAGGGAGAGCCAAGTGCCACCCAACCACTGGAAAAGAACCCTCCAGGAGCTCCTAAACTGCCCCACTGTTGATTTTTTGATGGGATACCCTTCCTTCTCGCACCAGGGTAAAAGAGAGCAGAGGAGGCTGCTATTCTGCTAAGTTCTTTATTTCAGTCTCATAGCTTCTTGAAGGCAGAGTTCAAAGGGGGTTACATGATAAAGCCAAGCAGCAACAGCAGCAGCAGCAGCAAAACAGCAGGCAGCATACAACATCTTCTTCTAATTTCCCATAATTAATTCATTTCTTCTGATTTCCCTTAATTCATTATTATTATTTTTTTTTCCTCACAGAAGTGTGGATTATATTTGTTAATTAAGCAATGAAATCAATACACGATTCTAGCTTTTCTTTTCTTAACCTATCCTGGTCTAATTCTAACAGCCGTAAGCATTACAGAGGTATTACACAGATTTGCCTATACAGTTTCTATCAGCCCTTATTGTTTAGGTGAACACTCTGTCTAAAAAATGTGAACACTATTGTTCTATCTATATTTTGTCTAAAATAAAGAATTCTGTGAAAAGGCAACACTGCTGCAGAAAGAACTGTGTTTAAGGTCTCTGCTGCAGCTTTTTAATGTTTAAGGCACTTAGCATGGATTTCTACTGAAAGCTAAAAATCTACATTTCTATTTTACTTTGGTGTGACTTCATGTATCTCAGCTTGTCCAAAGGTTTTAATTCAACTCCTGTGCTTTGGCTTCCATCTGGGCCTGAGTCCAGAGAAGCTTTCACTCCAACACCCCACAAAAATCTGTGTGCTTGTGCCTCCTTTAACTCAGAGAAAAGGGGAAGGAGAGGCATCCTGCTCAAAGTTACGCAGCAGGCAGAGCCAGAAATACAAGATTATTGGAATTATTATTGCGTGCTTAGCCTAGAAGTTGTATTTTGACCTGCTCTGGCGTTCTTGTGCACCACTGACACGTCACCCTTTCCTTCACAGTTAAAAATCAAAGAAAAAGGCTGAGGTGGAGGAGCACTGGGGGAATGTCTACAAGGGGGTTCCAGCTGTATCTGATCCACACCACTCCTGTGGCCAGACCCGTCCTCCAAATTCTTGTGACGTAATTACATCAGGCGAGCATAAAATGAAATGCAGTCCCTAAACCTCAGAAAACCAGCCCGGGACCAGTTTTTACCAGTAAAATTTATTTCAAGTGAGGAACCCTTCACTGCACAAGCACAGCGAGGTGCATCCCTCCGTGCAGGACACTCCAGGTGCTCTACCCATCCAGTATCGATGCAGCCACAGTCTCTATCTGCAAACTGATGAGGCTGACAGCTGGTCTGGGGTCCTCACAGAGTCGGACCTGAAACCAGTCAGAATTTACCCGTGAGAATTTTGCAGCTTCAGTGAAACCCACAGAGAAGGCCAAGAAGATAATCAATGAGAGAAGATGTTCTGGACACAAGGAGAAGATGTTCTTGTTATGAGACATTAAGAGTGTACAAGGGAGAACTTGTGGATAATATGTAGCAACTATACCTTTGCTTGTATAGCTGATTGTTTTACTGCTTGAGATGGTCATTGTATGTTAGACAGCTTTGTCATTGTTTGCTAAGCAGCCAATCTCAATGAGCCACAGCAGTTGTGAAAAGGTATAAGAATAGCAGTAGAAAAAAATAAAAAACTTCTTCGACTTTGGATTACCGCAAGTGTGTGCTTTCATGTCCACCTCGACAAAGCCACAGGGTTTGGGTTAGGGTTTTTATTTGTGGAGACCAAGCATGGGCTGCGATTCCATCACACATCAAAGGAGGTCCTTGCAGCTTAGGACGACTCTCACTGTTAACACCTAACACATCTATGATTTTACAGCATAAACCACGGAGGGGAAAGCGCAGCACCCATGCATTTGCTCCTGATTGTGATGACAACCCCAAATTTTGGCCACCAGGTACTCGATGGGCTGTTTCCTTTTTTTCTCCACAAGTAGCATCTGCTAAAGCACTGGGACAGTTAAACAAGTTAGGATGCTGGTTAGCTCGACAAACTAACGCTACTTCACTTGCTTTAGCCGGACTATTAACAGATGTTGGTTCAGTAAGACATGCTACACTGCAAAATAGAGCTGCCATAGATTTTTTGTTGTTAGCACATGGACATGGATGTGAAGATTTCGATGGAATGTGTTGTATGAATTTGTCTGATCATTCAAAATCTATTCATGCCCACATTAAGGAATTACAAACAAGTGTGTCAAAATTGCGTGAAGAATCAGAATCTGATTGGCTTACTAGTTTGTTTGGCAATTGGCAAATTGCAGGATGGATCAAAAATCTACTTAAAATTGGACGTCTGATCCTGCTGGTTATTTTTTGCATCCTGCTCACTGTGCCGTGTTTATTGTCTTTTTTGCAAAGGGCCCTGCAAAAGTCAATAAACGCTGCCTTTGTAATACAAAAACAAAAAGGGGGACCTGATGAGGCTGACAGCTGGTCTGGGGGCCTCACAGAGTCAGACCTGAAACCAGTCAGAATTTACCCGTGAGAATTTTACAGTGGAAATTTTGCAGCTTCAGTGAAACCCACAGAGAAGGCCAAGAAGATAATCAATGAGAGAAGATGTTCTGGACACCAGGAGAGGATGTTCTTGTTATGAGACATTAAGAGTGTACAAGGGAGAACTTGTGGATAATATGTAGCAACTATACCTTTGCTTGTATAGCTGATTGTTTTACTGCTTGAGATGGTCATTGTATGTTAGACAGCTTTGTCATTGTTTGCTAAGCAGCCAATCTCAATGAGCCACAGCAGTTGTGAAAAGGTATAAGAATAGCAGTAGAAAAAAATAAAAAACTTCTTCGACTTTGGATTACCGCAAGTGTGTGCTTTCATGTCCACCTCGACAAAGCCACAGCAAACCACTCGCCACTGAAGAAGGCCTGATCCTGACCATCCTGGATATTTTCCCTCACAAGAAGCAGGCAAGCAGACAGAGATACACGGGAAAAAACCTCTGGCTCCCTGGCGCTGCAACAGTGCTTATCAGAGAAGTTCACATTCCGGCTGTTTGGAGAACAAAGAACAAGAGAAGCTTGGCCGTCCGGACGCACTTCTGGCAGGAGACCTCAGTCCATCTCTCACGGAGTGGTGTCTGTTTGGCTCCCCAGTTCAGGAATGAGGATGGGCAGCTGCTGCAACCTCGCGGTCATAAATGAGATGTGATAAGCTGTAGATGAGCTGTGCCCTCTAGTGGGGGGAGCTGCAGAAGAGCCTTCCGGGGGAGGCTGTCCCAGCCCACGCCAGGAACACACTCCCCTGGCCTCTGGAGGCCTCCAGGATACTTACACCAGCCAGGCACACTTTGTTTAGGCATCTCAGCCCCACCATCTTCTTTTACAAAAGCCCTTCACCAAGGCCTCTGAGATGTGACGTCTGCTGGGGCAGAGGAGGCTGGTATGAAAATAACAGAGCAGCACAAACGGGGGATGCGGTTTCTCTTAGCAGTGACAAAGCTGTCGCTGTCGCGTCAGAGACGGGTAAAGAAAACTACACAGAGTCCAGGCTTATGAACAAGTGGAAGCGCTTTAATAATTCTCTGACTACTTTTACAGGATAGATCACAAAAGTGTGTTGAGTGGCAATAGGTAATTGGTTCCTCGGCCATCCACCCCTTGAGAGGATTGGCCAAGCCCTAAGATACCTAATTCCATAATATTTTCAAAGTCAAAGCCATAACAATCTTGCAAAACAGCCTGCGGGTGCAAGAAGTTTAGAAAACTGTGACCTTGTTTAAAATAGTTTACATAGGAAAGACAGTCTTGTCACAGAATATTGAGAAACGGCTGAAGAATTTCTCTGCTTTTTAGCACCTACACAAAGCCATCCTTTCATAAGGCTTTGAAGCCTCTCAGCCTTTCTTTCTACTAAAAATTAGGTGCTTCGTTTAGCTGCATGATGCTACCAGCGCCTGTATGTTTATAAGCGTTTTGGTCTTCAACAAAGGCTTGAGTAAGTCATTAAGTGATGTAATAAAGTCAAGGAGTTAACGTGTGAAGCCGGCTTGTCAGGTTGAGTTAAGAAGGGCTATGTGGGCGAGTAACTGCTGTTGGGAGAGGGTGTTTTGAGTATTTTTATGTAGGTGCTCGGAGTTTGTTTCAGGAATTGGGAACTCCCGAAGGCTCCACGATTGACGTCACGGCCTCACCGAGTGTATGACGTCACTGCATGCATCATCCAGCAAGCTGCGGATTGGACAAAGAGAACAGCCAATGGGGGTCATCCCCTGGGCAAATGATTGGTCAGGAATGAACCGCGGAGCGAGCCAATCGTATCGGACATGCAAATGAAGGATCGGAAGTGGACTGACCAATCGCGAGCCGAGCCGGAGGCTATATAAACTGTCCTGGGGGGCCAGCCGTGGGCTTTCCTGAGGTGGCCGTGCTCGGGTGCCGCGTCCTCTGCCTTGCCATTTGGGGTATTTGGGCTACTTCCTATACTCCTCCTCAGTTACTGTTAAATAAATAACCACTAATAACTGGCAACTTCGGGAGAGAGTGCTTTTGACGCTGTAGGTTCAAACCACTGGGTAAAGTCATCGCTGTGGGTGAGGATTCCTGCTGCAGCAACCCCAGCCCGAGATACCCACACTCCCAGCCCTTCCAAAATCCTGAAATGCCTTCCTGCCCCCTTGCTGTGCCAATGCAAGCGTGCACAGAGATACACAGTGAAGGACTGGCTAATCCAAAATCCTAGAAAAAAAAAAAAGGCTTTAGATCAGCTCCTTTGGAAAACAAGTTGTAGGAGAAAGGGGTGGGAGTACATTAAACTGCTTCTGGGCTGGAAAAATTACATATATTCATGGGGTTGTTAGGAACTGTGCTCAAATGATCCCCAGATCCAGCTCTGGCCTCTGCAGAGCTGATGGGAAGGACCTGGGAACGCAAACTACACGTGGCTTTGTGTCATTGAAATGGGAAGTAATTGAACTGCAGTGCTTAGGCCTTGAAAGTCACAAGACACCTTTTTCATTTCAAAACTAGGATACTGTTTTTAAGCTTTCGTGTAGGACTTCTGATTTTCACTCTGTTCCCTATAACCATTAGGATTGGATTTTAAGTCTGTTTCACTTCCAGGTATCTTACTTGAAGGAAAGACACTGACTATGACAAGAGGAGTGGCAGAAACACAAGAATTATCTTCATTCAGATGTTTAATTATCAGATCATCCCATTCTCCCTCCAGACCCGTTTTCCCAATGCAATATAACATGCTGTGATTTCTCTCTTAAGATACTAAAGCTTTAACAAGAGCAGCCTTCTTCAAAACACTGACCCCCCCCAGCTGCCTGGGGTAACCAGCTATTACCTTAATTAACAGGCAGGAAAATGCTCAGGTTTTGCTCACTTTGTACCTCCCAAGCTCAGGAGCAGCTGGTCTTGCAGCTGAAGCGTTTTGCCAGACAAGTGGGCATGTCTTCTCCCACAGAACAAATCCCCTTGGCAATCCCAAGCCCGGGATATCTGAGCCTGGCACAAGACCAAAGCCAGGTCTAATGTTCGTCAGCACAAACTGCCATGTTATAAAAACCCGGGGAAGGACTGATCCCGGATATGCCATGGCTCCGGCCGCACCCAGCCCTCCCCGGTCCTCAAACCGAGGTGCTTTTACCCCCATTTCCTTGGTAGCTGGGCTGCTCTTGGATCCCGAGACATGGGGAAAGCCCCACCCACCCCTTCATCCGTCTGTCTGTCCGCCCATCCATCCACCGCCCAAGCCCGGCGTGGGAGGTGGGCAGGGAAGGGCAGAGGGAGCTGGGGGCACGGCCACTGTGGCCACAGCCTCGTGCCGTCCTGTCTGGCTGCCAGACCTTAGACCCGGTGTCAGGTCTAAGGTTCACTGATCCCGGGCTGCCTCTCACCTTTGACACCGCTCCCGCAGCCGGTGCTTTTGCTTTCAGCAGCTCCCGGCACGGAGAGGCTGGAACACACGGATGGGGCCGTCATCCTGTCACCCCTGACACACGCACCGGACCCCTGCGAGGACAGCAAGGCTTCGGGAAGGTAAAGGCATCCTCTGCTCAGGAATTCCTCACCAGGCGGGCCCCCAGCCCCGACCCGCCCTCTCCAAGGGTGCCTTTCCCAGGCAATCTCCGGAAAGACTCTCCTCCTCACGGGGCAGCCTCACGTCCAAGGCACGAAGGGTGCACGAAGGGTGCACGAAGGGTGGCACGGTCCTCAGTGACTCCCTGCCCCAGAGAAGAGGTTTTAGGAAGCCCTCTGCCTTGCCCCCATCCTCCCAGAGCTGTTGTGAAGGTCTCTCCCACAGCCCAGGCCGGTCCCGTTTATTGCTGCCTCACTTCCCTGCGTGGTTCGTGATCCTTCTTCCCTTGCCCTTCGCTTTGAGGGGAGCTGCTCGTTCTGAGAAATCATCACAGTGTAAATCTAATATTTACACATTAAGTCTTTGCAGTTGGCATTTTTGCGTCCCCTGGTAACCCTGGCTTAAGTGAACTTTCTGAGTGGCCACGGTCCTACTTAAGCCGGAGCTTAAGCAGGTAGGAGGAGGCTCCCAAAAATAGAGGAGAGCTTTGAGCCCAATGCTAGAAGTTAACTGGGGAGGTAGGTGCATGACAACTATTTTGGGGGGAGTGGGGGGGGAGTTAAGTATTTAGATCTGAAAGGACCTAAAGTATCCTGTCCAAAACCTTCGGGGTTAAGTACTGCAGACTTACACAGTTAAATGTTGAAGTCCTGTAATTTTTCTGAGGTGTTTATTAATTGTTGTTCTGGATCACTGTTGCACCCCTCCGGAAACTCAGCAAATGGCTTTAATGGTTTTAGGACCTAGAAAAGCTTAGACACCAGTTAGACATCATTACACTTAAACAACATTAATTTTCCAGGCAGCTAAGCAGAGTGTTAAATAAGACTTCTCAGAGACTCCATCCCCAAAGGTATGCATGACTTTCCTTTTTTTACTGCTTTCCTTTGGAAATAAAAGGCTTATCCCCAACAATAAACACACCAAGATCCCTCCAGCCCAGGTTAAAGATGCTGAACACAATTTCCTGGGTGCAGCAATGTTTAATCCTCCGTTAGGAAGTGAGAAATGATTGGTGGTGTGGCTGTTTGGGAACTCACCTTCAAGGTAAGTGTAGGATCAAGCAAGCCTGCCCCTAATACCTGCTGTTAGACACAGCTGCCACAAAATATTAAGCTGTATCTGGAGACTAAATCTACCAGCAGGATTTTTACAGCTGATTGAAGATAAATTGGTTTATTTCCTCTGACTATACTGGATATGAGCAGGTTGAGCTTTCCCTGCCCCTCAGCGTGGCCTCTCGGTACAAGGAGAGGACCTGCATCACCTCAGCTGTTCCCCAGGCTGCTCTCCAGATTGATCACAGGAGATGTCTGGATGCTTTTCCCGTAGTCCCTTATCCAGCAAGTGCAGCGTTTTACTTTGTACTCTCCTTTTCCAATAAAAAACGAGGGCAACCCCACCCCCATTTCCCCCTAAATCCTGTTTTCCGTGGAATCAGAACAAAGCCGCTTGTTTTGCTTCCTTGCCATGCTCCTCAGGTGGGAAGGGAGACTCACCCTCTGCCTCTTAACATAGGGAAAAAACAGTTTCAAGTGAGCTTTGGCAAAGCTCATTGCAGTAAATCTCAGGTGAGTTTTGTTCCAGCATCAACCCAGCTTTCTAAGGTTGAACAGAGAGCAGCAGAGGGAAATGATGAGAAACTGTGTTTAATATAGACAATCCTGGGTAGTTTTCAAGCAGCTTCTTGCTTCCTTGTAGAGTTTTATGGCTTATCACTGACAATGACTGCCCAGAATGGATGGCAGTCTTACTTCCAGCCTACAAAGAGGCAAGTGTATGCAATCAATACCGTAAGGAGCACACTTCTGCTGTGCCACGGGGCTTATCTTTTTCCTGCTTGAAAAATAATGTCTGACTAGGTGTTCTGCACAAACTGTGATCCTGCTGTTCATCACAGGGCTGCACGAGCTGGGGGAGGTGATGTTACCTGTGTTTTTAAAGGGGATTAGAGCCCATCTCACCCAGCAGAAAAACTACTTGGATGTAAAGATACGGACCTGGGTTCAGCCAAGGAACACTCTTAATGACAGCCGTAATGAAGAGTTAAAGGTCTGGAGCCTGCCAGATTGCAGAGGGAGGACAGGCAAAATAAAGGAGGCACGTGGGATGAGCAGCTCGCAGGAACAAGGGGCTTTTGTCAGGGCAGGGAGCTGCAGAGAGCGGGGAGCTCCATGGCTGGTGCTGCTGTAGGTGTCTTTGTAAAGGCACTTCTTGCTCGCCAGCCAAGTTCCACAGCCAGATTCCTGAGGTCCTGAGGTAGAAATTGCACCAAATCTTCATCTTGCAGATCCCTGCTGTCTGCCTGACCAGGGCTTTCTTCCACATGGAGGGAAGCCCCCCATTCCAGCAGTGTTCACCCTGGCATCCTGCCCAACCCCCCGTGAACTTTCCTCCCTCCTTTGTAACCGCTCACATGAGCTGAGTGTTTTTGGAGGAGGAGCTCTGCAAGGAGGAACCAGGGCAAAGCAAGGCAGAGTGTTATTTGCTGCCCTGCACTGGCAGTGCCCACCAGCAGCGGGGCAGTGGCACTTCTTGACCTCAGGGCTGGGAGGAGGGGACACATGTGCCACCCAGGAGGGCTCCCACTGGCCAGCCTCTTCCCAGGGCACAGCCAAGGCTCTGCAGCAGCTCTCTTCGAGTCAGGTTTGAGGCAATCACTGTCCCTGGGTCTGTGTTTCCCTGCCATCCCTGGGCACAGAGTGGCTCCAGTCACACTCTGGGGTGACATGGGGGTGGCACTCCAGGGTCTTGGTTTGTCTGGGGGCATTTACCTTTGCCATCTGGTTTGTGTGCTGCTGCTCCTCGGGGCTGCTCGGGCCAGGGCCTCTCACTCCTGAGGCTCTCCTGATACAACTTCTAACCGGGATAAATGTGGGACATCAGCCTGAGCTCTTCACCAGAACTCTGGGGAAGGAGGTGTGCTGGAGAGCAAGGCACAGCCAGAAGGGATTTCCCTCTGCCGGGAAATTCCTCCAGCTTGTCCCCTTAAAGGAGATGCACCAATCTCTTTGCCTTCGTCCAAGGAGGCTTCCGGCATCGAGTTTCTTCCTAAACATCTCCACCTTCTGGTCGTAACTGACAGTGGCAGATGCTTCGGTGCATTAATGATAGTAACGATTTTATTCCAGCCTGTTTCGAAGTTAAGCCCCACCTGCCCTGCTACTGCTGGGCTGGAGCTGCTGCAGGAGGCTCAGCCGATCCTGGGGTCACTTGCAGATGTGCCTTGAGTAGAGCTGGTTTCCTTGCAGGCCATGGCACAGACGGTGACACCGGGCATGTCCCTGGAGGGGCCTCGTCCCTCCTACATGTACAAGGTGGTCCTGCTGGGCAGCATGTCCGTGGGGAAGTCAAGCCTGGCCTACAGATACGTGAGAAACGACTTCAGGGAGCTGCTGCCAACCGTGGGATGTGAGTGAGTGGCTCCAACAGCTCAGAGGCTCTGGGCAAGAGACCAGGGCTGATGCACTCCTCTGCAGCAGGGTGGGATGCAGGAGAACTGCTTGGTCCGTCTTGCAGTAGCACAGACCCACTTTGGCACATGATGCAGATTTGCCCAAAAGCCAGAACCGAGCCCTTCACAGCTCTGCAGCCCATTTCCTCAGCACCAGGCCACAAGCAAAGCCACATCCACATCACCCAAGTCTGGCTTGGTGCTGCTTTTTAGAGGCAGGTGAGCAGCAAAATGAGTGAACCCTGGGATTCAAACTGTGCAGCCCATCTGCTCTTTGCATGCTGGGCTGCCCTCCCAGCTATTCAGGCACCCCAGGGGGGTCTCTTAGAACAGTTCGCATTAAAGATCACCTAGTTTCAATCCCCCCTGCCTAGGTCCTATAGCCCCTAGACACTGTATGTATTCATTTCATGTGATGCACCTGGGTTTTGCCTTAAGAGGGCACAGCAGGCACAGAGGCTGTGATCCCACCTGTACTGCAGAGCCAGCTGGTGAAGCAAAGCGGAGCTTCTCCTCTTGTCCCTCTGCCTTGTCCCTGGCTGGTCCACAAGCAGCCATCTGCTCCTCAGGAGCAGGGATGGAGGCTCTCCTCCAGTGGGAGCCCTTTCCATGGCTATTCCCATTCAGAGCTCTGACCCACCAGCCAGGTGGAGCTGTGTCTCTATCTGGGGGCTGTTCTGCAAGGCTCAGAGTTATCCAACATCAAACCTGCTGTCAATCCACCCGAATCTGCTGCCAGGAAGGGCCTTGTCAGCCCAGTGCCAGTGATTACAAGAAGCCCCCCTCTCCCTCCCCCTGGATTCTGTGCATTAGAACATCATCACTGACCCTTGGGATGGGTTTGGTCTCAGGGCAGGGGTCCTGAGCTCCCTGCTCTTGCTCCAAGCGAACACACACCCTGCACCTTGCCTGCAGGCTCCTTCTTCACGCAGACACTCAACCTGGACGAGGCCACTGTCAAGTTTGAGATCTGGGACACGGCAGGCCAGGAGAAGTACCAGAGCGTCTGTCACCTCTACTACCGAGATGCCCACGCCGCCCTCCTCGTTTATGACATTGCTAACAAGGTGAGGCCCCTGGCAGGACCACACCACCACCCAGAGGTGATTTCTGCTGCCATGCACCCCCATCCAGGGGTGATTTATCCCTAAATGTGTTTGAGGGCTGGTGACTTGTTTCCCTGAGAAGGGCAATCAGAACCACCAAGCTGGTGCCACCCGACCAGCTTGGTCTGAGACAAAGGGATTCAATCAAAACCAGATCACTGGGTGGTTTTGTCTCCACCTCTCCAGCAAACACTCAGCAGAGCAAAGCTGTGGCTGGAGGAGCTGGAGAAGAGATTCCTTCCCGATGAAATCGTGATTGCTCTGGTGGGCAACAAGACAGACCTTGCTGCTGAGCGAGAGGTCACCACCGAGGTGAGTGCCCGGGGTTCCCTCATCACCCCTCACAGAAAGCATTGGGATACATCCAAGGAAAATGTCCAGGGAAAGCCAAGAGTTTAAGAGGTTTTCAGACATCTCCAAAGTCCTTGTACAATTATTGAGCCACCATCAAATGCCACCATAAAACTGAACAAGCAGCCCCAGAGGGGGCAGGGGAATAACTCTGCTTGTCTCCCCTTAGGAGGGGGAAGAGTTTGCACTAACAAAAGGCCTCCTGTTCATGGAGACATCTGCAAAATCCAACCATCAAGTGAATGATATCTTCATGGGTGTAGGTGAGTTGTGGGATGGCACTAGGTGAGAGCAGAGGCAGGTGAACCACGGTCCCAAGCCCCTGAAAAGCTCACCCCCTTCATTGCTCCCACTTCTCACTGAGATGTTTCTCCCAGCCGGTCCAGCCTGCGCCACCCCTTAAGGCAGAAGGATGGACAGATCCATCCCAGGATATTCCAGTGTCAGAGATGGATTTCAGGCCTTCTCCCAGAGCCACAATTTCATTTTGCCTCAGTATCCAGTCTAGGCACAATGGTGTCCCCAGCTCAGCTGTTCAGGGAGCTGTGGGATGGTCCCCTGGGGTGGGACACAGGGTGGCCATTGCATCCCAGCCTCTGGCAGGAGAGAAGAGCCCTTCCTTGCCTTGTGTTTCCTCCTAGTCCAAGAGCTCCTGAGGAGGGAAAAAGAGAAGGCATCCAAGCTATCCCCACATGGGAGGTCAACCGTCGACCTGAGGGCGAGCGGGGCGAGGACGAGGTGCTGCCGGAGCTGAGGATGGGACGCTCTGCACTCAGCAGGGCTGGGCTCGGCCTCCACGAGGGGCAGTGACAAAGCAGGGGGGGACTCAGAACTGCAGGAACAGCTCAGCTGGACCACCCTTCCTCTCAAAGCCAGTTCAGAGCCCATCCTGGTGCGTGGTGCAGCCAGGAGATAAAGCACAGGGGTTTCTTCCACCAGTCTTCCATTTCCAGAGAAGAGCACGAGCTGCCAGGAACACTGCCACCAACCCTGACTGGTGACATCCCCCCACCCCCAGCTGTCACCTCCTCCATCTCCCTTTCCATCTGGAAAGGGAGGGTTTGATTTCCCAAAGCAAAGATCCTGGTGGTTTTACACCCAGGCTGCAAATAAAGAGAATATTGCCCTAAAGATGTGTTGGGTTTTCTTCCCTGTCCTGCACGTCAGCCTCGGGAACCACAGGGAGCCTGGAGGTGGCAGGGACCAGAGCCAGTGCTCTCCTCACCCCATCCACCCCATTACAGGGGTCACAGCCCATCCTTAGGAGCAGTCACAGAGCCAGTACGGGGCCAAAGCCAACATGTGGTGTCACATCACAGTGCCCTGTGTCTCGCTGGGCCTCCCCTTTCCACATAATGAGCCGACTGTGGGAACTCACCGTGGCTGGAAGAGGAGAAAATCCCACCTGTGCTCCCTCCAAAGGCAGCACCACTCACCCTGTCTGCAGGGCAGTAATCTCAGTTTTTGGGGCATGGCAGCGTGGTGGACAGAGCATCACACTCTCCCTGAGAGTTTCTGATCCCAGCTCTGTGAGATGGGGTGGCTGTTTCTGACCGAAGCTCATGGAAATGAAGGTGTTGGGGGCACCCCTGGGAGCCGGCACACTGTGGGACCCCAGGGGATAGACCTGGGAAAAGGGTCCTCTGGGCTTAGTTTTAGGGTGTTTTGTGGGGTGTGAGGAGATAAACATGAGAGGGAAGTGCTGTCGTGCTGCACACACTGCCAGGGCAGACAGAAAACCATGGCGACCATGCAAATTTGGGGGTCACACCCGCCACGCCCGCCCATGCCGCGTTTTGGAACAGAGAGGCCGGGACACGGGTGAGAGGAGAAGGGTTTTTATTGTCAGCTCCGGTTCAGGGGTTCAGCGCCTGCCGGGGAGGGTGGGGGTGCGGGTGGGGGGCTGCCCAGCCTTGCTGCCGCCTGGCCCCGCCGGGGTGGGTGCCCCCGGCCAGGGCTTGCCGCCTCCCAAAGCGCCCCACCGGCCGGATCCCGCGGCCCGTGTACCACGAGGGATCGATGTCCGGGTCTGCGAGGGAAAAGCCGAGGATCCGTCAGGGGCTTGGAGGACACGGAAGGGGATGGGGCATTGCGCCCATGAGTGGGGGGACGGCGAACACCAGGGGAGCAGGGAAGGGGGATGAGGAGGCTCAAAGCTGTTGCAAAGGCTGTTTCAAAGCAGACCTGTGCTCCTGCTCAGTGGCAGCACCTCCTCACCCCCCAAATGCAGCTGAGTCTGGGGATGCAGAGGGGGCTGGAGGCAGGGGGTTGGCTGGGGGGAGTCCCTTACTCATATTCTCCTTACTCCTGATTTCCATGGAGTGCTCGAGAAGGCGGCCGTGGGTGGTGGGCAGGGTCAGGCAGACGAGCAGCAGCCACACGAGGCAGGCAACCCCCAGCTTCATCCCCAGCACTTTCTGGCCACAGTGACTTGGCTCTGAAGTCCCCTGAGCCCTGCTGAAGACTGCGATGTGGCTGCAGGAGAGAAGGGATTTGGCTGTTGATGTGTGTCCCCACCACAGCATCCCTGGGCCTGCAGCAAAGGGCTTGGGGACAGCTGTGTCAGAACCCGGGGGTTTTGCTGGGGCTGATACATCTGCGGAAAACGTCACCTCCAGACATGAGCTGCACAAACCTCGTGTTCACTAACGTAAGTTTTGATCCTAGCCTAGTGCCCTAGGTCAGGCCTGATCCTCTCTGGGACCCCCAGTACACCTGTGGTACCCCACAGCCCGGGGGGGTGGGGTCCACCACCAAAATGCAGGGCTGGCTGCACCAAGCAGAGGCTGCAGAGCCACAGATGGGTTTTGCTGATGGATGGATGGATGGATGGATGGATGGATGGATGGATGGATGGATGGATGGATGGATGGATGGATGGATGGATGGATGACCACCTCTGTACCCTTGGAATCCACCCCTGGAGGAGGCTGCTAAAATGATAAGCTGGGAACCCCCCGTGCCACACTTCACGGCACTGAGGTGGTGAGCAGGACCATGCAGGGCGGGCTGAGTGATGGGCTGGATTTCTGCAGCCTCCTGAAACGAGGGAGAGGGGCAAGGGACCGAACAGGGAGAGCTGAGTGAGGCAGGACACGGCGGGGGTGCTCCATTTCCAGGGACTTTTGCAAAGGAAAAGTTTGCAGCATGCTCAGCAGGAGACAGACCGGGCTCCTGGGAGCTCAGGTTTGCTGTGGCCACCAACTTTTGGCACCCCCCCAGCCGGCTGGACAGACGCGAGGACGGACACACGGAGGCAAAGCAGCGCTCGGGAGTTACCCAGCAACAAAAGCATCCCGCGAGGGAGAGAAAAGCGTCGCTCCGGGCGCGGGGCTGCACTTACCGAGGCGAGGCGAGCAGAGGTGCCCGGCTGCCGTCCCGCTGAGCCCGGTGGCGGCTGTCTGCGCCGGAGTCCCCTCCGGTCGCTGCTTTTATGGCCGGTTTCGTGCTGATGTCAGAGGCGAGCCCCGGCGGGGACCGAGCCGGGGCATCTCCCCTCCCCGCTGTCCCCTCTCATCAAATCAGCACAGGCATGGATTTTCGTGACTCAGAAGGGACCAGCGTTTTATCTTACGATGGCTGCGGGAGACAGTTTGAGAATATGTTAATCCCTGTCCTCGACCCAGGGTTATTTCGGACAAGGGGAAGCTTTCTGCTCCGTCACCCACCCGGCGCCCGCTGCCCCGAACGCTGGAGAGAACAGTGTAACTCCACCGCGGGATTTACACTGGTACCATCTCCCTTTTCCCTTAAATCCCCACAAAAAAAAACTGCTTTAGGGAAAGCAGTACATTCAGAGACGAGAGGAAAGCAAGATGCTGGGGCACACGGGCTGGCAGGCACGGGCTTGTTGTCTGGGCATGAGGGCTTCAAATCCCCACCCCCCCGGTCCCCCGCTCCCATTTTAAATGGATTTTTAACACTTCTGATGTTTATTCTGCTGGATGTGACACTGGAGGAGCCAGCTTGGGACTCCAGCACGAGGGTCAGGTGATGTCCAAACACAGGCAAAACTGGGACTAGAGACATCCCAAATCAGGGACATCTCTGTGCTGGCAGGTTTGTGAGGACACCGTGACTATTAGGGTGTGGGCAGGGGGAAGGTCTCTGTCTGCCACCCCTATGTGGGGCTGGCTTTGCCCTGCGACAGAGCTTGATCGCATGCAGTGCCCAGCTCCAGTGCCCGAGCACAGCTGGAGCTGGGGAGAGGTGGCAGGAGCAGGATGTGACACAGGGGGATCGACGGGGAAAGGGCTGAATAGAGGAGAACCTGCCCCACTTTGGGATTCAGCCGTGGAAATCCCCACCCCGGGCTCAGCAGGCCTCTCCCTACCCCAGCGCTGCTACTAATATTTAATACAGATTCAAAGCAATCCCTTGATGCTGTGGGCTTGTGTCACTGTACACCTAGAATGGCGAGTAATGACACAATCCAAGTTCAGGAAGAAAGTGGTTATTTAATTAATTTTGACTTATATAACTTAGTTCCCAAAGATGACAAAAAGTTATTGGATCTTGGACCAATCACCCCCTGTTCTACTGGCTAAAGCTCACAACACCTACTTCAAAATATTATTTCACTGTGTAAAATAACAACTCTGAAAAACAGATCCCAGGTGCACAGATAAAGAACTAGTTTACAAAAACCCGTAGCAGTGTTTTTCATAGCTTTCATGAGAAACACAGAGCTCTCACAGAATGCTGCAGAGAGCTGAAAAATTTCTCTACCAAAGCTTTTCAGCTTCTACAGGCTTGTGTTTCTCGTGGCTTCAGCTGCTAGACCGGATTGAGGGTTTCCATGTGACAGGAAAGGTGATGTAGGTGAGGCAACCAACACCACTCATTCCTTACTGCGAAGAAACAATCCTTTATTAACCAGCAGCTGAGAACAGGTACCAAGGTAAGCTCACGAACCCCAACAGCAAGGCAGAGCATAAGCGGCACGTGCGCAACACCAGATCCTCTCCCACGCCGTGGTGGCTGAGCAAAGGACGAGGTACTGGGCCCCACTCAGTCTTTATACCCAGTCCCTTAAGCCCATTGGTCCGTTTTGGATCCTGCACGCCCAGTCCTTTCAGCCCATTGGTCCGTTTTGGATCCTGCACGCCATTGGCTCGTTTCTCCTGCTGCCATTGGTCCATCCCAACGGTGCCTTTTCCACCAATCATTTCCCGAGCGCCTCCACCGATTGGTCCATGCCGCGTCCAATCCACGTGCTTGGTTGTAGGTGCTAAAAAGCCGAGAAATTCTTCAGCCTTTTCTCAATATTCTGTGAGCAGACTGTCTTTCCTATGTAAACTATTTTAAACAAGGTCACAGTTTTATAAACTTCTTGCACCTGCAGGCTGTTTTGCAAGATTGTTATGGCTTTGACTTTGAAAATATTTTGGAATAGGTCTCTTAGGACTTGGCCAATCCTCTCAAGGGGTGGATGGCCGAGGAACCAATTACCCATTGCCACTCAACACTCTTTTGCGATCTATCCTATAAAAGTAGTCAGAAAATTATTAAAGAAAAGCTTCGGCTTCCACTGTTCATGAGCCTGGACTCTGTGTCGTTTTCTTTATACGCCTCGGACGTAACAGCGACACTCGGTGACATCACTCTCAGCTGTTGGAACCATCTAGAACGCTTCCCCTTGACCCGGGGTGTTGAGTGAATGCAGGTGTTACACCCGGTGCGCTGCCCACAACTTGATATAACAACATAATTAACACAGAAAACATCGACTAGCCCAACTCCCGCCATTAACGTATTCACCAACTTACTTAATTAGCTACAGAACTTAATTAACTATAGAAAACTAGAACTTTTTTGTAACACGTGCAAGCTGGGGCAGTGCATTTGCTTCAGGATCAGCCCCTCCGCAGCACCGCCCACCCAGCTTCCCCACTGGGCACCGCTGACCCGCAGTTCTCACACCTGTGGCTCCGTGGCCAGTGCCGGACCGGTCACGCGGCCCTCCTGATCTGCACCGTCTGCCCCCGTTTGGCTTCCGTGCTGCTGGTTCAGCTCCTGTCTGCTCCACCCAGCCAGTTTTAAAGCAAGGAATGCACAGGTTGGTTAAAGAAATGGATGGACATGGAGTTGCTGGAGCAAGTCCAGAGGAAGCCATGAAGATGCTCCGAGGGCTGGAGCCCCTCTGCTCTGGAGCCAGGCTGGGAGAGCTGGGGGTGTTCACCTGGAGAAAGCTGTGAAGACACCTTAGAGCCCCTTCCAGTGCCTGAATGGCCTTCAGGAGAGCTGGAGAGAGACTTTGAACAAGGGCCTGGAGTGACAGGACAAGGGGGAATGGCTTCCCACTGCCAGAGGGCAGGGATAGATGGGATACAGGGAAGGAATTGTTCCCTGTGAGGGTGGTGAGGCCCTGGCACAGGGTGCCCAGAGAAGCTGTGGCTGCCCCAGGATCCCTGGAAGTGTCCAAGGCCAGGCTGGATGGGGCTTGGAACAACTTGGCCTAGTGGAAGGCGTCCCTGCCCATGGCAGGGAGTGGGAGGAGATGGGCTTTAAGATCCCTTCCAACCCAAACTGTTCTGGGACTCTATGAGAACAGAAAGGAGCCTTCGCTCGAGTGTGCTGACAAACAGACACTGGGAAATTGGTGGGTGGTTCTGGACACAAAATTGGCTTTATTGCATGATTTAGTGTGGATTTATTATAATCTCTACACAGGCAAATGGGTCAGGAAACCAGCAAAGAACAACGTGGGTGGCTACTGAACGACGCCTCGGTCAGCACTGCTGAGGCTCCCCGTGAGGATCCCTTCACAGGGGCAGGCGTGGAAGGACTTGAGTCATGGCTGAAACCAGACAAGGAAGAGATGGGCTTGGGGTGAAGGCTGAACCCTGACACCAGAAGGGTGGGTGCAAACCCTTCGGATGATCTTGGTGGAGCTCCCTCTTGCCAGCCAAGGAGCTGCCATCCCAGCACAGGCACTAGCTGGATCCAGTGAAGCCGCAGTGTCTGGGAGAGTGTCTGCAACAGCAGAGGTTTGCACTTACCCTTTTGAGCTTCAGCCCAGAAGGATTTAATTTTAAATTAAGAAACTGGTTTTGCTTCCAGCTGGGAAGCCCAGACTATAGACTTACAATACTCTCTGGGATGACCACAGGACCAATTCCTAGGAGTTAGCAGCCACTACTACTACCAAAGCCAAACGAATGTGCTACTTGCATGAGAATTCACCCTACTGCTCGTAATTAAAGTGGTTTTAGCCCAGATGCACAGGAATTGCCTAAAATGATCCAGCCTGGGTGGCCACGGAGGGAAAACTGTCAGCATTGGTCTGATATCCTGTTCCAGCTGCGAGCGATCCTCCCCACTTTGCCCACTGGGCAGGGAGGGAAGGAGGGAGGAAAGTGGGGGCTACACAGGACAGGGACTGAGCAAAAAACCTCTTCCAAAGTGACCTGCAAGAGAAAGCAACCCTCTTCCCATCCTGATGCTCTGGTCACAGATATGGGGCCAGTACTGATCCACTGGGCTTAGTGGATGTGGAGAATTGAATATTGGGGGAAAACAAACATCTTTGGGGATCTGGGGGAGGCTGATGCCAGGGGCCCAGGGCCACTGCAGCCCCCGAGGGTCATCACAGCCTCTCCAAGGCATGGGATGGGCCTAAGAGGCTCTACAATGCCATCTCCAGGGACAGGGGACATGCTCACCCACAAAGTGCACCTTGGCAGGGGCTGACCCCTCTGTGGAGCAGAGGAGCGCCTACACTCTGCTTGCTGGGGTTCTGTATCTTGCTGATACAGCCTCACATGGAGCAGAGATATCTTCTAGAGGTGGAAAAGCAAACCAATCCCCAGCAAGCCCTCCAGCCTTTCCTCCCACTTTTCTTGCTGCTGCTTCCCTCAAGCCTTGCCTCGCTCCCATCCCCAGATGGCCACAGCTGCTTCAGGCACGTGGCAGAAGCCTCAGAGGGTGTTTGCATGGCTTGGGGCAAAGACCAAGCGCTCACTGGGAGGGAACCAGCACTGCTCTCATCCTGCTTTGCTGCTCAGGGAAGGGAAGCAAAGCTCCAAGGGACATGGCAGGGAGTTGGGACCAGCATCAGGATGTGAATCCCAGCACTGGGATGCCTGGGTCCCTCTTCTTCCTGGGGTGTCCCAAGCACATTCCACACTCACTGTCAGCTCCTGTCCCTGCTCACCAGCAGCCTGGGAGAGAGCAGGGACAGGCACCGACAGCTTTTGCCAAGCGAGGGCTGTGTCCCTGGCCCAGTCCCTGTGCTGAATGTCACACTGACATCCAGCTCCCTCCGAGGAGCTCGCTCCTGCTCTGCACTTCTCTGGTGACCCAGTACCAAAGAGCTGCCCCAATCCAAGGTCTCATTCCAGCATTGTCCCATGAGAGCCCCTGGCCACGTGTCTGCACCCCAGTGCTTTGCTTCTCTTTCCATCAACTCCCAGCAAGGCCTCCTGCCCATGGCCTCTGGCTTCCTTTCTGTCCAGGGTTTCAGGGAGAGAGGGGCTCAGGAGAAGGAGGAGAAAATGTTGCAGGGAAAGCGATGAGAGGCTTTGCTTTGCTGAGGTCTTGTATCTTCACTGAAATGCAGTAGCAGGAAGGTCCCCTCTCCTCAGGACAGGTGGGTCATCACAGGCTTCTGCAGGGCACAAGAAGGAGGAATCTCAGCTCACCACCGTGTCCATACCACCCTGAGCCACCCCAGCATGCTCCTTGTCCCTTCTAGCAGCCACTGCAGGGCCCTGCCCCATCCCACAGACCACACAGGCAGCGAGAATTCAAAGATGTTCGTCTTTTCTGGGCCTTGGGACATCCCAGACTTCAGGGGGTGACGCCCAGGTGCTCTTGCCCTCACCAGACAGCATGGTGGGACCCATACTGAGAGCTGAGGGCTCCACCAGCTTCAGGAGAGCATGGGGAGGGACAGGTCCCCCTGGAAACCAGGCCTGCAGGCCTCCCACGGGGCTGGGTCCGTACCGCAAAGAGCCGCTCCACCCTCCTGTTCTTCCCGTTGGGGTTCCTCTGCGTCAGGGAGCCGCGGTACACGGAGTTGCGGTCAAAGGAGTCATCGAAGCCTGGAGTGAGGGAAGAGGGATGGGCAGCAGCTCCTCACCCACCTCACCAGAGGTTCCAGCGACCCACCAAGTCACGTGGGATTTACTGATCCCCTGCTGGCTGTGGGTTTGGATGCACCCCGGCAGTCCCTTCTCCGGGAGGGTGATGGGAAGCTCTTCGGTAACATGGAAACAAGAGCTGCTGCTGCTGCTCAGGTTTCCAGAGCACTGCGTGAGCTGGGTCAGCCTGGCAGCAGTCGACTGCTGGGTCCTCTGCTCTGCAAAGCTCCGTGGCACAGCGAAAGCCCAGCTTGGGAGAAGCTCTCACTGCCCCAGCCTGCAACACTCTCCTGATCTGTTAAGTCATCTCCTCTCCTCTGCCACCAACTTCCAGCAGCTGCACCTTTTCAGGCCCAACTGTCCAAGTCACTGACCTGCCAGGCAGGCAGGCAGGAGACCAAATCACCCCCTGGCCCAGCCCCGGCACGGGGGATTAGGTTTGCCTGGTGACGTCTGTCCCCATTGCACATCCCTCTATCTCCTGGCAGGGCTGATGTGTCCCACAGGCTGCCTTTATCTGCCTGCCCTTTGCAGGAAGGAGAGCAGATGACTCCTCCTCAGGATGAGGACGAGGGACCTTGCCACCTACCAGCCCCAGCCTGGGAAACAGCACTGTTAATTGTCTGTGTGAATGGGGGAAACGCCGTTCTACCTCTGCATTAAATGATCTTTCCCCCCTTCATCTTCCATTATCTGGAAGGAGAGCCACTCTTTCCGCCTTCAAGCTTGTGAGGAGAGATAAGAGAGAAATAGAAAAGTAATTTCCTAATGGGTCTCGCTGATATTGGTCAGGATGAAACATTTCCAGTGATTGTCCCCCTGCCACACAAACTGCTGTGCCAAGTTTAAGGTCACCAGATACTTTGGAGCTCTCCCGAGCTGCTGCTTGTCCACAGCTGGGCCCTGCAGGGCTTCTTGCCCCCCAGCAGAGACCAGTGGCTGAGTCAGGTGGGCAGCAGGGTCGAGATTCATGGAGTCATGGAATGGTTTGTGTCAAAAGGAACTTGAAATCCCCTCTTATTCCACCTGCCTGCCACGGGCAGGGACACCGTCCACTAGCCCAGGTTGCCCCAAGCCCTGTCCAACCTGGAACACTTCCAGAGGTGGGGCATGCCATCCAGGGAAGGATACCTTCCCCAAGATGGGCAAGCAAGGGGGAAATCACTGTCAGAAGAGAGGATGGGCTTAGGTGAGGCTTTGAGACCTAACAGCCCATGGGATGCCACAGACAAAGGAATGCAGGTGTGTCTCCCTGGGCTCTGGGGTGGCTGCAGAGAAGTCCTGGTTCGTGGAGGACTGAGCCACCTCGGCCCGATCTCTGCTCTCCCATCACTGTCCCCAGTCCTGCCAGTTGCTGCCTCCTTTCCCAGTTATCCACCACAGGTTTCCCCTGTGGCTGTCCTACCAGCAGGCTGTGAGCACAGGGAATCTACAGCTGGATGCAGACAGAGAGAGAGAGAGGATCAGCATCCCCCAAAGCCCAGCCCAGCCCCCCCCACAGGTCCCCATCGCCCACGGGCAGGGCTGTGGTCCTTACTGGTGATTTCCAGGGGACTGTTGAACTTCCTCCTGAACCTCTGCAGTCCGGGCATTGCCTGCAAAAGAAGGGGAGCAGCCTGCTGTGGGGAAGGGACAGGAGGGCAGAGGTCCCCACTGAGGCCACTGCTTTGAAGGCAGCCCCGTGGAGACCCCAGGCTTGGCGCTGTGCCACGTGCACAGCCTGTGATTAAACACACCCTCACTTTAATGTCGTCCAAAGACTCCCCAGGACTGCTGCTGGCAGGACCAGGAGAATGGAGGCAGGCAGCCTGTGGACAGAGGAAGGCAGAGGTGTCTCTGGGTGTGCAGAAGGAGGCAGACAGCTCGGTCTGCCATGGCAGAGCACCAGGCAGCACGGGGAGAGCTGGGAGCGGCTCAGCAAGCCAGGCAGCCCTTCCCAGCACCCAGGGGCAGCAGCAGCAGCCCAGGGGAGCACGTACATCTTGGAGCTGGGACCTCACAGCCACCACCCTCTGTGCTCACCTGCACACTCGACTTCCTCTTTGCCTTTTCCACAGACTTCACTGTCAGCCCTGCGGCAGACAGAGCTGCGATTCGGGATTCAATATCCGATATCTTTAGAAGGAGAAGAAAAGACACAGAGATGGTGGTTGGAGGATCTATCAGTGGCTTTGTTTGCCATCACTGGCCGGGCAAAGCATCTCTCAGAGCCAGGCCCTCACCTCGCTCTCTGCCTGCTGCACCTGAGCAGCTGCTGAGGCCACTTTGTCCTCCAGCTCCGACAGCTCCGAGTCCGTGGTGCCGCTGTGCTGAGCCCCTTCCTCAAGCTCCTTCAGGGTCTTCTCAAGCTGGTAGGTCTTTCCAGCAGTCAGGTACACCTGAAATACAGCAAAAGGAAAAATCACATTGAAGGATTAACCTTCCTGGAGTTCTCTCCTGGTGTGACTGCAGCCCCAGACGCAGCAGCTCCTGCCACTCTTTTTTGACTGCCCTCTTGCCTTGCAGTACAGACAGTACCAGTCAGCTGTGACACGGCTTTTCATCTCATTTTCTCCCTTCCCTGGGCTTTTTGAGAGCAATTACCAACAGTGTGAAGTGGTAAGAGGCTCAGTGGGAACACAGGAAGGACCAAAACTCAGTAACCTGCTCGAGAAGCAGCAGAGTCTCGGTGCTGTGTGCTCAGAGGGAGAGAGGTACCTGCAAACCAGCTCAGGCTGCTGTGTCCTGTGAGGGCAGAGCTGGGAAGGAGACAAACTGACTTTCCAAATCTGCTCAGTCTATTTTAAGGGTGTCTGTGGTACTGGGAGCAGGGTCAGCCTGCACCGCCCTCCCTTTGCTGCCTAGAGAAGGGTAAAAGGATCTATCCCAATAAAACCTCTGGTTTTACTGCCACTTGTCTCCTCCCAGGTCACTGCAAGGACACAGGTCCAAGCACGGCAGTTCAGGAAACATTAATACATCAGTATGCAATCACATCAGATGTTCAGATGTGGCCACTCTTCTGCTGACTGATCCCAAAATCCCAGTACTGCTACTGCAATTGCTGCTCCTCCAGCCCTCTCAGCTTTCCCTGGGCTGGGCATTGTGCAAAACTGCCTGGCAGGAGCCCTCTTCATGCACTGAACTACAGTTCATCCACATAAATCCCAGCACCACACGTCCCAGAGGTCCCACCCATCCCCGTGAAAATCCTCAGGCCGTGCACCACCCAACTTGTGAGTCACAGGGATTTCTTGTTGGCCCATCAGGCTCTCCCAGTGCCCTCCAAGGTGGGTGGCATGCCTTGGAGAGGAGAACAGAGTGGCCAGCCTGCTGTGACTCAGCCAGGATCCCCGAGGGAATGGCACAATGACACACTTCTCCCAGGGCCATTATCTACCCACCCCTGTCCCAAGCTGACGGCCGCAGCAGCAGCAGCACTAATCCAAAGTTCACATCCTTCCCAGCCCTTTCACCTCTCTTGGGAGAGGGGGAACCCCAAAATCTTCATGCATCCAGCTCTCTTCCCCTGGGATGCTCTATTTGGCCAGAAAGCATCCAGGTGTTGCAGCTCCCTGCTTTTATTTATAAGCTTTCCCCAATGAGAGATGAGCCACAGAAAAAAAACCCCTGCTCCCCATTGCAGGACATTTCCTACAGCAAAACCCGACCACCCAGCTGGAGATGCAACTCTTCTTTGAACTGTTTCTTTGGAGCTTGGCCCAGGGCTCTGTGGATGCAATCCATTTCCACAGGGAATCAATTCTTACGGGTTTATAGTGCTTTAAAAAGTTGTCAGTGCTCCAGGGTCACACAAACCTTGCAGGGGGTTATAAACTTGTCACCTGCACGAGCCCATCAGCCCCAGGCACAAGCAGCCTTAGTGAAGAGATGGGTCACGTTTGCAAACCTGATGAAACACAGTGCTGGGGAGGAACTGAAGGAAGTGGGACACAAGTTTTGCTGGAGCAGGGACTGCCAAAGTCCAGCAAAGTGATGCTACAGCAAGGTGGAACCCACGCTCATCACCCAGGGTAACCAGGAACCAAGGAAAGGGAAGCCACGAGACAGAGCATCTGCTTTTGCTGTTGTACCATCCTCTAAGACCAGACTCTTTAATCCCTCTGCTCTTTCAGTGCTGACCTACCCACTAACAAGAAATTTTGGGGGGGATTCCTTTCTGTTCCCACTCGCTGCTGCCCAGGAGCTCTGGGGAGCCTTACATTTTCCTCAAGCTCCTGGTACACTTCGGCCACCTCTTTCCCATCTGCCAGGCCTGGAAGCTGCCCCGCAGGGAGGGCACAGCCCTGGCTCTCTCCGTGCAACGACTCCCACACTGCTTCCTCCGTGGCGTTTATGGCTCTCAGCACTTTGGCCGTGATCTCACTCAAAGCCTGAGCCGACGACCTCTGCGAGAGCCAAAGTGGAGGGAGGGAGGGAGGGGGGAAAAAATACGGATGTTATTTTAATGTGGTGTATAAAACAACACAAGCCAGGGGTGAGAGGGGCAGCAGACCTCCAGGAGCTGTGGAAAGAGGGAGGAGTGGTAATTAACAGGCTTACGCTGCTCCTGGAGGGCTCTCCACCAGACGGATGCGCAGCTACGGCAGAGCTTTGATCTCAGCCCGTGCTTTCTGCAGGATGGCTGTGACAAAAGAAGTCATCGCAAAAGGCTTGGAAAAGAGGTTGTAGGGGGATGCTTCACTCACTGGAAGCACCTGGCCACCTGGAGGGCCACTCGGTTACTCAGCAGTTAAGATCTAATTGCAGCATATTGCTTTACACCTCAGCGGGCCTGAGCAGGGATGCAAACAACTCCTCGAGTTTGTGGCAAAAGAATAAAAACAACCAGACCCCATAAAATGATTGTATTGCCACACTGCCAGAACTTGGGGCTAATGTCCCCTCTTCCCACCCCAAGGAGCACTGACTGGCAATAATGCCCCTAAGTGCTGCCCTTGGCTTGATGAGGTGCTCAACACATGTAAAAATGGGCTGAAGAAACTCATCATCTCTCTCCCAGCTGATAATTCCCTAGAAACCAAGGAGATGGGGGTGACATATGTGCTGCTTGTGTTTACAACTGCATGTATTTCCAGGCAGGCTGTCCTGCAGAGAACCAGCTAACTCAGTCCAGATGATATTTTTATCATTTTATGGTGCCTTCATGGTACAGCAGAGTTTTCTCACATTTTCCATTAGGATCGTGTGCTTCTATCACAGCGCTCCCCAAATTAGAAGATTTCCTCCTGACTGGAGGAGCCTCCTCTTAAAAATCCCTCAGAATCACACAAAATCCAAACCTGGATCTGTTGTAAGTATAAGGAAAGTTGCTGTTAAACATCATCCACGCTGACAGCCTTTAACCAAGGCTGGCCCAGCTACTGCAGACATTTCTAACTCAGTACTCCTCCCTGCTTCATAGCTGGGTTTGGGGGCAAAGAAAGCAGCAAATCTGGAGGATCCAGGCTTCGTTTCATAAGAAACAAGAATCTTACACTGATACCACACGAATCTGTTCAGGGTTTGAGCCTCTGTCTGCTGCAGATCAGCAGCTCACACGGGAATTAAGTCACCTTGGCTCGGTGAGTTACCACTTATCTGGACTTAATTAGGAATGGTTATTAAGATGGTGCTGATTGTTCAATCCACGAGAAGTTTTTAAGTCTGGCTGCAGCAATCATCTGAAAGCAGCTTTCAGGAAAAAGGAGGCAGTAAAGGACGCTGCGGGTAAGGATGCACTGCTGATCCAGTGGCAGTGAGAGCACAGAAAAGGTACCCAAACCCACCAGGTTTTGTGTCGTGAGGCTGAGGAACAAATGCACATTAAAGGGAGGCCTCGTGGCACCATGAAAGTCACCACAACCTCAGATGAATGGAGCTTCACAGGAGAGGAGAGGGGCAGCGTGGTGCCCGCTTCCTTCCTTTGCCAGCAGTGGATGTGTCGGAGCAAAGGCACACATCCCCCTTCCACAGCCAAGGCAGGAGGGAGGGGATGGACAAACCAGCCATCCGAGAGCCAGCAGGGAATGCTGACCTCTCCCTCTGTGCTAATGGATCGTCTTGGAGGCGCTGCACAACTGGAGACATACTGCAGAGGTGCTGTGATCTGTCCTCCTCCCCCTGAGCCCTGTCCCCATGGGTCACCCGCCACTGAGTAGGGACAGGAGCCAGCACGGTGCTGGAAGTGCAAGAGATGCTGTTCTAGCAGAGTGGGAGTGGGATCAGGGATTTAGGGACTCAGGAGCACTGACAGCTGTGGAAAAGACATTTCAGGCTGTAGCAGGTGCCTGACAAAGGCTGCTGGTACTAAATCATCACCGAACTCTTCTCCCACCCCAGGACTCTTCTCCATAGTGACTTCCAGATCCCGGGACAACTCCTCTAAGTAGATGTGGAGGTCGTGTACCTCTCTGTGACAGGCAGTAGCCTGCAAGAACTCCAAGAGGCTTTACTTTTGACTCTTGGGTAAGATTTGGGAGAGCCTACAAGGAGAAAGGTCCAGATCTAACACCCTGGGACTTCCCTATCCCTTGACATTGTTAAAGCAGACACAGACACAGCCCTGGGAGGCATCCAGCTGGAGGTGTGGGACAGAAGAAGAGTCACATTTTCATGGTGTAAAATCATAAACTACTGAGAGCAGAAGGAATCATGGATGCAGCCTGGAATGATGTGGGTGGTAAGGCACAGATTACCTTTCGAACATCTCTGGCTATGTCATCACTGGAGGAACTCATCTCTGGTTTCTTTGCTCTCCTCTTTTCCTCACGCTCCTCCTCGTCAGAAGACACTTCTTTATCGCTGATGTTGCTGGCTAACTCCTCCAGCTTCCTCTTCAACTCCTCCTCCTCGGCATCGGGATCAGTGTGGGACTCTGGGGCCGGAGACTGAAGGAGCAGAAGGGAGTGGTGTGAGAGCCTCCTGTGCTGGACAACGGGGCATGCCCGGGTCTGGACACGCTCACCAAGCAGAGGAGCTCGAGGAGTGTGACCCCTTTGCAAAGGGGGCTTTGAGCCCCAGCAGCCAAACCACCCCAGGGAACAGCAGAGCCCAGCGAGCCGTGCTCCAGCTCCTCACTGAGGAACACAGACCCTTGACCTAAAGAACTCCCATTTTCCCCACGCACAGAACTTGCTTAGTTTTCCCTGTGGAAAATTGCCTTTCCCCCATCCTTGAAAAGGTGTGCGTGAGGGATTTGGGGGCCAAAAATCACCACGTTTTCCTTAGGAACCATGGTGTGGCTGGTGGCTCTGCGGGCAGAGATCACAGCGACCCAGAGACAAGGTCCACCAGGGAGAGGGAAGCAGCCATGGGAATTGCCACTCCCTGAGGTAACTTTTGGAACCTCTGGGTAATCTCATTTGCGATGAGAAACCACACAGCAAATTTCCCTGTAGGATAGATGGCACGTTGCCACCCACCTCCATTGTTAGGTGCAATTCATGGCAGCTGGGGAAGAATCCTATTAAACTCCCAGGCGCTGGAAGAGATCTTCAGAAGTTCCTGAACTCGCTGACCCTTGCATTAAGGTGGGAATACAATTACCTGCGTCATACCTGGTGGGGTTTTGTCTGAGCTGTTTTTAACAGCCTCCAACAGCAGCATCTGCGGCAGGCAATCTTTTTCCCAGACAACCTATTCCAGGGCTCTGCTATCCTTTCTGCTGGAAAGCTTTGCTTCATAGTTAACCTCAGCCTGTCCCACAGCTGTTTAGACCCACTGCCTGTGCTCTGATTTGCCCTGGATATGGGAATAAAGTGTGGGAACCTGACACTGTGGACACCTCTTACTCCCTTGGTCGGGATTACTGATAGAAACACTGCATGATTACGAATGTGGCCGTCCCCCATTGTGAATTTTAGGAAAAAAAAGGAAAAATTGCATTGTTTCATCGGTGCCTGGGGGCCTTCCCTGTAATTATCACCGTCCATTCTACTGAGCCATCAGCTGCCAGAGAGGTGATGGGTTCACATGAAGGAAAAGAGTGCATAGTCTAAAATTAAAAATCCAAAAATCAATGTTAAGCGGTCTAAGTATTCACAGATTCTACACTGTTGCTCAGCTCTAACTTAATTTAGCTGTTTTCTTCCAAGTTTGATGGCATGGCAAGATGAGGGCAGCTCAGAAGAGATGCAGAAATGCTCCTTGACTCAGATCTCACAGTCACAATAACCAGATGCCTTCCTCGCAGGTACTAATTGAGTGTCCCATGATTTCAAATGAGCTGTCACAGCTCTGCAGATACAGAGACCACCTAACAAAACTCCTGAAATTAGCACTTCATGAAGTATCAGCCTGAAACCCAATTTTCCTTGGGCAGAAGGGGCAAGGAAGGCACTGGTTTGCACGGGGTCTGAATGGGTTAAATTTGCTGCTGTTTCTGTCCTGCCATGCAATGTTCTCTGAGGCGCTCCATCACCTGGGACTGGAGAACAGCCTGCAAGGCCAAAACAGAGGAGTAAACTCAAACAGCCCAGGTCATTGTGGCACAGAGGAGTAAACTCAAACAGCCCAGGTCATTGTGGCACTGAGGGACAGGGTTTAGTGATGGATGTGGCAGGCGAATAGCTGGACTCAATGATCTCTTCCAGCCTAAACATTTCTATGATTTTGCCTGTCCCTGCAGTGCTGGCTGCTTCAGAGAAGCCTCTCCAGTGGCCAGGGGAAGGAACCAGCACAGCCCACGCTCCACCCCTGCAGGATTCCTGCCCGGTTACCTCGTCAGAGCGCGTCAGGATTTTTTCCTCCAAGCGGTTCAGCATGCGTTCAATTGCGGACATGCGAGTGTTGAGCTCATGGATCTACAGGACAGGAGGGAGAGAGAGAGGGAGAGAGGGAAAAGGAGTAGAGAACAGACCAGCCACCACTGCCAGGACAGTGAGGAAACAGTGCAACCAGCAGAGGAAAGCAAGCAGCAGGACACCGCCACCGTGGGCAGAGTTTAAAGACATTAAAAAATAGTATCTTTTAAGCAATGTCTTTAAGATGTCAGTAAGCTCCAGGAGGTGCAGAGCAACCTCAAATCTGGGAGACTCCAAGCGACACCGAACCCCCAGCATGTGACAATTCCCACCAAAGCATCTGGAGCTTTGATGCAGTGAGTGTAAAACCCCATCACCAATAAAAGCACCAGCCTGTAATAAAGCCACCCATCTCACCATCATTCCCATGCTGCCCCAAATTCGAGTCAACATCCATTTTCACTTCCTACTAACATGTTTTTCAGGCTGTAACAACCCCGTCACACTCCTGCCAACACAGTGGTGGAAAGGAAGAGGGAAGAGGGCAAGAATTTCCCATGAAAAAATCCAAGTAGCGAAATCAAACCTGAAAGTTTTCCCCACCGCTTTGAAATTTTCTGGTTTCTCTGTGCATTGATTTACCCAGATGCTTGCCCCTCTCTTCTCCCTCACTCTTCTGACTAAAAATGGGGCATGGAGAGAAGGGCAGAGAAATTAAAGACAGACAAAATCCTGAAAATCAAAGAGAAGTTACTTTCTGTGCTCAAGAACCAAGACAAACCTTTGTGGTGGGGGTGGATTTGGATTAGACACTAGGAAGAAATCCTTCCCTGTGAGGGTGGGGAGGCCCTGGCACAGGGTACCCAGAGAAGCTGTGGCTGCCCCATCCCTGGAAGTGTCCAAGGCCAGGCTGGACAGGGCTTGGAGCATCTTGGGATAGTGGAAGGGGTCCCTGCCCGTGGCAGGGGAGTGGAATGAGATATTTTTCAGATCCATTTAAACCAAAACATCTCTATGATCTATGACCACTGAAAGAATTAAAGGAAGCTTTTTTTTTCCCTTTAGAAATTGAAGTTTTTCTTTCTTTGAAAAAAAACCCACCAAGTCTCTCTCCTTTGATCCAAACAAATAAAACACAAATGATGAGACATACTGCCCATTTTATGACACTACCAGTGCATCACTGCTGCTCTGAGTGGCTGCTGCCCATTCAAAGGGGAACAAGCAGCAAAAGCAGTAAGCAAAGGTGGTAACAAAGAGATGTGAGGGGTGGGCTTTGCTTTGATAACATTTCCATTCTCTCACTTAGTTTTTGTGCTTGCTAACGTTTGATTAATTAGACCCTCACAACAGCTATGGATGATTGCATCTGCTTAAGGGAAAATGAATATAAAAACCTGGCA
Source organism: Struthidea cinerea (assembly GCA_013397865.1). NCBI lineage: Eukaryota > Metazoa > Chordata > Aves > Passeriformes > Corcoracidae > Struthidea > Struthidea cinerea. Next base: position 152,497 of record VZTI01001808.1, on the reverse strand, counting down.
CTATGGAGAGCAGAGCTGTCACTACCACCCTGAACTGAAAGCATCTCCAAGCAGCATTAAACCCTCGGGCACGAAGCACTTCAGTCCATTGCTAAGTGGTTTTTCAGTCCTGTTTAAGGCCTGGGTCTTGCATGCTCCCAGGGACAATAAGAAGCCTCTGATGGCCCATCAGCCTCAGAGATGGTGACAAACCAGGAGTCACCACTGCCCTATCTCCACAAGGAAAAGGTTGGGAGGGATCAGAGCCTAAAGCACAGGCTGCTGTTGATGGATATCTACGAGCATAGGAGCTGAAGAGCTTCATTCTCCTTCCCCATCAAGGCTGGCTTTAATGTGGGGTGGGCACCCCATTAGGGCACATCCCCATCAGGGACTGGTTCACCCTGCACCTCTCTCAGTGTGACAAAGGCTGGCAAACTGTGCTCTGCATTAAAACATTTATGGAGAATAAACTTAAAGCACAGCCCGTAACATCAGGTAGGGGAAACTACCCCTTGCTGCTGAGGAGGGAGGACAGGTTACTCCACCCAAGCTTCTACCAGAAGCTTTATGTAAAGAAGAGGAGCCAGACATCATCAAAGCTTTGGGAATCCAGAACCACTGAGCTCTCCTGAGGTACAGCAGGATGGCTTCTGGGGAGAAACTTGGTAAATTGGAGCTATTCCTTGTGGCTTGGTCCTGTTCCTGCCTGATTTCTAAAATTCTAAAGGCAAAGACCTGCACAGGTACCAATTCAGGGCTTCTTTTTGTGTCCCATCAGGTTTAAGTGCTTTTTTAAATAGATTTTTTTATTTTTTTTAAGTTTTGTTCTTGAACCTTCAGCTCCTGGAGTCACAGGACTAGGGAACAGCCCCTGCTTTTGTTCCTGGAGAAACGAAGCTTCTTGTGTTTGGGACTGAGCACCATATCCTCTCCAGAGCTAGGGCAAAAGTGGTTTTGACATCACCATATTTTGACAAACTTGCCCCTGAGGTAGTTTTAGGAGAAGAGAGTTTTCATCTGTGTGGTCAAAGAGCTGAGTTCTCCACCTCTTGAAACCTTCAGATGCCAACGAGGTGTCTGCCAGGACAACACTGCATGTGGAGCCGGGCTATGGGATTCAGCACAGGGTTAACAAACGTGATTCTGCACCCTGCCCCAGCACAGAGCTGGGTGAGGAGCAGGCTGGCTGGGTGGGAGGATGGTTGCTGGCTGTAAACACATCAGCAGCACAAAGGGCAAGGAGGATGGGGAGCTATTTAAACTAATGAGCAACGCTGCCGTAAGAGCAAATGGCGGTAAAGTGGGAGTGAGAAGATGCCCGTATCCATTAGGGTGACAAGGCTCCACACCAGCCTTCCTCCAGGTGTGAGGGAGCAAACCACAGCCTGATGTGGGAGCTTGCCCGGCTCCTGGAGGAAGTCGTGGGAGGCGTTGGTAGGAATTTGGCCCCATTTCCCCACTGCAAAGCCTGGTGCACGTTTCATGCCTGACCTAGCGTGGCCTCGTTAAGGACACCCAGTCCAGGGTTCTCCCATTTACTGCTGGCTGAGGAGGGAATGGCATTTACTAATTAAAACGTGGGCCCACAGATGTAAATGGCAGAGAGAAGCTTTCCCTACCCAGGCACATGAAGCATGGTGCCGAGGGATGGTTGTGGTCACAGATCTCACACTGATTATCCAAAGAGGGGTCCAGGACATGCAAAATTACCAGCTGTGAGACTGGCAGCTGATTCTGCCCCTGTATCTTTAGCCAAACACCACCCTGCCTTTTGCTGCTCATGAGATCTGAGGAACCAGATCAACTTTACCTTCTTCACCACCCACCACTGGCAAAGGCAGCACCAGGAACAGCAGGTCCTTGCTTGACAATTAAAACACAAGCTTAGACGCTGTTTGACACCTTTCTTTAGGCTGTTACCTCCGTTACTGTCACTCAGGAGAGGTATGTGACAGGTCATCCTGACCCAGTCCTGCCTCGGCAGGAACACACTGCAAAGGAAGAGAGAGGGATCTTGGTGCTTATTAAATGTCTGTCTCCAAACCTCTACCTGATTATTAAGCACCGGCACATTCAATTAAAGAAAGCCTTTCTGGAGACACAAGAACCCACAAGTAACTCAGATTAATAAGGACAAGCTGGAAAATGAGTGGTAATGAAGGCAGGTTTGTTATTGTGATGGCAGCGGGGGCAGAGGGAAACACCAGCCAGTGCCTGATTTTCTTTTTGCTGTGACTGGAAAAGCTCACCCCAGTTGGCCAGTGCTGCTTCTCTTCTCCTCTGAACCACGCTGCACCTCAGAGGCAACGAGGGGGACTTGGCCACAGGCCTGGTGTCCCCAGAGGCTGTTTGATACCTGGTTTGAGGAGTGGCTGATGTTCTCCTGGGAGGAGGCTCTGTTCCGGCGTTTCATGTGCTGGGGTGGGTAGGCAGGGAACTGGGCTCCCTTCACGTCCTCATCAGAGGTGTCCATATCTGCCGAGTACCGAGCCCGGGGTGGCTCATTCCAGGGCGTGCCTTTGGAGAGAGAAAGGTACAAAGCATTCACACCCTTGAGTTCCTCCCTGGCCATTGGCCATGTCCTCAAGACTAGCAAATAATGAGGCATTTCCCCAGATCAGACTTCCTTCCCTTTTGGCAGGAGGTGCTTCTGCAAGCCAGACCAAGTTCAAGGATGGCTACACTGACCAGGCTGCAGCTCCACAGGCTGTGCCCACACAGCACCAAGCGCAGCCGCAGGGTCCCACACAGGGCACAAGGAGCACCGTCCTTGCTCTCATGCCCTGAACTGCCAGGGCCCTCACCAAAAACCACTACTGCCTTCCCAATTTTGTGGGAGCCCAGGTTTGGACACTGCCCTTTGTGCACTGCCCAGGTGCTGGAAGATGTTTAGGCTCAGGCTAGAGAGGTACCAGCCTAGGATGGAACATTTAAAAAGAGTGGAAAGTCTCCTGTGTAAAGGAGAACTTCAAATGAGACAAAAACAATGAGAGAAAATGGAATTAACGTGCCAGGGGACCTTGCTGCTTTGTTGCTCCAGCAGGACTTGGAGTGGGAATTTAAACAGCCACGTTAAGGTCTACCCAGCATTCCCAAATGTCCTGAAAATACAGCCAGGCCACTGGAGACACAGAAGGACATATTCTACATTTGCATATGCACAAGCCAGTATCCAACCCTCCTGGCTCTGCCATCACTGCAGGGAAAAGAGAGGTTGTAAAAGGCAAATTCTGCCTCTTAGAGGGTATTTATAGACTCACAAAACCACGGGTCATTTAGCCTACCGTGCACCCTGCCCAGCTACAAGGATGCCACTTAGCAACCTCCAGTTCTTGCCTCCAGTTCTAGTCCAAGTCCCCTAAACCTCAAAGCTTTCTGCAGCCACAACATCCTTTACTTAGGAGTTGGATTCCTCTGCCTGCGGCAGGAAACACATCCCATTGTTTCTGGCAGTGTCCATGTGATCGTATCTAGTTTCTACCCTGGAAATCACCAGTAGGCATGAAAAGGATGGACCCCTTAGGAACAACCCCTTCGGCTTTGTTGGGAACAAGATCAGCCCTTTACAACTAAATAACATCAGCAGACTCTTTCATAAGAAAAATCACTCTTGGATTAAAGATGGATAAATTGTATTGACCCTAAAGCCTCTTGGCGGCTTTGAGGCTGTTCAGAAAAAAACCCAAAGATGTTTTCACTTTGGTGCAACGCTTGCAGCCACTTGTCCCAAGAGGATACAAGAGGAACCTGGACAGGGACACCTACCAGGCTTTGGGTTTCTTTCCAGGCTCCTTCTCCGTGCGTTGACGGTGAGCCGAACCTCCGTGCTGAAGTGCTGCTCCGGAGCGTTCACCCCTGGCTCCTGCAGGACGTGGTGGAACACCAGGTCTGCATCTGTGATCCTGGACTCGTGGGAGCCATCTTCAGCTGAGTTGGGGAAATCTGGGAAGGACTGAGAGTTGAGGATGCTGCTGAGCAGCTGCCCATGGAGAGTCCACTTGTGTGACCCCACCTGCAGTGCTGCCTCCAGCTTGGGAGCCCTCAAAGTGAGAACAACGTGGAGCTGTGGCTGCCCCATCCCTGGAAGTGTGCAAGGCCAGGTTGGATGGGGCTTGGAGCAACCTGGGATAGTGGAAGGTGTCCCTGCCCATGGCAGGGAGTTGGAATGAGATGATCTTTACAGTCCCTCCAATCCAAACTGTTCCATGATTCTGCGACTCCTTGTCTCTCCTGACCTTCGGTAAGATCTCTCTTTATTCTTCAATATATGCATGGATTGACCTTTTATAATGCCAATTATATTTATATAAAATATAAAAGTTCCTAATAATCCCATTTAAAGGCTTTGCCTGGCTGCTGAACCCTGAGCAATACTTCCCATCACTGCCAGGGGGCACTGGTAATTTTTACAACCACAGAGTTCCTTCAGCCAGGCTGCAAAACCCTCTGATCTTTTAAAACACCATTCCCTTCTACTTATTCAAACAACCACCACCTTAAATGATCTGCAATCAGTAAATACAATTCGGATGGTCTTGACAGAGGCCATCCCTCACACTGAATTCTGCTGCAAAAAGAGGGGAAAAGGACAAAAAAATAGAGGGACCTAATTATTTCCCCCAAATTCTTATAACTTTCTGCGGAATTGTGCAGATTTATTTTTTTAAGCTGTTGTTACAGATCTCAGCACATCCTATTTCTACCCAAGAATAGCGCTTCATCAGAGCATTATTACAAAGGAGCTGTTTAATGTTTTTAAAGTGCATTTTCACCAGCAAAGGCAAACGAGAGCAGCCCAAAAAGCTTGACCTGAAGCCTCTCAGGCTGGAAGACCTTTTGCCACACCCAGGTTCGCCCCATCTGTGTTCCTCCCCAGAGCTGGAAGGTGGGGTTGGTCGACCCCTGGCCCTTGGTGGGATCACAGGGCACGGCTCACTGCACTGTCTGGATCTGTCTGAGTCTTGCTCCTGGCCAGAAGCTCTGGATGCTAAGGCACATCTAGTCTCCTATTTAGAAGTAACCAGCATTCCTGCAGTTTTTGTCCTTCCTGTGTTCCTCCCTCTGACTGGCCCTCACTCACACTGGCTCTGTGGGATTCATCTCAGCCTCACAAAGGTTGTGCCCCATGGAGCTGCTGGCTACATGGCAAAGCCAGCCACAAATTGGATGGGAACATGGGAGAAGAATCTGATTTCATGTAATCCCTCGAGCACTGAATTTGCTGGAAACCAGGGTGTGTCCCATAGCCTTGGAAAAACACAAGAAAACAATTGTCTGCTGAGAGCAAGGAAATCTGCAGGGACATGGCCAGGGAACCTCTTGCTGTCTCATCTTACCACTCATCCTCGCTCGAATCAGGTGTCCTGCTCCTGACTTGGCCTGAGGCAAAGGACATCAATTGGAAGAAGAGATAGATGGGGAGCAGGGATTGCAACCATTGCCTCCCAACACCAGCTGAAGGAGGTTCTGAGGCTGAAGGAGCAGTGGTAGCAAGGAGAAGGAGGAAGAACGGAAAGGAACCCCCCCAGGAGTCTCCCAGTACCTGGAAAGCTTCTGGGCTGCTGGCTGCCGGAGAGAGCTGCACAGACTGGCGGCGAGACTGAGCAGAGTAATCCGAGTCCAGCTCGAAATCAAAGGGATGCACAGACAGCAGCCGCTTTGTCTTGCACATCTTTAGCATAGAAAGTGCAAGAAAGGAAAATCCAGTGTAAGACACAGCTGACCTTGAGGAAGCGGGGAGGGAGGATCTTCCTCTCCTTAGTTTTCCTGAGTTTGCTCTGCTTTTTGCAAAGAGAATTTGGGCCTGACGCTGTCCTACTTGAAGGGAGCCAGGTACAGAGTGTGCTCGTGCTAAAGGCAGGGAAAAGTGGTTTCCTGATTTCCACAGCCTCTGGCTCAGGACTGCTGCCCTAAGCAGAGAGTGAGAATCTCTCTCCTGGTTTATAAAGGCGCTATGGGAGAGCTGAGCCAGGTTACAGCTTAGAGATTGAGGTGATGCTTTTGAGTCCTGAAGCATCTCCCCATCCTCAGAGAAAGGATGCTGCAGGCAGATCCCTCTGAATATTTGGGAAGTCATCAGTTTAAAAAACTAAGATAGGCGGGTTCTCATTATACAGGTGGGAGCTGGGGCTTTTATATTAATTGGTGACATCCATCGTGATAGGAGTGGGTCTTTCTTCCAGAGCACAAATATTTATGATGTTACTGACGTGGTTGTTTTTACACAAACTGGGAGAGGAGCTTATCTCAGAGAAGGAAAACAGAGAGAAAGGTCCAGTTTTGAAAGTGGCACAGAAAGCCACCACCACCACCTCCCAAAGCAGGCCAGGGACACGAAGTGAGGCAATGGGACCTCCAGAACCCAGCACTTACTCTGCTGTAGCGCTCTGCTTCGGCTCCACGAAGGACGTTGTCTTCCTCATCGCTGTCATCCCCGGCGTCACAGCTGGAGAGCAGCTGGCACTCTCCTGGAGGGGACACAGGCAGCAGGTAAGCCCCCACCCTGGTGGTCACACCAGTGTACCTGCAGGTGAGGCCATGCTTCTTACATGGGGTGAAAAGGCCCAGATTAGAGGTCCCTCCTCGAATTTTTTTCTGCAGACACCCACTTGTTGGAGTGCACTAGGGGTTGGTAGAGAGACAGGCGCTGAGGATCAGAGAGAGGGCCTCTATCCTGGGCCCGGAGGTGACCCTGGGAGTGCATCCAGGTCACCGGGGACAGACTGAGAGAGGATTGTGTGTTTATGGACAGACTGGGCCTATGAGAAGTGTTCATTGTAGTTTGTGGCCTTATAGGGCATTGTTTGCCTATTACCATCATAGGTAAAATCTGTGTAATACCCCAGGTGATTGGGGGACACTGTGGTGAACATCTTTCCTGTTTATATGATGTGATATCCTGTTGGGTGCTGGTATTTAGGGAATTCTGACGGCACAATAAACGGCTTTGCATCTCTCAACCTGATGGGCAAGGTCCTTGCCCATGCGTCATTACTGCACCGCTTTTAGTACTTGATCTCGCAAAGGCTTGGCTGGCCTCTCAGTGCTTCCCCTGCCAGATGTGCACCATCACAGATGTGGAAGTGAAGGGGCACCTGCACCTCTGAGAGCACCCTGAGGTCCACCTGGGTGACTCCAGTGCTTGAAGGCTCAGGAGTTATTCCTGATTCCCATCAGCCAGCTCCTCTATTTATCAGTGACCCATTGCTTTGAGATAACGAGCGCTTGCAAACTTCAAGTTTGACATGTAACCAAAAGTCCTGTTTTATCCAAATCTACCCTTGGAGACCCCAGATGTACCACAACGTAGGAGCTGAGCACTAGAGTCCTTCTCCACTGCAGTGTAGGAATGTTTTCCCTGGTCTGACCATTCCGGATCTTTCCAGAAGTGCCCACAGCTGGGGGGGTGTGAAGAAAAAAAGACACTGGAAACCTTGCTTGAACTGCAAGCTCCCTGCTGCAATCCCCTTTTCTACTTACTGTTAATGTCTGGCAGGCTATAAACTCTGTCATGAAGACCTAAACAAAGAGAAAAATGGTGGGAAAAATGAATAATCACATTTTCTCCCTGTTCCTCGAGCAGAGAGCAAGCCTCAGAACCACGGCCAACTGGAATTCTCATTCTCTAGCCATCACAAGAAGCAATGGTTAAAAAGGCTCTTTATAGAGAGAACAAAACAGGCTCTTGGAGATGGGACTTGACTTTTAAAAGTCAAAGAGCTGCTTGCCACCACTTCCCCAGGCTGATGCAACATGCCTGGGAGCTGCAGGGGAAGGCACAGCCAACTGCAGATGGCCGGAGATACATCCCAGGAGGAGATTCTTTCTTGCTCGAGGGTCAAGCCAATTCACTGGTGTTAATGAAGTAATAAACAACAAAATCATTTCCTTTTGAAAAAGGCATTAGAATCTCAATTTAAAGCAGGTCCAAACAATGCATGGATTGTCTCTCAGTCCATTAATTTTGTTTTTCTGCTATTTCTGCCACGAGTGGACTGGCTAAAAGAGTGATGGGAGCAGTTGAATCAGGTCATGTCAATGGTATGTGTGCAAACTTTTCTGTGGCTCCTCAAGATGGGAACAAACTCCACATTGGCTTCCAAAGGAAATAGGCCGAGGAGTAGGGGCTCTATGAATGACAACCAGGAGCTGGTTAGTAAATAATGCTGTATTAACATCATCATGTATTTATGCACTCTTGGACCAATATCAGAAATATGGAAGGTCCATGAAGCTCTGAAGAGAACAGTTATGGTGGCAGGTAGCGCACTGATTTTGGCACAGTTTTGTCAGTGCCAGGGGATCATCAGGTTGGTTGCAAAACTCATTAGGTCATGGGGAAAAAAATGAGGGCTGGGTTCGTCCTGCAGCTTAAACCAGGGTTAATTCCACAAGCTCTGTGATGAAAAGACCAAAAATAAAGAAAAACAAGAGCTGCAACTTTTACGTACTTACAAACTGCAGGACATGGGACTTTTAAAATTAAACATGAGGTATTAGGGAATTTTTTTCATTAAAAGGGTGGTCAAGGAAGTGGTGGAACCACAATCCTTGGAAGTGTTCAAAAAACATGGATCTGGCACCTGGGGACATGGTTTAGTGGTGGTCTTCGTAGTACTGGGTTGGACTGGATGATCTAGAGGTGTTTTCCACCTTTAATGATCGTACATTCTCAAGTCTGTGGTAAAAACTTAACAGTAGAAAAGCCATCAAGAACATCTGCTCTGTGTATGAGTGAACAACGCGGAACCTCTGCCTCCTCCCCAAGATGTTTGGAACAGTCTCTGTACCCCACGACACTCAGAGCAGCATCAACACCACTGCTCCCCCCTTGGTGCATCCCAAGGTGGTGCAGCACAGATTGCCCACGTGCAGCAGCAGCCATTCCTCACCCAGAAATGCAGAGTTGAGCCCCTGGCCTGGCTGCAGCCTGCCATAGAGGGACTGCAGCACTTTGGCACTTCCAAACCTCTTGAAGCGGGACCGCACGTGTTCGTAGTACCACTCCAGGGAGCCGATCTTCACGATCCTGCCCGAAGAGAGGAGGCACACCCAGGTGAGCCACTCCAGCCACGCTCGTGGTGAGCAGACCCTTACCCAAAAAACTGTATCTTAACAAAAACACAGCATGTTAAAAGGATGCTGAGTTTGGGCAAGTCTTGTTGAGCCTCGTCCCCGAGGCTTGCCTTGTCCCTCAGCCTCCCTCAAAGCAGACCAGTGAGGAGTGGTGTTCCCAGGAGTTGAAATGGGAACGGGAATTCTTTAACATATGTGCTGGTGACATGGACAGTGGGATTGAGCATTCCCTCAGTTTGCTGACACACCAAGCTGTGTGGTGCTGTCACACACTGGAGGGAAGGAATGCCACCCAGAGGGACCCTGACAGCCTGGAGCGGTGGGGCTGTGAGCAACTCATGTGGTTCAACAAGGCCAAGTGCAGATACTGCCCCTGGGTTGGGGAAATCCCAAGCAAATACACAGGTTGGGTGGAGAATGGGTTGACAACAGCTCTGGGGAGGAGGACTTGGGGGTGCTGGTGGGTGAGAACGTTGACAAGAGCCAGAAATAAGCACTGGCACCCAGAAACCCCCTCGTGTGCTGGGCTGATCCCACAGCGTGGGCAGCAGGGGACTGGAGGATTCTGCCCCTCTGCCCCACTCAAGTAAGACCTCGCCTGCAGAGCTGCCTCCANCCACTCAGGTAAGACCCCGCCTGCAGAGCTGCCTCCAGCCCTGGGGTCCCCAACATAAGGACGTGGAGCTGCTGGAGCAAGTCCAGAGGAGGCCACAGAGATGCTCTGAGAGCTGGAGCTCCTCTGCTCTGGAGTCAGACTGGGAGAGCTGGGGGTGTTCACCTGGAGAAGAGAAAGCTCTGGGGACATCTTAGACCCCCTTCCAGTGCCTAAAGAGGCTCCAAGAAAGCTGGGGAAGGGCTTTGGGCAAAGGCATGGAGTGACAGAACAAGGGGGAGTGGCTGCCAAGAGGGCAGAGTTAGATGGGATATAGGGAAGGAACTCTTCCCCTGTGAGGGTGGTGAGGCCCTGGCACAGGGTGCCCAGGGAAGCTGTGGCTGCCCCATTCCTGGAAGTGTCCAAGGCCAGGCCAGATGGGGCTTGGAGCAACCTGGGCTAGTGGAAGGGCAGGGGTGTGGAACGAGGTGGTCCTTTAAGGTCCTTTCCAGCCCAAACCATCCTGTGATTCCCTGAGGAGCGGTACCTGGAGAGGCGGCAGGGATCGCAGACCCAGCCCTGCTCCTTCTTGTTGTAGCGGCTGCAGTTCTTGCAGGTGTAGAAGCGGCAGTCCAGGCACTGCCGTTTGCTGTTCAGCAGGAACTTGAAGGGCTGCAGGCAGTGGACACAGTGAGTTTCATTGAGGTGGGACTGATTCGTCAGGAACTCTCTCTTGCTGCTCTCCTGGTCGATCTTGCATTTCAGCTCCCTGTAGAAAACACCCCGAAACACAGGAACTTGAGCTTGTTATCATCTCGCTGCAAACTCTCACATGGCAAAGCCCGTCACGCCACAACCATTTCAGGAATGATTTTCCAGGGAACGTTGCAAGTCTGCAGCTTGTGGAAACAGCTGTAGGGCAAATCTAATAAATAACATATCACGAGTTAAATAAGCTAACAACAAAGTGGGCTCCAGATTCAGGGCGGGTAACTGGAGTTTAATATTAGATTTAATTTAATATTAGAATCTCAGAATATTCCGAGTTGGATGGGACCCACAAGGATCATTAAAAAAAAAAAGTGATTGTGCCAAAACCTGTCCTGTTTGTTTCACAGGGTGTTGATCATAAATGCCAGGAATCTTGGGAGAGCGGCTCTTCTCCAACCCTCTGGCTGTAACCCAACCTGACACAATCTTCAAGCCTGAAGTCCTGCAGGGAATTAAAATCTTTCTGGAATTCTTAGTTAAAAAAGGAAAAAAAAGAGAGAAGAAAAGAAATCTGGGATTAAAAAGGATTAAAGGGGGTTTTAATATAGTCCTCCAGTGCTAAAAATTTAGCAGAGAATTTTTTTTCAAGTTATGTGCAACAAGGTTCTGGCTGTTCAGAGGATGCAGCAGGAGGAGATGCTTGTGACAATCCCGTGAAAGAGGAGCGCTTTCCAAGAGCACCTTCTCCTGGCAGTGCATCCCTGCAGGCTTCCGTCACTATCCAGACCTGGCTGCCAGAGCAGCTCCCCATGGAAAGCAGTGTCTGCATGAGGCTGAGCCCCCAGCACCAGCTGGGGACACCTGAGACACCTGCCAGGCTGGTGGAGGCCCCTGCGCTACCCGAAAGCTCTCTGTTTGCTCCCCGTGCCACGCACCACCTCAGGTATGTTTGCCTTTGGGGCCACGGCCCAGAGGAAAATGTTTGACTTGTAGGGAAGGTCCTAGAAAGTTGTTTTCTCTCTAGACAGGGTTAGGAAGCTGTCTTTTCCAGAGCAGAAGTCAGCTTGGGTTAAAACCCTCAAGCAATCAGGTCTGGAGGATGCTTCAGGACAGTGTGGACCACGAGGCACTGGTGATGCTCCCAGTGCCGGACTGACGCCGGGGTGACCACAACAGGAGCTGGGGTGACCACAGCAGGAGCCTGGCTGGCCCTGGGAGCAGTGGTGTGACTGGCAGTGGGAAGGACAGGCATGTCAATCAAGCTAATCTCTGTTTAACCGAATCAGTTTGCACATTAGGGCTCAGCTCTTGATTTTTTTTTTCTGAGGAAGAATTTTCTGGCCAGCTGGATGCCAGCACACCACAAGACACATTTTTTGCTGTCACTCCTTTGTTTGTGGTCACACAGGAGTGACACCAACTTGCATTTACATCTGGGAGGTGTAAAAACCAGTATAAAGACAGAAAAGTGGGCACCTGGTTTGTATAATAAGCCATTCACCATCCAGCAGTGCTTTGGGCACACTTGTGCAAATGCCCCAGCAGTAAATTTAAGTGGCTTCTGAAAAGAAACCCACAAACAGAAAACCCTTGGGTTGGACTCAGTACTCCTTTTCCACTCCTGTGCTAAGGCTGCTGCCAGCAGGATCCAATCTTTTTTACTGGAACTGCTTTTTCTGGTTCCCAGAGACCGGTTGGATCCCTTCACCTCTCCTCCCTCACCCACCAGACCTGCCAAAGGAAGGACGAGTCTCAGCCAAACCAGTTTAAAACCTGCAGGAACCGCGTGCCTCTTGTCTCCTCTTGCTGGCAGGAGCACCAGCCAGCCCCTTCCCTGTTCTGCTCAGGCCAGAATGAATAAATCTGTGATGCTGGGATGTCAGCTGCAGCAGGGTTGGACCTACAGAGCTCCAGGAGAGACGCAGGGAGACATCCCCCAAAAATGGAGTTGTGGGCATGTATGTTTCAGGAAAGAATCAGGGAGAGACCCCACAAAATGGCCATTATTTAATTTTTTGGGCAAAGCATTGCCCTCACATGCCTGTGCAGTTTGTGGCCAGCTGAAGCCTTTGTCCCTTGTTGGTGAATAGCTTCTGCCAAAAACTAAATACAGAGAAGCAGCAAAAAGGGAAGAAAAAGACCAAGCTGGGGAGGGGGTGGACGGGACGTTTCTTCAAGACTGGCAGGTTGAGACAAGCCCGGTGAATAGAAAAGTAAATGAATAGAAAAGTAAATGGGGCTGGTCAGAGCACAGAGTTAATGGCTGCAGGGTCTCCCAGAATGTCACATCGTGTCCCAGCTTGTTACAGCTTGTGTAGCTCCACGTCCAGCACGCAGGAATGTGGCAAAACTTTCCCAGACTGGTGGTCTGGTCTGGAGCAGAAATTACTCAGAAATTACAGAAATTTCTGTAGTTCAGAATGCTTAATGCCAGCCCTCCACAGGGCAGGATTAAACAAGAAAATCAAAATAAAAAATCAGGGGAAATGATACTTAGGGGGAGAGAGAGCAGCTGGGTGGGAGCATCCCGAGACCTTCCCCCACCCTACATCTCCCAGAGCATGGCACTCAATTTGGAAGCTTCCTGGGCATCAGAGAGGACCCAGATAAGCCAGTCTGGCGCCAAGGTCAAGTAGGGAAGGAATTCACCTCGCCCAATTCTTTGCTGCAGGACACAGCAATGTAGGTCTCCACCTCCTCCCTCCAGGCTGAGCTCAGATGCATCACAAGGGAGACATTCACCCTTTGCAGGGTGATAATTTTTTAAAATACCCCTGTCTGATCTCCTTCCTGCTCTTCAGAGCTACCAGCAGAGGAAGGCAGTAGATGATGATACTGAATTATCTCTGCCTCCCACGCAGACTGGCTTTTCTTAGGCAAAAAAAAAAAGTGATCAGGGGGATGAAAAATACATGAATGAGAGTTTCTTGTAGCCAGTGGTGTAAACGGAGAGGCTGCCATGATGGTAAGGTTTTGGGAGATGCAGATGTCCCAAACCAAGGATGGCTATCACTCCTCACCCATCCTTTTGGATTTGATAGAGGAACTAATGAGCTCCTGGTCTCCAGGCATTGTCGTGGTATCAGCACCAGCCCTGGCTCACAAAACTCAGAGCTAGGAGGGTCTCAGGGCTCAGTGGGAGTGCAGCACTGCCCAAACCCAGTCTGAGAGCATGGACCACCCCCTGGGATAATGAGAACTTGGCCAGACCCTGAAGAGGGTCACTGCAGCTTCTTGAAATATGTTAAGAGACATTACTAAAGTTCAGTGTTTGATATAGTTAATGAACAAAACCTAAACCCTTGTGATTTCTCATGCTCAAAATTTACTCTGACCTGACAGAACACTTTTTAAACAGCACTTTTGTCCAACGCCCTGTTTATAAAGACTTAGAAGTTCATATAATTTGCTGCTCCAGTGATTTTCAATCTTTTCCCAATCTGTAGTTCCCTAAAACCTTCCCAGGACAGCGCAGCCCCCTGTATTGCATATTTAAGGCTACTAAAATAGGTTTACTAGTAGTAGCAGTAAACTACTCCTCTCGGTTATTTTTTCAGGATTCTTCAGGGATCTGTCGACTCCCAGGACCCACTGAACAACTCCCGCCCTAAACACACGAGACCCATCACATGAAGCAAAACCGAGGGAGCAAAATCCCATCCCCTGCTCCCAGGTGAAGTCTCCCCTTGAGAGCCCCACCAGCCTCAAGCCTCACAGAGGCATTTCCTGGTATTTGTGCCCATAAAGTGCCGCGGTGTCACCGATCCGCATCGCTGCCGATGGCACGGCGCCAGTTTGCACCTTTGCTGCCCGAATGCGTCACCTTGCTGCTGATAACGTAATCTATTAACCGTGTTTGACTTTCACAGCCCGGTCTCCTGCCGTTTCTCCTCGCCCACAGCCTCAGCAGGTTGTTTTATCCCTACAGCCCACGGGGACCACAAGTTCTGGCTTGCTTGCCCCCAGCTCAGGGACCGGAGAGCAGATACTCACTCCAGCCGTTCCTCCTCTTTTTTCCGCAGATCAAAGTCTCGTTGAACGACTTCCCAAACATGCTTGGCTTCTTCATCGGTGAGCTTGGAGAGGTCCAGCTTCCTGCCCATCTCGTCGTGGCGAGAGTTGAAGCCGATCCCGTTACTCGCTACCCCGAGCGCTCGCGGTCGCGTACCCTGGGATGCTGCTGACGGAGAGGGAAGAGCTCAGCCCCACCTCCGCGGCTGCCCATATAACCGGGCAGGGGCAGAGCTGCGGGCAGGCCAGCCGGCTCCTGGCAGCACCGCAGCCGCTCTGCCGGGCGAGCCTGCCCGCGGAGCCGGCCGCCGAGCAGGGCTGGCACGGTGCCTATCGGCTGCGGGGACTCCTCGCCATCCGGGAGGGCGGCCCTGCCTTCCCCCGGGGTCCTGCCCGCAGCTGCAGCCGCTCCAGACCTCGCCCGCCTGGCTGGGGCTACGGGAGATGTTTACTCTCTGCCTGCTTGATGCAGGGTGTGCGAATGAAAGGCAGCCTTCAAACGCCTCCCCGGGGAAGGCAGGCCACGGGCTCTGGGAGGGAGCTGCGCATCCCCCGGAGGAGCTGTGCCTGCACACCCGGGACGACCGGCTCCATCGCGGTGGCTCCTGCCCCAGCGGGATGCTCTGCTCCCCGGCTCGCTCTTCTGTGTCTGATCTCGTTACACAAATTTTGCCCCCACCGACAGTTTGTAAGGAAAACTTTTAAGCGCATCTATCTTCCCCCCACACCAGAGACTGGCGTCCTGCATTGCTCTCACAGCAACTTGGGCAGCTGAGCTTTGCTCGTGGCTAACAGCTTAATTAGGATGCAGCACTCCTCTCGTTTGCCGTGAGCAAGAAAAGATGGTTTGACAGGATTTTAAGAAAAGCGCTAAACACAGCACATAGCCAAAGAGATATAAATTGCAATATATATCCGACTACCAAGGCTGTTCTCTTGCTCAGGAAAACGCTCCCTCTGTGTCTAGGGATATAAAAGTAAACCCATTTCTCATCTTCACCAGAGCAAATGTTGATGGTACTCCATTTTTTTTTTTCTGCATGACAGGAGTGTAAACAGGGAGCAAGACGGCAAGGCTGAAGAGGAAAAATATTCTGCCTGGCGGGACTAAGATCCCTGCTGCCTGCCCAGGGGTACAGGGAATTATCCACCCTGGTAACTCATTTGAAACAAAGATTAGATTAAACTCTATGAACAGAGCCAGAAAAGCATTTTGAATCCAAATTTGGATGGATTTTTATGCAGGAAAGGTGATGGCTACAGATGCAGTGTTTGAGCCTGGATATCGGGAATGCATGATCGTCTCTGGAAGCCAGAAATTGATTTCCAGCTCCTCGTCCAGCAGAGGTCCCGACAAAAGCAATCAGTTTATTGGCAGGAGCCGGACATCAGTTGGGCGGGTCCTTATGTAAGCGTGTTTGAGAGCCCTTGCGCCCCACTGCATCCGAACAGGGAGCGGTCAATAGCTACTAATTAACATCACAACGAGACCCTGTTCCAGGGCCTCCCGCTACAATCGCGCCAGGAGCTCCAACCGCCCCAGATCCCAATACATTCTCCTCCAAAAGGATAAAGAGGTTGCGTTGAACCAGGAAGATGTGGCCTGCTATGCAATGAAAATGTGAAAAATGCAAGGGTTCAGCAGTGCCACTAACCCCCTAAAAAGGGCTGGCTTAGCCAGAAAACCACCTCAAGGGAAATGTCCCGGGTGCAGGAATAAATTCAAAGTATTCCGTTGGCAAAGTATTGCCTGGGAACTGAGTCTCTTTAGGAAAACTCTTCTCCCTCAGCTCACTGTGTATAACAGCAAAGATAGAATTCTTTCATTTTTTTCCCCTCTTTCAAAGCAGTTTGCTGGATTTTCTAGCAGGTCAGACCCAGCAATCACCAGCTTCCAACAATCCTCTGCCTTAAGGAGGACAATTAAACTTGCCGGCCCACAGCTCCCTCCCCCATCATACAACCATGAATAAAGGCTCCCAAATCTTACAAACTCATGCAAAAGAAAAGAAAACCCACACACACCCAGAACCACTCAGGCAGATGCTATCACATGGAAGTCTTCAAAAAAGGTGTGGATGTGGCACTTGGGGACGTGGTTTAGTGGTGGACCTGGCAATGGTTGGACCCAGGAGTCTTTTTCACCCTTTATGATTCCAAGCTGTAGGGCCAGATGATGTTATATGTCTACCTAAGTCCACCAGCCCCTGCAGTGACCACACATGTGTGGGGTGGAAATCAGGAGCAGGGGTGTAAAGGACAAATTATGTGTTTCCTATTAGCTGGAGGCTCAAATGGACCTGTATTCCAGTTGAATTGGGGACCTGGTGGCAGAATGGGAGAGGGAAGAGTCATAAGCTAAGCCTCTCCTGGGAAACCAGGCATAGATGGATCCCAGGCTCCATTTCTGATTTTCATTATGGCCAGATGATAAAAGAATGGGTTTCTGGGGTATCTTTAAGAGAAACATGCACTTCTAGCTGCAGGGCCACTCTTTTAAAAATAACAGTCATGTGAGCTGTTATCTTTGCTGTTCTTGGTAATCATGTGTGAGACAACTGTGAACTGATACATGGGACATGTGGCCTGGACCTTCTCCAGCCATTAATTTCACAATGCTTTAACTGATAACTAGAAGTAAATCCATAATCAGTCCAACAAAACTGATGGGTGAAGATAGTATCCAGTTTGCTGGATGGTTTGCTTCTAAAGGCAGCAAACACCACCTCAGTAAAACCACCCAAAACTCACTCCCCCATCCTCATTTTCTTCCTGATGAGGGAGTCCCTGGTTTGGTCAAACCAAGGGGCAAAACCCCAATAACTTCTCCAGTACCCAGTTTTCCAAACAGCTGCCTTAAGTGCTGCAGAGGGAAGAAGTGCTGAAATGATGTCTGGGGGAGGTGGGTTAATTTACAGTGGCGTCGGCTCCAGCTTTGCTTCTCACTCCACCAACACGGATGGGTGTTTCGGCTCCCATTGACACAGGGTCATCCCAAGCACCTGGATAAGCTACAGGAGTTTCCAAAAGCCAGATGGAGTCACACCAGCAGCATCCATCAGCAGCTCCAGCCCATTTCAAAGCCACAGGCAGAGAGGTCACAGGACCCTTATTCACAGGAGCATAACGAAAGCAGGAGCTGGTTGCTGCTGACCCCAGGAATTTCCAGGGTGCCTCTCCCCCCATCCTCCTGCAATCATCTCCGAGTCATGAGATCTCGCTGGGATGGCATTCCTTCTCCCTCGAGTTTCTTGGCAGCTTTACAATGACACCTTATCATCACCATCACACTGGAGAAAAGCAAGCAGGGCAGGGAAGGAGCGTACAATGCCATGGCTATTTCTGTATGTGACTCATGAGGGATTGCCATGGGTTTCATCTATTAATACAGCAATTAAATTATGTTATGGCATGACCACATCTCATTTGGAATGACCCCAACAGCCTCACTTAGAGAAAATAACCATTCAACTTTAATTATCACAGATAACGATGCTCTGACATCTGTAGCAATTAGGAAACTGTCATTGAGAACTTGAAAACAAAGTTTGTGGAGTATCATTTATGGGGTGGAAGCTGTAAGGACATTTTTCCTAACCAATGTGAACATTACGGAGCCCTTTCAGCCCCCACAGGCCCCATAGCCATCACAGACCTCACAGATCCCATAGCCCTCACAGTTCCTCACAAACCCCATAGGCCTCATAGCACTGACAGCCCCCCAAAGCCCCCACACCCTACAGAGACATCAGAGCCCTCAAAGCCCACATACCCCAAACAGACCTCAAAGCCCCAACAGCCCTCACATCCCTAACATACCCCATAACCCTCACAGACCCCATAACCCTTAACAAACCCCAGAGCTGTCACATCCCTCATATAACTGATAGCCCTTATAGACCCTATAGCCTACACAGACCCTAACAGCCCTTGAAGTCCCCATACCCAAGTGATGAGAAAAGAGGGGTAATATCCCCCAATTTAAACCCCAAAAACTGAGGGACAACAAGGATTTCCTCTCAATTTAAACTTTAAGGTGATGATAAT
>VZTI01001808.1:63620-134057 GCA_013397865.1 Struthidea cinerea | reverse complement strand
TTAAAATTGAAGGTTATGATAAGGGGGGGGGGGGGGAGGTTTGCCCTCAATTCAAACCCATCACATGGCATAAAAATGATTTTTCCCTTCCACTTAAAATGGAAAATGGGGCTTCCTGATCAGTTAATTGATAGCCCTTAAAACACAGAAAAGGCAGGTTTTCCTTCAGTTGATAACCTTAAAATCACAGGTGAAGGGGTCTTCCCCCCAGTTTAAATACAGACAGTAATGGAAAAGGAGGTTTCCCCCTCAATATAAACCCCTTTCCCTTTCACCCCCTGCCTTTGTTCTGGGGTCATTGGGCAGAAACTGGGGAGAAACCTGGGATGTACTGGTGAGGGATGGGGAAGATGAAATCGAAAGGAGAAAGGAAAAAGGTCTTCCCAGCACCCCCGCATGCTGCCCCACTCATCACCCTCACCAGCCACGCCTGGGGCTACTCCACCCCTCAGCACAAAGGGTGCTGGTTTTAAACTGAAGGATTGAGGTCGATATAGATATAAACGCTGGGAAAAGTTTTTTACTATAAGGGTGGTGAGGCCCTGGCACAAGTAGCCCAGAGAAGCTGTGGCTGCCCCTGGATCCCTGGAAGTGTCCAAGGCCAGGTTGGACGGGCTTGGAGCAGCCTGGGGTAGTGGAAGGTGTCCCTGCTTGTAGCAGGGGCGTGGAATGAGGTGAGCTCTAAAGCCCCTTCCAACGCAATACATAACAATATATTTATTGCTTTATATAACAACCCCACAGACGCCCATTGGAGGGGTCTGCGGGGGTAAGAACAGACTTTAAATCTCTTTTCTTTGAGATCCCCCGCCCGGGGCTGTTGCGGTGGGGCCGGGCGGGCTCTGGGACCCGGGGTGTGACACCACTCGTCCCTTCCCCTCCCAGCCGCGCTCCGGACCAGGGACCGTCTCCAGGCTGATTTTTTTGTTTGGTTGGGGTTTTTTCTTGTGGGGGCACTGAGCTGTCTCTTTTATTTATTTGCTTTTGGCGGGGGAAATAAATAACGACAAAGAATCCCTCTCCAAAGAGAAACCCGCGGCGATGGCGCGGACGGGATGAGCGGAGCGGCCATGGGTGGCACCCAGGCGGGTGTCCCAGCTCCAGCCCTGTTGTCCCACTTCTTCTGCGCCCTCCCGGGAACGCAGGTGAGCACGGGGAGGGGGGAGGGTCCGGCACGGCTGCTTCCAGGCCTTTTTCCCTTCCAGCCGCCCTGCTTTGCCGCATTCCCAAGGCCTTGAGCGACCCCAAGCTTCGCTGGAAGGTGCTGCACGGCAGCTCGGCTTTGGGAGCCTTCGTCCTGGCCGTGCTGGGGCTGCCGGCCGTCTCGCTTTCCCTTTTCTGGCCCTTTTATTCTCATCTCTCCCACCCTTTTTTCTTTTCATTTCCCCCTCACCATTCCCGCCATTATTCCCCCCCCACACCTTTTCCCGCCCTTTTTCACCTCACATTTCCCGCCCTTTTTCACCTCACATTTTCAGCCCTTTCCCCCTCATTTTCCCCGCCCATTTCATCTACCTTTTCCTGCCCCTTCTGCATCATATTTCCTGCTCTTTTTGGTCTCTCTTTCTCCCTCATCTTTTCCCTCATTTAAATCCTGCAGCTGCCCTGCCCCTCATCACTCTTGGCCTCACAGACCCCACAACCTCCCAAGCCCCTCTAGCCCTCACAGCCCCCCAAACCTCTACAGCCCTTACGGCCCCCATAGATCTCAGAGCACTTATAGCCCCTCACGGCCCCTCTGTGGTAAGGCTTAAAATTGCCATTTTCTCCTCCCTGTTCCTTCTGTTGATAGAGAAGGAAAAATCACAGCTGCTATCCCATGACTGGTGGAGCCTGGCCAGGGCTGGCCTCTAACAGAGGGAAAAACCAAAATCTCCTCCTCCTCTCTCTCTCTCTCTGGTATTCCTTGTCTTAGCTGAATACCAAATTGGCTTTTCTCTCAGGAGTTTCAGGTCATTTGTGTAAAAATAGCTCCTGTTGTTAAATCCCAAAGAAGATTTGACCCCCTTTAGCTGTATATCTGCTCCTGGGCTCCACTAAACAGAGCTGAGGGAAACCACTGCCTTCGAGACATTCCTTCATACAGAACCTCGTATCTCTATAGCCACACAGGTCAGTTTAAAGCCAGGAAATGTACCCTAAACCCCCCAAAACATCACAAGAAGTCAGCAGGCCTTGGGAGATGCTGGACACAGTGATGGTCCATGAACATCCCTGAGCTTGCTGCCTTCCATGAGGAAGCTTATCCAGCTGCCAGGATGATGGCATAGGGAAAGCCACTCCCCTGCCAGGTATCCTGTTCCTGCACTCCCACTGTTAAGGCATCAGGCACATCAGACCTGCAGACATCCCTGCTGCCTGCTCCAAGATTTGAGTCTCAGTAGGAAATTTGTTCCTGTACAACAGCTTTTCGTTCAGCCCATGAGCATCTAATTTGATCCAGGGACTTGCAGAACAGCGAGCTGGTGAAACTCAGTGACCAGACGTTTTCTGAGGAGGCCTGCACTCCTCTGTGGCACGGAGAGGAGGATGTCAGTGGCAGAAGGATGCAGATCAATGCAGAAATCAGTGAGAACGTGCTGCTGTCAGCACGAGTGACATGCATGCTGTACTCTGGGCGTCACCGCACGTTCCTGCTCCACCAGACCCTCTCTGCTGCAGCGCACAGGGAGGGTCAAATTACTGAGCTCAGGCTTTGCATCCACAAAAATCATTCAGTGTCAGCTCCGCAGCAGGTTGCTCTCTGCCCCAGTACTCTCCCTGGAACTGGGGCTCCAGCTGGTATTTTTATTATTCCTTATTCCTTTTATTTTTCCTTATATTATTTATTATCATATACCTTATTACCATTAGGTGGGAGGTGAAGAGGGAGTGGGATGCTCTGTGTTGTGGCACCTTGGTTCACCATGACACAAAGACTGGACACAGCAAAGTCTTCTCTTTGATCTGGGCATCATTTAAGTGCCCTGCCAGAGCTCACCTTCTGGTGTGTGCACCCAAATTGAGGGGGAAATGGCAATTTGGAAAGGCTGAGGGACTGCCTAGAGCCTCAGTGCTGCAGCCTGGGCTGTACCTTTGCAGGATGTGGCCTTTTCCATGATGCATTTCAGGTGGGTAAAGCTTCCCTAAGAATGAAAAAAGGATCACATTCACCCAGTAAATTGCACCCAATAAATATTTTCTGGCTGGTGATAGCCTCACCTGGAATCAGCACAGCAAGGAAGGTTTGGGATAGGCAGAGCAGGAGGCAGAGCACCTCTTGGAGCCACAGGCAAGGATGTGCTGCTGTAAGAGGCACTTTCCTTGTGTGTTTCTGGGTTTCCATCCCAGGTAGGGTAATGCGTCCCTGGAGCCTTGTGTTTGAGGGCAGGGAACTTGCTTAGCCTCTACCTCCATATCCGACTCACGTTAGGAGTGGTTTTGGGACAGCTGGCAACTTCCCGGCATTTTGCTTTCCTGACCAAAACAGTAGCTCACCGAACACCTCTCCTTGGTGCTGGTACCTCTGCCTTTTCCTTGGAGACAAAACAAAAGCAGGGAAGATCCATCCATGGTGTCTGCCACCACCTCCCTGCCAAAACTGCTCCTGTGCTGATGGCAGGTGGCAAGAGAAGACCCATCCTCTGTGCAAAATGCTGCTGGCACAAGACCCCACAAAACATGTCACCAGTGGCTAGGCTGGATGCAAGTCCTTCTAATTCAAGGACAGTAAGTCCGATGGATTGATGAATCAGACCTGCCATGCCACATGACAAAACCCCAATTTTCCAAAGAGTTAGATTGCTCTGAAGGCAGAGAGGGAGCCTAATGCAGATTAACTGTGAAAGAAATGCTGGTGTCTGTGAATGGTGCTTGTTGGCCACTTGCCATCCCTCTCCTTGCTGCTCAGAGGACCAGAGACCCCTGAGTGTTAGATAAAGCAGGAAAAACTCCACACAGATTAGAGCAAGATAATCCAAGCTTTGGGACCCATCCCTACAGAGGAAGAGCAGCTCATGGGTACACTGCCTCTGTTTTCATGCATCCCGTGGGGGTAAATCTGGGCTTTGAGCTGGAGCATCAGTTATCTTGGATACAGGGCCTTGTCCTGGCACGGGGCTGGGCAGCAGCAGTTGGCCAAAGGGACAGGATGGTGGAGGTTCCATATATTTGGAGAGGGTTGGACTAGACAGGCTACAGCTGGACTTGCTCACAAGAAGATAAACCACTCCCTGTGGAAGTGGATCAGGCTCCACACTCCAAAAACTCCGGTGTCTGAGATTTGCAGAGCAGGTTCAGATGAAAGGGACACCCTTGGGGTGACAGCACAGAGTGCCTGTCAGTTTGGGAGCAAGGCATTAGGACAGGCCATCACCCACTGGGAACTCATCCTCTCCGCACACCTCCTCCCTAGGCGTGGTGATGTGCCAGCCCAGAGGGAAGGGGACAGCATTCCTGGCCTGTTATTTATGGACCGCAGGGAGCCAGAAATCTCCACCAGGCTTTGCTGGCACTCAGGCTCGTTCTGCCTGAGCTTTACTCCCCTAGATGCTCAGTCCCATAAAGATCATCCCTGTTCCAGCTCACTTGTAGGTGATAGGCGACTTGCTGCCACACTGGGATGTTTTAGGGACAAGCGCGCTGCTGTTCCACCTTGGGGAAATGATGTGATTTTCACGTGTCCTTGCTGCAGAATGAATGAATGAGCCATTTGACAGAGGATACTTTGTAAGGCTGGCAAGGCCGCTGGCTCCAGGTTTTATACGGAGCGCTGAAGGCTGTTTTTCCACTCCTTCTGCCATGAGTGGTTGGAAAAGGTGGTAAACAGCAACTGTAACCATGCAAAGCCATCCCCACCTCTTCCTGTCCCAGCACAGGTTGATCTTTCACATCCAGGGACATCCCCAGCCCAGGGGCTGCAGCAGGATCCCGGCACCGTGAGAACTGCAGGTGCTGGTTGCCAAAAGGGATGCCTAAATGTGGGGAAAACTTCATTAGAGGTTTCCCATTAATTGGGAGATGCTTCCCAGTAACAACCTCCTGAGTCTCTGTTTGCTCCCCAAAACTGAGCTACAGGAGAAAAAGACTCAACTTCTTTGGCCCTGGAAAACCAGGCTGGCTTCTTTAGCAAAAAAACCCCCCAAACAAACAACAAATCCATTTGTCAAGCAAACTAGCAAAACAACATTATTTTCCCCAGGAAAGAAATTTCCTAATGCTTTTTTTTTTCACCCCTTTTACCCCAGTTTTAATCAGGAGGTTATGTCTGGTCACTCGTGCAGCTTTACCAGATTAATTTGGTTTGTTTTTCACGTTTGAAAATAACTTCAATATCGAATTAAGGTCTCTCACTTTCTTCCTAGTTTGTATTTGACTGCGTGGGAATAACCTGGCAGTGCCGAGGAACTGTTGTTTGCTTTAAGAAAAATTCTCCGGCAGAGCTCTCATGCAGCAAAATCCATCACTCTGAAAATTGCCTAGACCAGCTTCAAGTGAGTTTCTTTCTAGATGGATTTGGGCAAAACCCTTGGCTTTTTAGCTTCTGAAGTTTTTACCGCCTTGTTAGAAACTCGCCATCTCCAGATGTATCAAACATCTCAAGGCAAACATCTCAAGCACAAGTTGTTCCATATGCTCAGTATAAATTGTGGACAAGCCCCTCAGGAATAAATACATACCGACCACATACGTGCTGTTTCCTGGGATTTTTTGGACATCAACTCCAAACAAAACAGCCACGACGTGGAGATGATGTTTATATAAGCTCCCCCATCAACCGACGGGAAGTTTATAAGGAAGAGAGCAAGATGATGCAGCCAGATCCCTGTGCCCACCCAGGGGGACTCCCACGGCTTCAGGGAGACCTTAGAACACCTTCCAGTGTCTACAGGGGCTGCAAGAGAGCTGGAGAAGGACTTACAATAGAGGCATGGAATCACAGGGTGAGGGGAAATGGTTTTCCATTGCCAGAGGGCAGGGTTAGATGGGATATTGGAAAGAAATTCTTCCCTGTGAGGGTCCCTGGCACAGGTTGCCCAGAGAGGCTGTGGCTGCCCCATCCCTGGGAGTATCCAAGTCCAAGTTGGATGGGGCTTGGAGCAACGTGGGATAGTGGAAGGTGTCCCTGCCCATGGCAAGATGTGGAACTGGATCAGCTTTTAGGTTCTTCCCAACCCAAACCCTTTAGTGACTGGAAAGAGATGGAGAGTGGATTCAACCCTCCTCAAATCCCTGTGCTCACATTGAGCAGAAAGTAGGGATTTTTCCTCCCCTTAACTCAAAGCTCAAGTCAGGAGAGTGGCCCAATTTTCACAGCTGAATTAAGCCTGTTCAACTTAGCCCCAAAGATTCAAAAGAAGCAGCATTTTGGACAGACACCCTGTCAGGAAATCACAGCCAGGGCTGATTCAGGACCTGGTGCCCCAGGGGAGAAGCAGCAACCCTGGCATGGTTGGAGTGTGGGCCACGATGCCCACAGGTCACTTCAGACTCCAGCATTGCTGCTCGCCAACTTCCATCTCACCCTACTCACAGGCAAGAAAAGTCATGGAATATTCTATCATGTAAAAAACCACGTAGGCAAGATAAAAAATGTATTTTCTTATTTCTTTAGTAGGGAACCCTAACAAGAACATCCCCCCGGGGCCTGGGATGTGTGGCACACCAACACAGAGCTCTGCATTTCCTGGGCTCTCCTCTCCCTCTTGCCGTAACACTCGATTTTTCCTCTTCACCGCAGGTGCACAATGACCACAGGTTTCCAAGGAACTGCCTACAGCAAACCCCCAGGTCTGTTTTTCCCCTCTGTATCTTCCCAACTAACACAACACTCATTCATGGCTATGAATAATTCCTTACAATTCCTCTTTGACTATGAATAATTCCCTATAATTCCTCTTCAGCTCGTCTGCCGTTACATCATCCTGTCCGTGTGGGCAGAGAGTATTTCTGGCTTCTCCGTTCTTCTGACTCCAGCTCTTTTCAAGCCACCTCACCTCTCTCCCTGTAATTAGTAACCGGCTTTTCCATCACAAAATTTGGAAGTTTCGTTGAACTGTTGAAATCCAGCCCATTTCAAACAGTTTTTTGTGCTGCACAAGTTGCCACAGGACATTGAGGCCAAGACTTGGAAAGATATTTTCATCCCCCTGTGCAAGGCATCACCTGGAAGGCTCTAAAACAAGAAAGCAGGAGTAAGCCAAAGCAAAGGCTGGCAAGGTCTGTGTTGGCCAAAACACATCTCATGCTCCATGAGTTATCTTTTATTCTGAAAAAGAGCTGAGTTATCTTTCCTAGAATCCAAGCATCACAGTTCACATTACAGTTTACTGACCTACAGGCTGTGCATTGTGTTAGAGGGGAAAGTATCCACATTATTTACATACTTGAGAGCAGTTTGTTCCCTGTAATCACAGAAGCTGGGAATCCCTTCAAGCAGAAGGGCTTTTTGCAGGACGTGGTTGGTTAGAGCTCCAAGTTTCACCTTCTGAATTATGATCTCTTTCACAGGGCATGGATTAAGTGTGTGTATATACACTCAGATAATGCACACAGCCTGGTGTGGGCTTGTTTTTGTTGCTGAGATTTTTTAAGAGAGGGGAAAAAAATCATAGAATCATAAAATCACAGAATGGTTTGGGTTGGGAGGGACTTTTAAGTTCATCTTGTTCCGACTACCTGCCATGGACAGGGACACTTTTCACTAGACCACGTTGCTCCAAGGCCCATCTAATCCAGCCTTGAACACTTCCAGGGATGTGAAGATGGGAGATTTTGCAGAGATGTTTTGAATTCTTGGCCAGTGCTGCAGGATAGGAAGGGCAGAGCCAAGTGTCTCTTATCTTTTCTTAATTCCCACTCTGACCTGCCCATCTAGAGATGCTCTTGCCCCTTTCCCTGGCTGTTCCAAACTCATTTGATGAGGCAAAAATTCATCAAGAAATATTTGCACAAAGGCAGACAGACAAACAGAAAGCGTAGGAGAAAAGCAGAACCAAGAAAACTTCAGGAAAATATTTCCTGGACGACTTCCTAACCGGGGTGCTGGGGAGGCATTTGGATAAAAGCAATAGCAAATCCTTTGGAACTAATGAAAACCATCTATTGCAAGCAAAATTAAAATGCAATCTGCAGCCCTGCCCTTGTCCCAGCAGAGCTGCTCTTTGCCTTGATTTCCAAGCAGGAAAAAGAGTTTGTTCTTTAAAACAGGGCTGTGAGGGGTGGGACCCTGCACCCCAGATCCGCTGTGCAGATGCTCAGCTGGTGGTGGGAACGTAACGGAGCAACCCTTGGTTTTGGTGGTACTCCCTAATTTCAGAGCAAGAAGCATCTCTGTCTTGCAGGAACAGCTTTTATTTGAGGGGAAAAAGATGACTTTGGGTTTGGCAGATGCCCGAGGAGTCCCTGGAGGAAAAGCCAGCAGATGGTGCTCAAGGATGGAGCCAAGGCGGGATGCTCCTGAGTGTCACCATGTGTCAGGGACCCGGAACCAGCCACCCTGTGCCTTGCCTGAATCACACGGCCGAAATCCACAGAAGTTCCCTAAGTCAGGGTAGAAATGACCCAGCTGAGGCACATCAGAAAAGAACTGCAAAATTTAACTACTCTCTGCCAGTTTCACTGGGTTTTTTTAAGCTGGGACCCTTATTCTGGGGGTGGGAGGACGTCAAAGTCACCTTTTCATCCTGGAAACGATGTAGCACACAGGGCTTTTTATTTTTTGTCGTGGGTAGAAAGAGAATTCCTCAAAACCCTCTTCCTGACTCATAGCATTAATCACGTCTAGTTATTAATGCACCAGGGAGGAAATATTGCTAAACTTAGCCCTAGCTGCCTCTAGAAATTACCAGTGTGATGTGATCCAGTCTTTTACTAATTACCAGAGGGTTTGTTTGGTGTCTGGGGGTGGAAAGTAGTCTGTCCCTGCAGATGTCACCCTCTCCCCAGGGGTGTCACTCAGCCCCAGAATGTCACGGCAGCCGCAGCCTGGGTTCCCATGATGGATGGGGATCACTTTGCTGGGAGTCACCAACACAAACAGAGAGGGAACTGCTAAAGGAGGAATTGTAAAGGATTGTGAGTGAAAGGGGGAAAAAGATAACCCCACCCTAAAATGCCCTGAGCATCCTGTCTGGCTGCTCCCCCACTATGTGTCAGTGATAAAACCCCTTTTTGGAAAGGAAAATCTTCCATCTTGGTAATTACAGCCACAAAGGCAGTCAGACGGGAATTGAAGAGCTCTTGCAGCCTCATTTAATTACTGGAGCACTTGGTAAAAGTCACTTCAATATTAAAACCATGTTAAGACAAAGAAAAAAAAAAGAAATTCTAACAGCAAGAAAAAAAATCAATCTAACTCCCAAGTTAAACATGTTCTCAGTTGAGCTGTGATAGGCACATAACACAGGCCACACGTTTTACCAGTGTTGTTACATTATTTAGATGGAATTCTCTGACTTGGCTGTTTTTCACTACTGTTCTGGGGGGTGCGTGGAGCTTTCCTGTGGTTTGTTATTTTGTTGGTTTTTTTTTTTCAGTCAATTAAAAGTGTTTCCCTGAACTTCTTCACTGCTGGACAGAACACTCTGGTTTTCAAGGCAGATCTGAAGTAAAGGCAACACAGATCCCAGCTGCTGTTGAACTGATATGACCAGACCATACTGGTGGGTATAATTCTTCATTACAATAGCAACTGTAGCCTCAAGTTCTTGCTTTACTGAATCTCAGAACAGCCTGGGTTGGAGGGACCTTGAAGACCATCTTGTTCCATCCCCCTGCCATGGGCAGGGACACCTTCCACTAGACCTGGTTGCTCCAAGCCCTGTCCAATCTGGCCTGGAACACTTCCAGGGGTGGGGCATCCCAGTTGAACCTTGCCCAACAGCTGAAATCACGTGGAAAGGAAGGCCTTTGGTTTGGATGCTTCTGCCCACATAATGCTCCTCCATCATATGTATTTTACCTTTTAGCAGCTGTCCCTCACCCTGCATGAAAATAAAAATAAATAAATTTTAAAAAAGCTCTTTGTCGTGGCTTTCCAGCAGTTCCCATTTCCACCATCCCCTGTTCAGTGCCCACTGACACCCAGCGAGGAGCTGCAGCTCCCTTTTGCCAGGCTCATTTATTATTTGGGAACTCCCTGCCTCTAAGCTCCAGCTTGACAGATTTTGGAGGGAGGACACAACGCCCTGCTTGCTTTTGGGCATGAGGCTGGGGAATTTCACTCTGAGTCCCACTGTGTCTTCAGTCTCTGCCAGCGCCAAGCCAAGCACGATTTCTAAAAGGAGTTATTGCCTCAGTCCAAGGGCTCAGCACTTTCCTGAAGCATTCCAGCTATTTCTTTATGTGGCTGGTCTTTCAAACAGCACAAACCCAAGAGCAAACGTCATAAATCCCCCTTTGAAAAGAAAAGAACTTGACTATTTGATTCCAGGGACGCCATCTCCACTCCAGCCTTATATGGAACCAAACAAGAGCAAGAGATAAGAGTTAAAGTTTCCATACCAGTGTTTATTGCAAAACACAACCCAGACCAGCCTGAAATGTTTAACTTTGGCCAGTGATCTGCTGTTGCTCAAGGCACAGGAATAAAATTAGCCCCAAATTTATTAGGCTCTGCCTAATAAAAGGTTAAAGTATTCTTTCACTGCACATATGTTTAAAAAAATTTAAAAATCACCAGTCAGGAACTTGCAGACTGGATTTGTTGCCTTTTAAACTTTTCCTTTAAGCCTGTATGACTTTTAAAATACTTATGCTAAGGCATTAACTTTTATTTATAAATTATGGAAAACATAAATCCCCCACTTCTGCCTCCCCCTCTGGGTGGGTATAAAAACTTGCTGTTACATTTTAATGGGAGAGTGCATAGAGAAGAGACCCTCTCCCCCTGTGCTGATGATGTAACTGCTCAGGGAGAGAGCCTGAGCTTCCCACAGCCTCGAGCATCTCCGAACGGCGCTGCTCCGGAGCCCTGCGTAACTTGGTATGGTCCATCCCGACTCCTGCAAACATCCAAGACCAGCCCTTCCCGACCAAAAGACATAGTTAAATCAGCTTCCTCCAATTCCGCACTATTTTATTTTATTTTATTTTATTTTATTTTATTTTATTTTATTTTAATATCTGTTTCTCACCAGCAAGGGAGCAGCGCTTTGGACGCCGCACGGCCAGCGCGGCGAGGGGTAGCCACACAGCGCGGAGGCGAACCCCGAGGCGGGGGGGGGACGACTGCGTGTGATGAGCAGCTCTGACCTCAGCCCCGGGAACGCCAGCACCAACCATCTGGATCCCATTTGCAACGCCGGCTCGCCCGCCTCCCCGGCATTCCCGAGCCAGCTGCCTCCTCCGGCCTCGCTCAGACCCACGGCGGCCGTCGCGCAGGGACCAGCGCCCCACCATTCCCTCATCCCACCAGTGCCTGCACCCCACTGAGCAAGGCGAGAGGGGACTGGGAAGGCTGAGCAGCACCGCAAGCCATGAAGCAAGGGTGAGAGGCGCTTTGGAGTAGAAAAACCTGGAATAAGCAACTCTTCAGGAGGTTCACTCAGGGGTAAGTGTTGCTTTCCGTGTGGGAGCCTTCAGCCTAAGCTCAGCAGCTGCTAAGCCGTGGTTCCCCTCCTTGGTGGGGTGGTAGTATTTGGGGGTTTTTCAAGGAATTTTGGACAAAACCCATCCCCAGGTTTGAATCAGTCTTGGAAAAGCAGAGCGATGCTGCCGGCTTGCTCACATCGGGAGCTCCTCCCGGAGCTGATGCACCGCAGGTGTGTGGGAACACTCCTGTCCTCACCGCTGCAGGGGAGCTAAACCCATTCAAAAGCACTGACCAGAGTATTTCCCCTGCTGCCTCAGGATGGGTTTTGCATTTGTTGCCTTGGAATCACTGCAGCAGCAGCTTGGTGGGATAGGAGCAGGATGACACAGGAAGCAATGCTCCAAGGAGGGCATGTGGAGGTTTGGGAAGATGTAGCAGCACAAGGAGGTGGGGGCATCAGTGGGACCCTGCAAGGAGTGTGCTGAGAGAGTGTCTCAGTGCCCCTTTCCTGCTCCCAGGGCTGGGGGGTGTTGGATAGCCACCCTCACCCCTCTTGCCCCAAGGAGAGGTAGGATGAACCCAGCAGAGGTGCCCAGCCGTGCTCAGGTCCTGCTACCAGGCATGTCCCCACTGCTCCGGGGTGGGCCAGCATGTGGCTTCGAGGATAATCCTCATCCTCTTGTGGTCATCCACAGAGAGGGAAATTAGCCACACAGCAGCTTTTCCCCTAAGGGAAAGGGCTCTCCAGCCATGCATGGAGCCACCATCCCTCTCCATGGTTCTCATCCGCTCTCCCTCCTGCCTTCCCGAGCCCTTTCCCCCCACAGCCCCAGTTGCCCTCAGCCTCCTGGGTCTTGCTGAGGGGGCGGCTATGACTAATGTGGAGACACCCTGCCACCATCCCGCTGGGCTCAGCAAAGCCCTCCCTTCCCAAGTGGAGATGGGATGTGGCCAAACTGGTTTCCTGACCAAGCAAAAGGGCCAAAACTGGCTGGAGTGGGGGTAGCCAAAGCTGCTCTGATTCCAGTGGGTGAAATGGGAAACTCTCAGCTCGTTTCTGGTTGCTGTGAGGATTCATGCGCGCTCTTGGGGGAGGAATCCTGCGTTTTTCAAAATTCTGGCTTTACCCCGTTTCTTGCTGGCTTAAGGAAAAAAATAATCAGTATTTGTGGTTGGCTAATTACGGTGCTTGTATAGTGCTGCTTCTGGGGCACAAATACCCAGTTTAGGAGGTTTGCAGAGAGATGTCTCCAGGCTAAGGCTGTTGCGGAGAACTGAAGAATTCCTCCAAGGTCATGTAAGAATGCAGTGGCAGAGGAGAAACTCAACTCCACATTTCCCTGGCACCATCCCTTGAGTCAGAGATCAGGGAAACAAGCTTTTCACCCCTAAACTTACTCTGACTGTGCAGAGAGGCTGACCACGACCAGGGCTGTGACAGTGTTCAAGACAGGAGTGCAGGGCTGCGTGCTTGCTGCCACCACACCATCGTTCATTCATTCCCTTTCCAGTTTCCAGCACCCTCCCCAGTCCCCTTTCTGGTTTTTGAAATGTCTCTACAATTTTCCATTCAAACACAGTAACTTTCCCTGATTTCAGGGTGAAGCTAAACCAGCCCCTGCTTTATTCCCACATGTCAAGGAGGGGGAAAAAAATTTAAAAAATTATGTTCCTCTTCTACTTTTGTTACGTGCCTGTCCAGGAACAGGAGGGAAGGGAACATCTTATTCCTTCCATCAGTACAAACTGTGGTAACTGCACAGCCTTGCCAGCCTTGGATTGTGTTCCCCACTGGATTTCCAGCAGAGGGGTGAGCCTGCCCTGTGCTGGGCGTGCACGGCGCCGGGTGGCATTGCGTGCCTGCTCCCCGCCGTGAATCACAGCCAGCCTTACCCCTCCACATGCCCATCACTTTTTCCACCTTTTTAAGTGATCTGTGTTCCACATTAAGGAGCCGATTTGTTTGGGTGGAGAGGCTCCGGGAGGCTCTGGTTACTATACATAAAGAGTCATTGATCTTTGAGGGAGTTTCCTTTTTTCTTTTTTTTTTTAGCAAATACTCCCTTTCCTCTTATTAACGACTCTATTTTAGTCTCAGTCTTTGGATGGAGAAAACAACCAGATTTTAAGCCAACAGCGTGCTTAGAAGGACAGAAATGAATATGTGATTCATATTGAATTCTAGCACCCAGGGAACTTGCCTGGGTAGGATATGGAAGCACCGTAACTCTGTTGCTTTGCTGAACACCGGTTTTCAAAAATCAGAGCTCCAGTGGTTTGCAAAAGCAGGGAGATTTTTTTCCACCCTTTCAGGGTTGATTTTTTTTTTAATGTTCAGGTCTGCCTTTATAGGAATAAATGTTTTCAGGGGCAACCCTCAACCCCACAAGCCTCACCTTCCCAGTAGCACTTGGCAGCAACATTTACGCTTCAAAAGAGCTGAGACAAATTTAAATGTCTCCACCTGGAGCCACGAATAAATCCAGGATCTGTCCTATCCAGCTCATCCTGAATCTCTAGAAATAGCTTTGCTCGAGGGCTGTAGAGCCAGGAGATTCAGTGCTCTGTGATGAAGTGGTGGCCAGGTATGGGACACTTATGTCCCTTGAAAAGGTGACCAAACTTTTTTTGCATGGAAGAATCATGGCATTCAGCCTCGAAGTCACGCCGGGAGTGGCTTTTGGCTAACATTTTCCCCAGCTCAGGGAAATCTAAGGGGGAATTCATCCAGGCGAGAGAGGAGCACGCCTCACCTCCAGAGGGCAATCTGCACCGCCCTGGCTCCACATCGGGATTTTGGGAGCTGATTCCCCCAGCTGCTCGCTCCACAGCCATGACTGCAATCATATCCCACTGCTGGGGATGCTAGTAGTTGTTCTGGGTGCCTGGTGCCCACTTCCAAGCCACTGGCAGGGCTTACAACTGCTGCCTCCCACAGCTGTGGACACAGCAGAGAGCAGTCAAGCCAAGGGAATTTGAGGCTGAGCAGTCTTGTTGGGAAACAAGGTGATGATGGACAAGGGAAAATCCCCACAAAGCAAATGCAGGTGAAGGCAGAAGCCTCTTTGTTTTGACACTGACATCCCCATGAGACAGACTTCTAGAGGGGCCTAGAGGATGCCCACAGCATCCTGCACTAGCTATGGGATGATGCTTTGCTCTCCCTGGCCCCCTTTTGGAAAAGGTTCCCCCTTTTGGGACCCAGCTGCTAATCCACCTCTTTCTCCCGCTACAACATGATCCACCCCACATGCACAGAGGAATTTAAGGGCTGCAATTGCTTCTCAGGTTTTTAGTCAATATATTTTTTGGGGATGCTCCATGGCTGGGCAGGAAAATTGGACCAGATGTTCTGTGGTCTGGAGCAGTAAGGTATCCCAAAGGTCCCTGGTAGTGCCAGCTGGGAAAGCTGCACAAGCCCAGGCCATTTGTCCCCAGAAAATGTGCCAGTCATGGCTCTGCCTACCATGCTTGCCATGCTCTGCTCTTTCCCAGAGACTGCTCAACTTTCCAGCAGAAAGGTGTCACAGGAATGGGGAGATTATGGGAACAAATATCATAAATACAGTCACAAAATGCTTTGGGTTGGAAGGGACATTAGAAACCATTTTGTTCCAGCCCCCTTCAATACTTCCAGGGATGGCACAGCCACAGCTTCTCTGGGCACCCTGTGCCAGGGCCTCAGCACCCTCACAGGGAAGAATTTCTTCCCATTATCCCATCTATTTTATTTTAACTACACTCTAGCAAAAAAACCACCCCCAACACACATAAGCAAACAACTGCTTAGAAGGTGAATTTGAAACATCCACTCAAAGGAAAAAAAAATATGTAAAATGTCAAATTTTATGCGCAGAGAAGTATGCAATATATGCAAAAAATAGCTTCTGGGGAAAATATTTAAGGAAATCACTTCATTGTGTCGGCGGTAGAAATGATTGCTTTTTGAGAGCAGTATTAGGAACAGATGTATTTCTTCTGATGAAATACTGTAATATTAAGAGGTCGGCACACACTGTATAAACTCTAGACAGACATAAAACTTTCAAATTATTGAAGGCTACAGGAGTTAATCTTCTAGCCCATGAATCATGAAGAAATTGGCTCCCTGGGTTTTGGTGCTAACTTAACAGTTCAGGAAAACTCTTTCCTTTCCTAAAGGCACTCAGCAGTCAGGTTTTCAGCATATTTTTCCAGCTTGAAGTGGATATAGCAAAAGCTTCACCAGAGATTTCAACCCACAGGACTGCAAGGAACTTTTCATTTAAAAAATGAAATAAATCCACAATTAAATTGCCTTGTTGAAAATACATTCTTGAAAACCCAACAACGCCGGAGAATAAAGGTGCAAAACAAATACTTGCCATGACCAAGTATTAATATTTATTGGCATGAGTTCACATCTCTGGTTTTATCATCCATGCCCTGCAAGCTGGTGCCACCTCCAGCTTCTGTGACCAGTGGTAATTTGGGACACAAAACAAGAACACATTGAGCAACGGAAATTACTTCTTGTGCCTCACTGAGGCAAGCCAAGCAATAAAAATCACATCATTTACTCTCTTACACCCACTTTTCTCACAGAGCCAGAGACTTGGCTCAGTCAAAACAGATCTGAGTAGAGTTTTGGGTGAACTCCCCATGCCAAAGAAAAAAAAAATTACCTCCACCCACCCAACCCCTACCATGTTACCTTTACAAAAAAAAGTTGCTGTCCTTGCTGCATCTTCTTCTCAAGGGCCATCCCCTACAGGAAAATCATCTCCTTGCCCACCCCTGTCTGCAAGTACCCTTCCTCATTAGCTAATGAGTGTCATGGAGAGGGGGCTATAGGAGAAAACCCTGCTCAGGAACAGCTCTTCTTAAAGGCTCTTCTTTTCCTTAAGTTGTCAATTTCTAAGAGACATCCATCACCTCTTCCTGCAAGTGTTTGCTGCCTTTTTCCTTCTGATGACTAATCCTGGCTCCCATGACTTTAGGATGGTTTTGTGTGATGCTAAAACTCATCTCTTGTTGATGGACAAGTCCCTCTGCTTGCACAGAACTATAAATACCATGATGGAGATCACAGAGAAAGCTGGAAATAGATCTGGAGGCCTCCTAAAGGATAAAATGGGGAAGGAGGGGAAATGGGCTGCCCAGGGAGTGGTGAAGTCCCCGTCCCTGGAAATGTCCAAGGAATGACTGGATGTGGCACTCAGTGCTCTGGGCTGGGTGACAAGGTGGGGATCGGTCCCCAGGTTGGACTTGATCTTTGAGGTCTTTTCCAACAGTTCTGTGACTCTGGAAAATCTCAGCTTCCCACTGCTGTGGGAGATCATGGGTGATCCTGTGGACAGGAGAGATTCCATAGCCCCAGGGAGTTTCACTTTTCCCTTCGGCAACATTTTGTGGCTGTAAACAGGCTCTGAGCAGCTGCTCGATGTTAAAACCAAAAAAGCCCCTAAATGTTTTGCTTCAGTCCTGTCACTTTTTAGCCAGCAAGACATCAATTTTCACTGGTTTATCTTGATGCTCTGCTCATCCCCAGCTGTTGTGACTGAAGAGGGATTGGCTGCCAGCAGCTAATAAACAGGATGGTAACATAACTTCCTGCATTTTGGGAAAGAAATACTAGCAGTTTTACAGCACACATTACTTTAATGGGATGGTTTTCCTTAGCATGCATTTTATTTCACGTTTTTCACTCATTGCTAGCAGCCTTTTCACTCTGTGACATCCCACCCTTAAGGGGAAGGTTTGTAGATGCTCTTGGTTGAAAGAAAAGACCGAAGTGAGAGGGCCTGAAAAAGCTTACAAAGCTTTATTAATAAATTACACACTCGACATGGAATTTAGTATGTTAGTCCCTGATCTCCCAGAAGAAGCATGAGACAGTGGCTTTTGGATAAAGGATGGAGTGAAAGAGAAGAGAGAGAGGGTGATGGATTAAAGAGGGAGAGACAGAAAGAAAGGGAGAAAGAGAGATCACTGTTCCTGACTCCAGCATTGATCCAGCTGATGGGGTGGCCAGGGTCCTGGGGCACACCTGGGTGCACCTGGGATTTGTGGGGGTACCTTTTATAGATAAATTTTTCCTGCCCTGGAGATAAATTTTCACTACCTATGCAAATTATTTAACAAGCTTTTTTTAGACTTGGGTCGGAGGGCTCCGAGAGGCCTTGGTCCCTCCCTACAGCCCATTCCTGCTTCTCAACATAATCCCCGTGCTGTGCTTATCTCCCCCAGCCAGAATAAGGATGTTTGTCCCATAAAATGCTGCCCTACCTCCATGTGGCCCCTTCTCCAGCCACATCCTGTTCATTCCCAGAGTGTGTTATTGCCAACAATCCTCGGTTGTTATTACCAACAATCCTTGCTTGGCTCCACAGCTACTGGGGTTTGAGACGTACACATCTTCAATCCTAGAACCATGGAATATCCTGAGGTGGAAGGAAGCCACAAGGATCATCAAAATCCAGCTCCTGGCCCTGCACAGGACACCCCAACAATCCCACCCTGTGCCTGAGAGCGTTGTCCAGTGCTTTAAGCTCTTCTAGGCTTCTATACAATCCCAATGGATGCTGCAAGCGAATCCCACTCAAAAACTTGCGGCTCTTCCACAAGCCTCTTCCCAGAGGGAAGACTCTCCCATGGGGTTGGGTGGGTGGTTGTCACGAGCTCTGTGCTTTTTGCAGAGCTCAGCTGTGGGACCTACAGACCTTTCTGTATTTGTGTGCTCAGGGGACCAATCCCCTCCATGTGTCCTCTGGGTGAAACTATTTTTTCTGGGAGCAAGCTGCCCATCAGGAACACGGTCCAGCCGAGCAGGTTTGCTCCTGCTGGAGGCACTGGGAGGTTTGGCTTGCACTGGAACAGCCAGGGGGATTGATGGGTGCCAGTTCACAAAGATGATGGTTCAGTCTCTTTAGGAATGACAGTGATACCTCTGGGCTGCAGCAGCTGCCTCTGTAAATTGAGGGGTTGCCAATAAAAGGGAAGACTTTGCCGTGTCTTGATTAACATTGTGTGCTAGTTGCTGGCTCTGGGGGCCTGTTCAATGTCTCTCCACCTGGTATTATCATTATTATTATAATAATAATTATTATTATTCACAAATGTTGGGGGGGAAAGGCAGAGGAGAGCTTTTGCCAGACTCATGCTACAGGACATTCATAAATTCCATCTGGAGCACATGGAAGACCAAATGCTGCACATCTCTTCTCCCAAGAAAGACCAGACGCCAGCCCAGCTTTGACATGCAGGGAGCCAGAGGAAGTGTCAGGATCGCATTGGGTTTCAGGAAACTGGTTGGAAGTTGTCCCCTCCTTTCCACAGAACCGCCCTCTGATATCCCTGAGGAATGTCTCTTCAGTGGAAGTGGGTTAGCTGCTTATTTCCAAATTTTCCTGTGTTCCCAACTCTTGGTTCTGTTTCCAGCCATGCCAGTGATGGCCATCAGTATAATTACCACAGTTCTCCTCAAAAAAAAAAAAGAGTTACTCTTCCCCCTAGCCCTCTTAGGCTCTTGTATTGGTCATAACTGTCTGTATTGATGGAATTGGCAAGGGTGGTAATTAGAAAACTGAATTACTTGTTTTTTCTTTTATGATGACCTGGTTAACAGTTTGATGTAGTGGAGTCAATTCTGGCTGATTTGAGTAATCGAGCTCCTTTGGGGAATGAAAGGTATTAAAATCACTGTGTTCCCTTTTGGGAGGATATTTTCCCAGTTAAGCAAGCCTTGCTGCTTTCTGCTATGTAGGCTTGGAAATGAAGACTGAATAATAAATTGGTCATCTCTATGACAACGGAAACACAGCCTTGATGGCAGAGGTGTTGTTTCAGAAGGCTTGCCAGGTGGATCACAGATAAGAAACTTGCTTAAATTAGATTTTTGGCTCCAACAGATAAAATATTATTCTTGGTGCCTTTCCAAAATACGATCAGCCAGCGCAGGCTATTCCACAACCAGGGCTCTGAGCTTGGGGGAGTCCAAGGGCTTTTTGCTGTGCAGCCAGATCATGTGGCTCACTTGGTTCTGAAGTGCTTAAATTTCCATTTGTATATTTGGGACAGCTGAAAAGGTGAGCTGAGGCAAAGGGTGATGTTCAGGGCAATTTTTGTGGTGTTTGGAAGAAATAAAGTGAGGAAAGGCAACAGGAGGAGGAAGGATGTTGGCCAAGATGTATCAGCTGTTCATCCATGGGTGGGGAGGGCAGGTGAGAGGCCACAGTGTATTTTGGTAGTAGAAACCCAAGCATTTTCCTATATATTACGTATTGCCTGGGACAGCACAGGCAAAACAAAACCATCCAATTCCACAGAGGTGATTAAAGGTCAATTATGTGAATGAGGATTCCTCTTCCAAAGGGATGGTTGTATGAAGCAGACTCTGCCCAGCAGCAAAGAGTTTTTTTTCCTGCCAAAGTGCCACAAAAGCCTTGTAAACCCACATGGTTTGACTTTTCTGCCTCATGCCTCATCTGTGCCTGGCCAGCACTGCCGCTATTTCTCACTCTCCCTGTTTTCCTCCCTTAGGTCTCACTTCAGGTGCTTTGAAACAAAGAGAAATAAAGGAAAACTCAGATAAAAGAGCAAAATGAGGAAACATCGACATTTGCCCCTCGTGGCAATGTTTTGCCTCCTGCTCTCAGGCTTTGGCTCGGTTGGTGCCCAGCAGCAAGCAGGTAAGCCCGGGCTGCTTCACCTGCCTTTGGCCCTGTACAACCACTCATTCACACTGTTTGGTGTTTAACATGCATGTCCATAGGATGTTGTGGATGGATGACCTTCTGCCCCTCAGCTCCCACCTTGCTGAGGGTCCTTGGGACCCAGGCCTTGGCCAACACTCACGGTGCCTCCCCGAGCACGTCACTGGCCGGTGCCGTGCCTTGGAGGATGCTCTGCAGGGCACCGGGGTGTGGGACCTGCACTCAGGGTGGTCCTGAGACGGTCTTCTCCTGGGCAGAGCTGTTCTGCCCTCCCTGCATGTGTAGGAGGGCTTCTAGCAGTGAGAAGAGCACTGCCACTGACCTGCAGAAAGGCTGTTTAAAGAGGTGGTGCTGGTGCCTTTGGGACCAGAGCTGGTGTCACTAAGTGGGTGTTAACAGCAGGAAAAATAGGGAAAACTCAAGACAGCACCCAGGCTGCTTAAACCAAGCTGTCCTTCCTTCCCTGAGCACTGCCATGGAGCCAGCAAAGCCCTGAGTCAGCAAAAACCATGCAAGAGGCATGGGCAGCTGGAAACAGCGAGCCTGAATTCACAGGTGAAGCTGCCCATGTCTCTCTCTGGCTCAGGGCTGGTGCCCAAACCCATGGGTGAGGGTGTAGGAGGGGAGAAGCACCTTGGCTCCCCCTCTCTGGGCAGGACAAGGTGGCATGCTGTCCCCTTCTGTTCCCCAGCACCAGGGGTGCCAGGGCTCTGGTGGTGGCTGCCTGGTTGTTCACCAGAGCTTCTCGTTTTGCTGCGGGTGGCAAGGGGAAGCTGAGCTTCGCTTTCACCGTGCCAAGGAGGCTGTTGGTTGTTTGGGTGAGGAGGAGGAGGAGAAGAAGGAGGCATGCTTGTGCTGACTGATAAAAAATCCTAAACCCCCATCTGTTTTTTTAAAGCTGTCAAAACCGTTGCCGTGGCTGATATAATATTTCTAGTGGATTCCTCCTGGAGCGTTGGGAAGGAACACTTCCAACTCGTTCGAGAGTTTCTGTATGATGTTGTAAAAGCTTTAGATGTGGGAGGAAATGATTTTCGCTTTGCCCTGGTCCAGTTCAGCGGAAACCCCCACACAGAGTTCCAGTTAAATACCTACCTCTCCACCCGGGACGTCCTGTCCCATATTGCCAACATGACTTACGTGGGGGGAGGCACCGAGCCTGGAAAAGGATTAGAGTACCTAATCGAGAAGCACCTCACTAAAGCTGCTGGAAGCAGAGCCAGTGAAGGCGTGCCCCAGGTTATTATAGTGCTAACAGACGGACGGCCCCGGGATGATGTGGCTCTGCCCCCATCTGTCCTTAACTCGGCCCGTGTAAACCTGTTTGCGGTCGGCGTTCAGGACCCAGTGGAAGGGGAGTTACAGGAAGTAGCGAGCGAACCCCTCGATACGCACCGCTTCAACCTAGAGAATTTTACCACTCTCCACGGCATA
Source organism: Struthidea cinerea (assembly GCA_013397865.1). NCBI lineage: Eukaryota > Metazoa > Chordata > Aves > Passeriformes > Corcoracidae > Struthidea > Struthidea cinerea. Next base: position 112,418 of record VZTI01001808.1, on the reverse strand, counting down.
GTTGGAGATTTAGTGGCGAGTGTCCGCTCCTCCATGACTCCAGAAAAGGCTGGAGCCAAAGGACTGGTTAAAGACATCACAGGTAATGGCTGACTGGTGGTATCTGCTGGCGTTGTGCTGTTTGGCGTTGCCACTCTGTAGGGGCAAGACTGAGATGGAGGTTCAGAGGTTTAAAAACAAAGGTTTGAAGCGTGTGGCCCCGTGTTTGCAGCTGCCGAGGTGCTGTTGTTTGCAGACTGAGCCAGGGCTGGCAGGAGTCAGGGCAGGAATCCTTGAATGGGCAGTGGCACCTTGTGGCCATCCTTTGGCACACGTGGCATGGAAATTTAAGGTTAGGGAGCTCTGCAGAGTTAGTAAATTGCCCTGTCCTGTTCACTCCCAAGGTGGGGAAACAAGGGATGAACACACCAGACCTGATGGTGACCCTGACCAAAAATCCTCTGGAGACCAAGAAGGTCGCTGCTGGTTGCAGGGACACCACAATGGATGTCCCCTTAGAACCAGGCTGGGGGACAGGGAGATATGCAGCATGCCATTCCAGAAAGTCACATTCTTGGCTGAAAACAGCAAAAGAAGCTGGGTGAGGAATTTCTCTGCTGAAAGCTCACCCCTGAGCTGTCCCTTAGCCTCTCTCCTCATGCACCTGGAGAAGGTGTGTGGTTGGAGAGTCTTCTCTGAGAGCCCACTGCTTCCACCTGCTGGAGCACTGGACCCTTCCCGTAACTGAAACCTCCCTGCAAACCACATTGGCTTCAACGGACCTGCACTGACTGCAACACAGGGCTCAATTTCCCTGGGAAAAAAAAAAAGTCTTCCTCCGTCCCTTCTCTGTTTATGAAATTCCTGCATGGCAAGGGCCTTCTGAGCAGCTTTGTTGTTTTTCAAAACAGAAGTCCTGGGGATCAAACCTTTCTTTTTATTCCTGAGACTCCATCTGAAGGTCGAGAGCTTGTGGGGCGACGTAAGGCCACAGCAGTGTGATGAGGCAGTGTGACATTAATCCCCCTGTGTTGTCTTGCCTGATTAACCCTCACGCCAGTCCCACTGGGTGCTCTCCATCACTGCATGGCGCCAAGCAACACCAAAAGGCCGTGCTCATGTGTGTTTTTGTCGTGCAAAGCGCTTGGCAGGGCAAATATCCAGGTCACAGGAAAGCCACAGGGGAGTAGCTGCCCCACAAACATGATAAAAGGCTCACCAGTGCTAAGGAAATGACACCAATACATGTGGAAAATGAATGTTACACCCAGCCTACTGACAGCACTCCAGTGGCTGTTGGGCATCTTAGCCATGAAGGACCCCGGTGCTTCCCTGTTGAAACCACTTGGGGAATTGGTCTCTGGAAGCTGGCTGTCCTCCTCTGGGCCATGCCAGCAGGTAACCCCATTGAATGGAAACATCTGGAATCCCAGACATTTCTTTAAAAGCTTTAAAGCCAAATTCTACGTCGTGTATATCATGCATTTCCAAGTTTGTTTCTGCTTTTTTTGCAAGCATTTCCTTCACATCCTATAACACAAATTTAAGTTAATTCTACTGTTGCAGTGTTGTCCCTGTGTGACTCGCATGGGTGATATACAGAGTATTGTTAAACACGGGAAAAGATGTTACAGGTCCTAAACCTTGGACGATAACAGTGTGCAAAGCATGGTAAAAATATCTACCTAAGAGTTTAAGAAGTCATTTATTCAGCTGATGACTACATGTGGCATTAAAATGTATAAAAGTGCCATGGATGCTTGTTAGAAACGAGCCCTTATATGAAATGGAAGTGTAAAAAAGCCCCAGTCCTGTAGGGGTTCCAGTAAAGGGAACCAAAACCCTTGGTCTGTGGCAGTCCCTGGAGCTGACTCACGTAAGTACGACAGTCAGCCCCGAGCTTGCCCTGAAGTATTTGTTAAATCTGAGCTGTCTGTCTCATCTGACCCTCTTTGCTTAGTTGTGTAACCAGCATGCTTTTATTTGTTCTCCACACCAGCTTGTTCCATAAATGTGCACTGAAGTACAAGGTTTTTTTTACGGTGATGACAAATTATCCAATGCATCTGTTTCATATCTGTTTTCTCTTTGGTGGGAGCAAGCCATTAGTGCCTGGAATCTTGTTCCTCCAAAAAGATATCCAAGATATCTAAAGCAGCCCTGGGTAAAACCGCTGTGAGATTTCCCTTTCATTTTTACGATGAAGTAGAATGTGTACATCCCTACTGAAAATGGCTCAGTAAAACCAAGCCTGAGCACCCCTAAATTTTGCCTCGATGGAAGAATAAATCCTGGAGCTCCCTGAAATTCTGAACCCTGGTGATGTTCTCCAAGCCAACACTGGCCATTGAGCTGGTCCAGGGGAGCGATGGTGACCTGGAGACCTTCTCCTCTGTTGCTGGAATTGCAATATTATTTGAATCTCCTGGCGTATGAAAACATGTACTAGAAAAACAACTAAATTGGCAATAAATAAATAAATTGCTGGCAGTGCTGGTTAATAGCAAAGACCTCGGGTTTATTCCTGGCCTTGCTAAACCACACGCCAGCTTTGCTGCTGGTTTCACCTTCGGCTTTCAGAAGTTGAGAGCTGACAGAGAAAGATTTCCAAATGTCGCTTGTCGGTCATTTGCAAATAGTCTGAAATTTGAGTTCTTAATGAGAGGGGAGAGTAATGGCATGGAAACATCTGAGCATGCTTTGGGGTCTTTTACCCCCTCTTTTTTGCATGCATGCAGCTCTTGGTGATGTTGATGGTAAAATTAGTTGAGCAAAAGGAGTGAGAGCAGACACCAGGGCATTTTGGGTCTGCTTTGGTAAGTCTCAGAGCAAAAATACTCCCCCTCAACTCCATGTTCATTCCATGTACAAGCTTTGTTTGGTGTGTATATTGTCAGCAAATGCTTGTGATCATCTGGGTATGGGTCACAACAACTAGAGTTGGATAATTGTGTCATGACTGATTTCATCACCCTTTTTTAACCTGATTCTGCATTCCTTGACTGAATATCCAGAATCCATATGAAAAATACAGACCAGACCCCTCTGCCAATAATCAACCCATCTTTGTGCAAAATATTTACGGTGACACAACTTCTGTGTGGCCTGGGTTGAGAATTGTGTGGGTCAGATTGCTGGACAAATAACAGGTGGATGCTGGCAGCTGGTCAAAGAGTTACAGCACAAGAAAAATAACTAAAAACTTTTTAATTGTTTCTAACAAATGCATTTCAAATAATACTTCTTCATGGTGGGAGAAGCCCATATATTCAGCCTCTGTGTTTAACCAGCAAAAGAGCAGAATCGTGACAGAGAAGCTGAAACTTCCCCTGCATCCAGTAAATGTTTCTCCCAAAAAATAAAAGGCTGCAATGATAAAAACCTCCTCACCCTCTACCTTCAGCATGAATTGCCACCAAAATCCACCTTTTTCTTTTGGCTCTATCTAAATATTTGGACAGTACTGGCCACTGATGGAATGGATCTAGATTTCCAAAAACTGTATTTTGCCAAGGTTGCTCCTTGCACGCCAATAATGCTGACCCCCATGTTACCACAGCCATTGGCTTGTGTTGTGTCCACTCAAGCCCTCCCTTGATGGGTTGTGGATGCTACTGGGCAGGGCCTGAGAGCTCATATTCAATCAGAATGCAGAACTAAGAGGCAAAAGTCACCTCCTCAGTGATCACGTTGTTTTATTTTCTCATTTTCGTGTTTCTCACTGGTTTTCCAAGAAACATGTCAGAACACTGTTACAACTGCATGTAATCACCCATTTTAATGCTTTCACCTTTTGCATTTCTTTTTTTTAAAGCTCAAGAGTCTGCTGACCTTATTTTCCTTATTGACGGATCAAACAACATCGGAGGTGTCAATTTTCCAGCCATACGCGATTTCCTTGTAAATTTGATTGAAACCCTCAGAGTTGGAGCTCAGCAGATACACATTGGGGTGGTGCAGTATAGTGATCAACCCAGAACCGAGTTCGCTTTGAACAGCTACTCCACAAAAGCGGATGTCCTGGATGCCGTGAAGGCACTCGGCTTCCGCGGGGGCGAGGAAGCGAACACCGGTGCGGCACTGGAGTTTGTGGTGGAGAACCTCTTCACCCAGGCGGGAGGCAGCAGGATAGAGGAAGCGGTGCCTCAGATTTTAGTGCTGATAAGTGGTGGAGAGTCTAGTGATGATATCCGAGAGGGCTTGTTAGCGGTGAAGCAAGCTGGTATATTTTCGTTTAGCATTGGGGTCCTGAATGCTGACAGTGCAGAGCTGCAGCAGATTGCTACTGATGGAAGCTTCGCCTATACTGCCCTGGATATCCGTAACCTTGATGCTCTTCAGGAATTATTACTGCCCAACATTGTTGGAGTGGCCCAAAGACTCATTTTGTTAGCGGCCCCAACCATTGTGACTGAAGGTATGTATGCCTTTCTAGACCCTTGCATTTCGGTGAGTCGATGAATGATTGAGCTTTTGCACGCTTTACAAGCATATTTAAAGCTTTAATTATTTTTGATTTTTATTTTTTTTCATTCATCTCTCTGGTCTGGTTATGGAGAAGTGATGTTTCTGTGCAGAAACTCATTGGCCCAGTGGGTTATCTCTCAAAAACCATGAGGTCTTGTCGCAATAACTGGCATGATGCGGGGTGTTTTAAAAGACAGGAGCAGAGTATAAAATAAAAAGAGTATATAAAAGCTCATATAATCCTTATTGGGATATCTAAGCACCCTGGGAGTAAACACTGCAGCACTGCCAGTTGTAAAAACATTTATGCCGTGTAAGCTTACATTTTATGTCATTTGGAAGTGTCATGACCATAAAATGTGGCTGAGGAAGGTAGCAGGAATGCTAAACGGATCCCTACGTACCAGAGTTGAAATTATCTGCTTGCTAAAACAATAAAATTCCACAACTCACTGAAGCTCTGGGCTGCCCTTGGTAAAAGGGTGACATTCCCATGTTGTTGAACTTAAAGGCTGAACAGTCCTTAGGTCTTCTGAAGTCAAATCCCCACCTTTCATCCATCAGCTGAGAAAGTTTACAGCTTTCCACGAGGCCACAGGAATTAAAAATGCAGGTGTTAATATTCCACTTAGGTCACTTTGTCACCCTTAAGTCCCACTGACATTATTTCTGGACTAGCACCAGCTTGGGTGCAGTGGAATAATGAATATCTGGATTTATGGGGCAAATAGATGATTTATGAAAGATACAGTATGTCATATTGCAGAGGCCCCTGGAAGGGGCCAGCCTGGAGCTGCTGCACTTAATTAACAGGACGCTTAATGCAAACAGCACTTTTGGGATCCCGTTGTCAGTCTGGAGTTCTGTACACACTGTTCCTCATGGTGTATGTTGACATATAAAACTGCATTCCAGATGTCTTTGCTGATCCATGCCTAAACATGATTGCTATCCTGTGGCTCAAATCAAAGGGAGGAATTTGCCTTAAAGATCATTTTATGACCTTGCCTTGATTATTCCAGGAAAGAACATTAAGAACTTTTTTTTGTAGCACCCTACAAAACCATATTTAGCCAAATAATATGAAGTCAGCATGTGTAGCTAGAATGTGTATGCTGGGATTCGTGCAACTCAGTGGAGAACTTCTCTTTCCTCCTGTCTGATTTTTTACAGTTTGAATGGCAAGATTAAAAAATTTTGGTACATTTGTTTCATCTGCATTTGCATATTTCTCACTTGAAGTGCCAGCTCATTTGTGGAAGGTGCTACATCAGCCTGTACAGTTACACACAGATGGATGTGCTAAATGGGGAAGTGGATATTTTCAAAGGAGCTTTAGGGAATTTCCTACCCCTGGCACCCATGGAAATGAGTTTTGACTGGTTTGCTTGATTCACATCAACAACTTGGAAGGTTGCAGTGCAAAGCGGTTTGGGAGACGCCACAGCCCAAAAGGGATGCCAAACCCTGAGGTGCCAAGTGCTCCTATGAAATACTGAAGAAATCTAGCTTCACTTTAGCTCTCCAGCTGTTCATCCTGGGATGAAGGGATGTTCCAAAGTGCCTTTCTACTCCTTCACCTACTGGGGGAACCTGGATGATTAAGTTAGATTAGGTGCTTCACCAGACAGCTGGCACGGCAACGAGGATGAACTATGCAGGGCTGGGTGCAGCGCTGACACCCCCCCAACATTTCCAACTTTGAGAGTCAGAGATACAATGCTTTGATCCCAAATCCTTTGAAATTCCTGGGAGACTTGCTATCAGCTTTACAGGGCTTTGGATTAAACCCTATGAGATGTGCACAGCCCTGCTTAAAGGCTTTTGCACTAATTGTGTCCATGCAAACCAGCACCGTGGGTTGTTTCTTCCTGTGTGTTTTGGGTTTGGCTCTTGCATTCCTCTGTGAAAAAATATTGCAAGATTTGAGAGCTGCAACAGGAATGAGAAACAGAGGGAACTCTTCCTTCCCAGCCTCCCTTATCTTTCCAAAGCCCCTTTGATATTTCCCCCAAAAGTCAAAAGTTTCCAGGGTCTCCACTTTCGGGTTTCTAGCTGCTGACAAGCTAAGGATGTGCTTTGGACATTTCTCCTGGGTGATAACAAAGCAGCAATGTCAGCCCTTGCTATCCATTTGGAAAGTTTCCTGTTTCCAGCCCTCTCCTCCTTGGAATAACTGAGGAGGGAAAAAAACCTGGCTGGAGGGATGAATGCTGGAAATCATAGCTCTGGGAAAGGGATCATTTACACAAACCCTTGTTGCTTTGTGCGTAGCTCTGTTCTGACAGCTTGGGCAGCCAATTGCAGGCCACTGGCAGCTCACTTGAGGTTATGGCTTGGAGAGGGCACCACCACGTTTGCTTTGTGCATGTCCTCCTCATTTTATGCCTGACAACACCATGGCAGGCAATTTTAAACTTCCACTTCTGACAATTGGTCCTTAACGAAACTATTTCCAGCACAACTCGATGAGAGGCGTTTGCAAAGGCTCACACTTGCTGGTGCAGGCAGCTCTTTCAGGGTCTGAGGGCAGAGGGGCAGCTGAGTCGCAGACGTCATCCCCAGCTCCAAGTCACCCCTTGGGGCAGCCCAGTCTGAAAAACCCGACAGCATCCAGCCTTTGGCAGCACTGCTATCCACGGCCAGCTGGTGTCTGGCCAAGGAGGACTGCAGCCAAAGTTTTGTTCTTTGTTGAAATCCAAAGCAAACAGCCTCCACACAGAGGAGCCCTGATGGGCTGGGGGCTGCTCTTCTCCATCCAGGCAGGGCAAGGCAGTGTTTGCTACTGCTTGCCCTGACGGGTGTGAGATCCCCACAATGCCGGGTGTCCTCTCCCCCCAGGCTGTGCACTGGGTGTGGCAGTGAGCCTGGGAGGTGATGGACCTTCCTCCTTGAATCCTGAACCCATCCCAGGAGCTCTTAGGTGGGTGGGTGATTTAAGGATACACTAAGTCTGACTGACAAAACACAGTGATCCGTAGTGCTCAAGCATAACTTGGAAGCAGCACAAGGTTTCCTCTCTGTCTTGGGGTGACTGCACTCTCTCATGGCAATGGCATGAAGTCAGGGAGGTGATGATGTGAGAGGATTCATCTAAAAGATGGTATTAAGATTAGGCACCATGATAATCATATATAATGCTGTTATCACAATCATATTGGTCTTGTTAATATTTACCTTTTAAAAAATTATATTTGCTGTATTAAATACGATGATGCTTTGGTTCCAATGCAACACAACAGGGGTTTTTTTCTCCCTAACTATCTTTCTTTAAACTTAGCCAGGACACTGGAAAGCTAATTGTGCTCTTTCTGTGTCCTGTGCCATCATCAGTAACAAAGTTTCAGAAGTTACAGTGCAGGGAACCTGTTTGTTAAAGACATGGCCACCAGAATATAATCCAGCCCATCCATGACTGGGCCAGCTGTTCCGAGAAAAAACGTAACTTGTTTTCGTTAGATAAGGAATAAGATTCAGGATGCGAAGACCCAAAATCCAGGTATGTTGAGTAGGTGGAGACTGTTCTTTCCTTGTGTCATTGCTCTCAGGAACCTAATGCTTCTCACACCAAAGCACCACCATTCAAGTGGTTCCTCTGCAGACTGAAGGAACATCACCTGCTTATTTTATCTCATGTGCCCTCCCAGTGCCGAGATTTCTCCTTGCTGCCTTTCATTCTTGCATTGACATGTTCATGTATTTAAATATTCAAGTGTGTAAAAACCACAGTTTTTGCAACTCTTCAACTCTTCGGTGTTTTAGAAAGGAGAAACAGTCAGATTTGTTATTAGCCCTCTGCTAGACCCTAAAAAATAATTCTGTTTGGAAAGCAAGACCTTTTTAAAGGCATTGAGAGTAACAGTACTCCAAGCAAAAAGCAAACAAGAGGTCTTAAACATTGCTGAGCTGTTGACATAGAATTGATAACAGAGTGTTTTGAAAGCTAACATGATGTTCATGTGTTACTTGCAGTTATTGAAGTGAACAAGAAGGATATAGTCTTCCTGATAGATGGCTCAACTGCTTTGGGGGCCGCCCCCTTTAACGCAATCCGTGATTTCGTTGCCAAAATTGTCCAAAGGCTGGAGGTTGGACCCGACCTGATCCGAGTGGCGGTGGCACAGTACGCAGACACTGTGAAGCCAGAGTTTTATTTTAACACCCACCAGACCAGAAAGGATGTAATGGCCAATGTGAGGAAGATGAAGCTCATGGGTGGCACGACACTCAACACTGGCTCGGCACTGGACTTTGTGAGGAACAACTTCTTCATCAGTGCTGCCGGGTGCAGGATTGAGGAAGGGGTGCTCCCCATGCTGGTGCTCATCACTGGGGGTAAGTCCAGGGATGCTGTTGACCAAGCCGCGGCGGAGCTGAAAAGGAACCGGATAGTGACCCTTGCCATTGGGTCGAGAAATGCTGACCTGGCAGAGCTTCAAGAAATTGCTCATGAAAGAGATTTTGTGTTCAACCCAAACGACTTCCGCCTTCAGTTCATGCAAGCCGTTCTTCCTGAAGTGCTGTCACCTATCCGGACACTCTCTGGGGGACTGATTGTCCAAGAGCCACCACCAGGTAATTAATGTCCTTTTTCTAATTAAGGAGATATGGTTTATATTTTCTTATTCTATGACATGTAGAGATAATGGGGAAAAATGCATCAAACGCATGTTCTAGCATGGTTAAATGTGAGTGCATGAACAGGCCGGTGAACTTGGTAGTGTGATTGTTGTTACAGCTTTATCATTCCTTCCTGGAGATTGTTGTCCTGCTCTGATTTTGTCACCAACATTTAAAGGCCTGGATGTGGAAGATGTGCTTTACTAGTTAGGTACCTAAATTGTTCAGTGGAGGCTTTTGCTCTTCTTAGAGTTTGTGTAGCCTATGAATGGGACACCTGTGAATGTTACAATCTCTTCCTCAGTTTGGGAATCATCCGTAGCGTGTGTTTGCTCAGGAAAGTAGGGGTTTCTTTGGAGTTTAAAGAACATGAGCCCATTTGTTTGGGGAGATATTCAGAGCTGACACTGTTGGACTGAAACTCACCCTTTAAAAACACGTTTAGTTTTCTTATGGTTTACTCAGCTCAAGCCCTAAGAGGCATACAAGGATATTTCAGTGTTGATTTTTATTTAATCTGTTTGGAAGATGATCCAAAGCTCCATGAAGCCAGTGGACTCTTTTTGGTTGTCCTTGCCATTGATATCAGTAGACTTTGGAAGTAACCATCCAATAGGGTCGTGTCTTTTGAGGAAGTTCCCCCTGCATTTCAAGAGATGTTCCAGGTGCATAGAGATTTTATACCAAATTTCTCAGGATTTCTTCACAATAGAGGTGCTTGAGGTTAAATCTATGTTGCATTAGATCATATTTCAACCTTGTATTTCTGTCTCATGGCATATAAACTTTAGAAAACCAGGATTTCTTCCAGCTCCCAGTAAGATCAATAGTGAGGTTCCCATTGGCTTAAGTGGCTGTTGAACTGTGTCCGTATTTTTTTCTAGTTCCTCACATAATTTAAAATTATAAACCGCAGTAGAAAAGAAACCTGAAAGAATTAAAGCATGTGTCTGATTTACATGAAAAGAAGACGTTTTGAAATCGGTTTGCCAATACTTGTCCTTAATGAAGATGAATATCACAGGTTTTATCATTTAATAAGCTTTGTTTCAGAGTGTGTTTCTGGCTAATACAGTTTTGCATGGCTATACACCACACCTGACGTGTTTATTTGTCAATGTAAATGAAAAATGTTCCTGTGTTTTCTTGTTCTTTAAAGGTAATTCGTGCAGCTTCTCTATTTTTCCGGTCTTTTTTTGTGCTCACAGCTATTCACATACATAATAAGCAAGTGATCGTATCCTGCCCCTACAAATTATTATTGGTAGTAACAAAACTGATTTTGACACCGGGCAGTTGTATTTTAACTGGATATTGTCTCACCCTGGGCCTTGAATGGCACTTTTCTGGGAAAAATTAAAAATACCGAAAGCCAAGACCATCTGTAAAATCTGAGAGCAATCTCTATGTTCCAGAGAGTCCTTTTTTCCTTTTTGTTCTGAATAGCTCAGTATTTATATATTTTATATACAGGACAGCATGCTTACAGGGACAAGGCACGCTAGAGCATGGATGAATCTAGCCAGAAATGCTTTAAACAGAAAGACAATGGGCAGAATTAACAATGGGCATAAATAAATTCTTGAATAACTCATTTGGAGGAAGGCATATAAGACGATGTCTTGGACGACATCAGTTCTCCGAGATTTTACTTAAAATCTTGGCATTTTGGTCTGTGATCTGGACATGTTTAGAGTAGAAAAAAAGCACAGGGTGATGACCCTGTGGTGTCTTTGGGGTGTAGACCTATGTCCTGGAGCTCAGATGCTTGGAGATAACCCAGGAAGGATTTAACCTTAATAAAGGAACCAAGAGCTGGCTGCTTACTGCCAAAAGTGGGAAATTTCTCCCCCTTCAACAGCCCACAAAATGGACATCTATTACCACAGACATTAAAGTGCAGAGCTCAAGAAGGCAGGAGTCCTCAGGCAGCTGTTGAGCCTGACATTTAAAAGAGTTGATAATCCTTCCCTGCCCAATCCAGTCATTTCCAGCAAGGTCCATGTTATTTCTGTGCTGATTACACCCTTGCTTCTCTCTCTCTCTCTCTCTCTCTCTCTCTCCCCACTAACATGGTTCACATGCGTGTACGGCATATGCTGCATGCACACATGATAAAAGATTTTCCATTTTTGTTTTCTGTGATGTCTCATGTTTTTTTCTGTGCTCTACTGCAGTTCAAGTAACCAAAAGGGATATCATCTTTCTTTTGGATGGATCACTCAACGTCGGAAATGCCAACTTCCCCTTTGTGCGGGACTTTGTTGCCACCCTAGTTAACTACCTTGATGTCGGCAGTGACAAAATCCGAGTTGGCTTAGTGCAATTTAGCGACACTCCCAAAACCGAGTTCTCTCTGTACTCCTACCAAACCAAATCAGACATAATCCAGCGTTTGGGGCAGCTGAGGCCCAAGGGGGGGTCAGTGCTGAACACTGGCTCCGCACTGAACTTTGTGCTCTCGAATCATTTCACGGAGGCTGGTGGGAGCAGAATAAATGAACAAGTGCCCCAGGTCCTAGTCCTGGTGACGGCAGGGAGCTCTGCCGATCCCTTCCTCCAAGTTTCCAATGAATTAGCTCGGGCCGGAGTGCTGACTTTTGCTGTTGGCGTTAGGAATGCGGATAAGGCAGAACTTGAACAGATTGCCTTTAATCCAAGAATGGTGTATTTTATGGATGATTTCAGTGCTCTGGCAGCTTTACCACAGGAGTTAAATAAGCCTATAACAACATATGTTAGTGGAGGTGTGGAAGAGGTTCCACTCGCCCCAACAGGTAATGCCTACCTTCCTGCATGCTGACTGCATGAAGTTAATCTTGTTTAAGTGAATTTCTTGTTTCCAATGTACACCTTGACATATGTCCAAGCCTTGAGTCATCAAAGTGGTTATGGCTGTGCTTAACTTGATGATCTTTACGGTCCCTTCCAAACCAAACCATTCTATGATTCTGTGAATACATGGCTTGACACTGGCAGCTCTTAATTTTGTTCAAGTCAGTGCTACCACACTTTAAAAGCACAGTTTTAAATCTTTTGGTAGGTCAGGACCAAAGGAGGACCTGAGTGAGTCTGTGCCCACCAGTCACTGACTCTAGTGTTCCCTTTCCGTTCCCATAATAGGGCCACAACCTGTAAATGCATCATGCGCACTGAATCAGTCAATGGGAGTGTGAGATTTTGACCACAAGAAGTGGTGTGGGAAGGTTAAAGCCATGCCAAAGAGCACAGAGGAGCAGAGGTCTAGCCAGGAGCAGGTGGACAAATCTATCCCCCGAACCACTTGGTCAAAGGGATGTCATCAGGCTGTCACAGAGGCTGGATTTGACTCCAGAAATTCAAAGTTATCCTCCAACATTAAACCCAAAAGCTGTTGGCATGTTTAACGCTTTTTAAACAGGTATTTGCTCACGAATTCCATTATTGTGGCTACGTGCCCATGAAGACATAAGAACTACCAGGATGGGTTAGTAAGGAAAGGAGACCATTAAGATTAATACGAAGGTACAAGAGGCTTGGGTTTGCCTTGGGTATTCAATGAGATCAAAAGGGCATAAAATGGAAACAGGTGAAAGGCTTTTACGGATTTAGATGCTCCTTGTGATGCAAGCAGGAGAAGATGCAGAAAATGCTTTGTGTACCTGTGCATGAACTGTCTATTTGTTGTCTACTGAGCCTTTGAATAGAAAAAAAGCCCCAACCAACCCTCCACTGCTGCTTTACTTCATGCCTGTATTGTCAACATATTGCTAGACCTTAAACATCACTGAATCAGCCAATTTATGATTATGATGTGATCTGATGTGAATTTATTGAGTCTTAGGATAGACACGTCCTTGCTTCCCCTTCTTCCTTAGATGCTGTGTAGTCCTGCAGGCTTTGAATACTTTGGTAAATGAGAATATTGAAAGATTGAAACCCAGCTAATTTGTAGACAATTTTCTAGGATGACATATAAGAAGGAAAATGCTTTCATTTCTTTTTTTTCCCTCCTCTTTTCATTTGTGAATTTATTCTAGAAAGCAAGAAAGATGTTTTATTCCTGATTGATGGCTCAGCCAACCTCTTGGGCAGCTTTCCTGCCGTCCGGGACTTTGTACACAAAGTCATTTCTGACCTGAATGTGGGTCCCGATGCCACGCGAGTCGCTGTAGCTCAGTTCAGTGACACCATCCAAGTTGAATTTGACTTCGCTGAATACCCATCAAAGCATGATATGCTTGTCAAAGTGAAAAGGATGAAGATTAAAACTGGGAAGCAACTGAACATTGGAGCTGCACTTGATGAAGCCATAAGGAGGCTGTTTGTGAAGGAAGCTGGAAGCAGGATCGAAGAAGGGGTTCCTCAGTTTTTGGTCCTCCTTGTTGCTGGGAGGTCATCTGACAATGTGGAGGAGCCATCAAATGTTCTGAAGCATGCTGGAGTTGTAACCTTTGGTATCAAAGCCAAAAATGCCGACCCCGTAGAGCTGGAAAGGATTGTTTACGCCCCACAGTTCCTTCTGAATGTTGAATCCCTCCAACGGATTTCAGAGCTTCAGCCAAACATAGTCAACCTGTTGAGAACAGTCCAGCTTCAGCCAGCAGGTACAGGGAGCCTCGGGGTTTCCAAGAGGCTGAAAGACATGACTTACATGCCCCACTCAATTGGTAACTGGAGCATTTGGGTCTGGTGATGTTTAAAATGATTATGTAGAAACTGCTGTTGAACTTGGAGTTTCCTCTGCTCACACTCTGATCCAGCAAAGCATCAAGTTCCAAACCAAATTTTAATGATAAGTAGGAAAGATGCCTTTGTTCAGCTGCAAGAGCTGCAGCTGGTGCTATTTCCAGTGTGTAGAACATGGGACAAACCTGAAGTAACAGGGAATTGTTGCCCCAGAGATGTTGCATTAATTGATGTGCAATGCTGGGCAAGGGCTAAAAGAAGCAAATACTGGCTTGTCTCAATTTCTCTTTTCATCTTCCCTCTTCTGGAGGAGTGGAATCCAGCACACTGGATTCACTCTTGCTCTGTTATCTCTTCCAGGATATAATGGCAGTTTCTACATTTTCTACATACACACCAATAAATCAGATGCTCTTGACTCAGTTACCATTCAAACTCAGTAGATGAGATGGATTAATTGAAGAATAATTTTTAAAAAATTGTGAAAAGAATCACATGGCCACAATAATAAATTCACACTGCAGTACTGGAAATTATTCATCTCTAGCTGTGTGATTTCCTGAAGTAGCCCTAACTGGAGCATTAGCTCATCTCCCAACAGGAGGTGGAAACAAGGAAAAGTGTATTAACATCCTTATCTTCTCTCCATAAAGGGGCAGATGGACTTAGAATCATAGAAACATAAAAACAAAATAGGGCTGGAAGGAATCTCAGGGTGCCATCTGCTACATGCCCTTGTCCCCAGCAGGATCTTTTTGCCCAGAACTAGATGACATTGATCTAATCTGTTCTGGAAACCCTCTGGGGGAGACTTCCCAGACTCCATAACCAATCCGTTCAATTGCTTTTGTCAGACAACATTTTCCCTTCACGTCACACTTCTGTCTCTCTAGTCACAGTCCAAGCCTTTTACATCTCCTTCAACCTGAGGGGAACACAAGATGTCAGCTCGCTCCTGAATTTGGTGTGGCAGCCTTTTGTCTACTTTAGGCTTGACATGTAGGTCTAGTCTCAGTCCTTCTGTCACCAGCTGTGTACCCAGCTCATTCAATCCTTCCTGGTAAGTCTTGTAGGTTTTCTTCTACATTTTCACCCTTGTCTCTCCGACATCAGCCTGCCCAAATGACTGGAGCATGACAATGGCATCCCCTGGTCATCTCTTACCCCATAATTTCCATGCAGATTCGTGACCCTTCCCGTATTTGTGCAGCTTCTGTCTCAACCAAGACTTATGCAATTAGCGTTCTTGAATTCCATCCTCCCTTTTAAAACCACTTCTGTCTTGTCCAGACACTCGGAATCCCTTTGACCACCAAGGACTATCAATAATTGTGCTATTTGCTCATGGATAGCTGCATCCACCCAGTTTTCCTAGTATTCTTGGCTAAAAGAGAGCCACTCCATAAGAGCACCCCTATTGTTTTCTTCTTTATCTGCTACCCAGACACTATTAATAGGACTTTTCCCTTGTTCCTGAACTTCAGAGGAAGTATATGAAACTGGGATACACCAGGCAATGTCTGCTCCCTCTTCCCACCTACATTAATATTCCTGTCCTATGCATTAACCCACCAGGTTTCCAACAATCCTCTTAAGAAATAAATTTGATCTGAAGCCTGCATTTAGAATTCGATTTGCTAACTCTTTGCATGGCTAAGCACTCATAAGTAGATAATTAATATTTTCTTCAGAGGGGCAGATCATGCTCCTGTTTGTCCCACTAGACCTTGCTCTAAACAAGCCAACAGCACTTTTTGGGATGTCATCCAGCAGTTGCTGTGTTTGAGAGGCAGTGATGTTTTCTGCTTGGCCAAGCCAAAGCTTTGCAGTTCTGTTGGTCGGTAGCATAAAATGTCAAAGTTCTCTGATCTTTGACACTTCATGGTCTTGATTTTGAGGTTTTTTGTTTGTTTCTTCATGGTTTTTTGTTTTATTTTTTTTTTAAAGAAGAATAGTTTGGTCACCATTAGCATGTTTTTTCCTGCCTGAAGATAGTACAGAAAAAAACCCTAGAGATCAATATCTAGCACTTTAGAAGAGCATTTCAGCATTTTCAGCTAGATGTCCTTTCCTGCAACTTCTTTGTCGGTGTCGCGTCAGAGACGGGTAAGAAAACGACAGAGTCCAGGCTTATGAACAAGTGGAAGCGCTTTAATAATTTTCCAACTACTTTTACAGGATAGTTCGCAAAAGTGCGTTGAATGGCAATAGGTAATTGGTTTCTCGGCCATCCACCCCTTGAGAGCATTGGCCAAGTCCTAAGATACCTATTCCAAAATATTTTCAAAGTTAAAATCATAACAATCTTGCAAAACAGCCTGCAGGTGCAAGAAGTTTATAAAACTGTGACCTTGTTTAAGATAGTTTGCATGGGAAAGACAGTCTGCTCACAGAATATTGAGAAAAGGCTGAAGAATTTCTCCACTTCTAACTTTTTAGCACCTACACTTCTTAATTTCTTTTCAGAAGTATTTATTTGTAAGTTCAGTGATGTGTCAGAAAAGCTTTTCTCTCCCTCTCTTCACCACTTCCCTGTGAGCACTCCCTGTATGCCATTTCATCCAGAAACTCATTGTTTCCTGGGAACAAAAAATCCCAGACTCATGTTGCATACTGCAAAGCCACACATCAACTTCCCAGCCCCCTTGGGAGCTGTTGGCTTCTCCCAGCCTCAGGTAGAGATGGCACCCAGAAGTCCCTTGGCACCCTATTTCCTATGGGTCTATGATTCTATGACTCGGTGGGTAAGGCATGGAATGCGCTGCACTCTAGTTTCCACCGACTTCCACCCATCTGCCTCCTCACCAGGGATTGCATCCGATGGCAAAGGAACCAAACCACCTTTCCTGACACCTCACTTTCCCCTCTCTGAGCTTTGTACTCCTTCGGTTCAATGTATGAGGAGAATACTAGTCACTGCAAAAGAGAATCTCACTTTCCCCCCCCCTTCCCTTACTTGTCTCAAACAGTAGTTGAGAGAGGTGAGAAGAAGGATGTGGTGTTTCTGATTGATGGCTCGGATGGTGTCAGAAGAGGTTTCCCTCTCCTGAAGACGTTTGTCCAAAGAGTTGTCGAGAGCCTGGACATTGGCCGTGACAAGGTGCGTGTGGCTGTGGCACAGTACAGCAACACCATACAACCTGAGTTCTTGCTCGACACCCACGAGGACAAAGCAGATCTCATCAGCGCCATCCAGCAGCTGAAGCTCATGGGAGGGTCTCCTCTGAACACCGGGGCAGCCCTCGACTATCTCATCAAGAACGTGTTCACGGTGTCCAGCGGCAGCAGGATAGCGGAGGGCGTCCCACAGTTCCTGATCCTGCTGACTGCTGACCGGTCCCAGGACGATGTCAGGAGGCCCTCAGTGGTCCTGAAGACGAGTGGCACGGTGCCCTTTGGCATCGGGATCGGAAATGCCGACCTCACAGAGCTGCAGACCATTTCCTTCCTCCCAGATTTTGCTATCTCTGTGCCTGACTTCAGCCAGCTGGATTCGGTGCAGCAGGCTGTCTCCAACAGAGTCATCCGGCTGACCAAGCAAGAGATCGAGTCTCTTGCCCCTGACCTGGTTTTTACATCACCCAGCCCAGGTGAGAAGATGTTTGTGTCTGCACCAAGAGCCAGTGGCAAAACATGATGTTTAGTAACATCATGGCTGCAACACAAACTGAGAAAAGCAAAGATGGTCACGGCTAAGGCTCCAAGTTTGTCTTGGTCTCCCTGTTGGTGCACTCAGGGTTGGTAGGAGCTGTGCAATTAAGCTGAGCCACCTTTAAGCCCAGGCCCTCAAGGTGGTCCATCCACATGGAAGACCCACGAAGTGAATGCTATGGCCTTAGTCTTATTTTAAGTGGATGGATTTTAAGTCCATGCTGTTCCTTCTGGAATGGAAATTGTGTCATTTAGATGCTACAGGGACACATTCACACCACTATCAATCAAGGTCAGCTTTCTGCTAAATGTAAGACATGCTGAATTTTCCTAGTTTTGCCACCCTCATTGACTGGGGAAAGGGAAATTTGAAGCGGGCATCAGGAGAAGGATCAGATCTTACATTTCTGGCCTCCCTCGGAATGAAATCCTGCCAGCGTATGCCTGGGATGAAGAGCATCCACCCGGGATCAGTCCCTTAGAAATTAACTGTCCTACTCTGTTCCTTCCCTTCTAAGCCAGACCACTTTCCTCCATCCCCATTTATCAATGTGAAATTCTGCGATAATTCAGGCTCTGACCTGAATTACCACTGCAGAAAACACTTTATTAGGAATCAAAAAGTCATCCTGGAAAGGCAGAAGCTGAGATAATTATAGGATAGAATCTTTCCTAGAGGGCAAAGCCAAAGAAAGAGGCGTGGTTCTGAATGTAAAGCAACCTGCCCTGAGTAAGGACTATCACCAGGCTACGTTTTCTTGAGTGGAGAGTCCACAAGGAATTATTATTCCAGGTGTCTCCTTGCTCCCTCTCACTTCCTTTGCTCTGAAAGTTGCTGTTCTTGCACCCCCTAGGATGTGCCTAGCATGCTGGTCATGTCTCTGGGTTGAACCCAGAGCTCCCTGCTGGGGCTCCCAGGAGTTATCCCAGGCAGGGAGACAGGGATTACCCTTCCCAAGGCCAGAGGCACGGGTCAACGGTGTAGATGATGAGCTTAGCTGCTCTCCATAAGCAATTCCTGGTGCTTCTTCTGACCACTGCTTTCTCTCCTGCAGCGGGTGTGAAGAGGGACATTGTGTTCCTGGTTGACGGCTCCCGCTACGCCGCCCAGGAGTTCTACCTCGTCCGCGACCTCATCGGGAGGATCGTGAACAACCTGGACGTGGGCATCGACACCACCAGGATTTCGGTGGTCCAGTTCAGCGAGCACCCCCACGTGGAGTTCCTGCTCAACACCCACTCCACCAAGGACGAGGTGCAGAATGCCGTGAGGCAGCTGCGGTCCCAGGGTGGCCAGCTGGTGAACGTGGGGGAGGCCCTGGAGTTTGTGGCCAAGACCATCTTCACCCGGCCCTCCGGGAGCCGCATAGAGGAGGGCGTCCCGCAGTTCTTGGTCATCCTCTCCTCCCGCAAGTCCGATGATGACTTTGAATATCCATCCTTCCAAGTCAAGCAAGTGGGGGTGGCACCTATGATGATAGCAAAGAACGTGGATACTGATGAGATGATACAGATTTCCCTTAGTCCTGAATATGTATTCCAAGTGTCGAGCTTCCAGGAACTGCCCAGCCTCGAGCAGAAGCTGCTGACTCCAATTGAAACCCTGACTGTGGACCAAATCAGGCAGCTGCTGGGAGATGTGCAACCCCCCATAGGTAAGGCACTGGCTCTCTCTGGGTTGCTACTCAAGCAAATGTTGCCCAAAAAGACCTTCTCTTAAAGTCAAGGTTTTCCATAGTTAAAACCAAAGTTGTAGCACTTGTACAATTTTGGAAGGAAACCTTTAGATAGGTGGCAATTCTACCCAAGTACCTAAATACATTATAACTTAAGATTTTCAAGTCAAGTACCTAAACATGACACCTATTTGGGTAAATTTCAATTCAAATATACAATGTATACAATTGCCTATTCCCACTCAGCAGCTCTTTAGGAAACAGGCATAAATCTGGGCCAAAATAAAGCTGGAAACACTGACAAATCCGGATAAGAGTAGTAATGAATGAAACAGATAAGGCTCTGAGTAATGCATGCTTCAAGTACTAGGCAGACACACATTCCCACTTGCACACAGGCCCGTTTGGAGAGGCTCCCCAAAGCACCATGCCTAAAGTTGGCCAAAATATGCCACATGGTTTTACCTCACATGGGGGCAGATAGCACAGAAATCCTCCAGCAAAGTTCAAGCAAAGGCTTGGCACACCAATAACTTCCTCTCTTCTTGCTTCCCCACAGATGTTTCTGGAGATGAAAAGGACATAGTCTTCCTCATTGACAGCTCTGACAGTGTCAGGTCGGATGGGCTTGCTCATATTCGGGATTTCATCAGCAGAATTGTCCAGCAGCTGGAAGTGGGGCCAAACAAAGTGCGTATTGGGGTGGTTCAGTTTAGCAATGGTGTCTTCCCTGAGTTCTACCTGAAGACCCACAAGTCCAAAAACGCTGTCCTGGAAGCCATCCGCCGCTTGAGGCTTAGAGGTGGGTCCCCCCTGAACGCTGGCAAAGCCCTGGACTTTGTGGTGAAGAACTACTTCATCAAATCTGCTGGAAGCAGGATAGAAGACGGAGTGCCCCAGCACCTGGTCGTCATCCTTGGAGACCGGTCCCAGGATGATGTAAACAGACCTGCCAGAGTGATCACTTCCACAAACATCAAACCTCTGGGTGTCGGAGCCAGGAATGTGGACAGGGACCAGCTGCAGATCATTACCAACGATCCTGGGCGTGTGCTTGTGGTACAGGACTTCACGGGGCTCTCAACCTTAGAAAAGAGGGTGCAGAATATTCTTGACGAGCTCCCGATACCTACAACAGACTCACCTGTACCATTCCTACCTGGTAAGGCTGCTATTCATCCAGAAGACATTTCTGAGCAGAGCATAGATGGTATTTGTATAAAGTGAAAATGATTCCGTAATAACACCTTTTGATTCCCAAACCTTTAGTTGCATTGATTAAAAGAACTCTTTGAAGTTGTTGAGTTAGGAAAGAATATAATTAAATTTGAAAGGAGATGAGGGTGCCTATCACAAGTAATGCTGCATACAGCATTAGTGCTATACAAAAATTTTCTTGTATGGATGTAAAATCCTGCCAAAGGTCGATGAAACTAAAATGGTAGACAAGGCGAGAGAAATTTCATTTGCAAAGTGCTACTTTGCAAAGCCCTGAGCAGCTTACATGTTATAGATGCTGCACACAATTACTAACAACCGTGTTTTCTTTGTAATCTTTTCAGGAGGTAAAAAGCAGGCGGACATTGTGTTTTTGCTGGATGGCTCCATTAATCTGGGGAGAGATAACTTCCAAGAAGTTCTCCAGTTTGTCTACTCTGTGGTGGATGCCATTTACAGGGATGGTGACTCTATCCAGGTAGGACTGGCCCAGTACAACTCAGATGTCACCGATGAGTTTTTCCTCAAGGACCACTCCACCAAAGCTCAGATTCTAGATGCTATCAACAAAGTTATCTACAAAGGCGGGCGAGTGGCGAACACCGGCGCAGCCATCAAGCACATCCAGGAAAGACACTTTGTAAAGGAGGCCGGCAGCCGGATTGACCAGAGGGTGCCCCAGATCGCCTTCATCGTCACAGGTGGGAAGTCTACGGATGACGGGCCAAGGGCCTCCTTGGAAATCACGCAGAAAGGCGTCAAGGTGTTCGCAGTTGGTGTGAGGAACATCGACCTGAAGGAAGTCAGCCTGTTGGCGAGTGAGAGTGCCATGAGTTTCAGAGCATCCACAGCCCAGGAGCTGTCAGAGCTGAATGAGCAGGTCCTGGTCACGCTGGAAGCTGCCATGGAGGAGAGATTGTGCCCAGGACCAACAGACGTGCCAAGAAGTAAGGACAATTCCTTCATAACCTGCTCAGGTCATTCTCAAGGGTGGCTTTTAATATCCAGTGTGTTTTGATGGACTTGTCTGTCCTACTGTTGTGCTTTGCCTATACCCTGAGGTGCAGCATGGGCTCATTCCTCCTCCAGGAGTCTGATGGGGGGCTGCAAACTTTTGGCACAAGAGCTGCCAGTCCATGGCCTTCAGCGTGTGAACGATTGGTATAACATCACCACAGAGGTGATGTTCCATAGTGGAATTCATTTCAGATGTGACAGCCAGGCACTAAATCACCAGCCTCCTACACTGCATTTAGCCTTTAGACTAAATCCCGCTATGGACTTTCTCAGAGGGAGATGATACCGGTATCATCTTGACAGACCAACTTCTTTAGTGCCAAAATGAAAAGTGATGGCCCTTGTTTCCTCTCTCTGTGTCTATTACAAGCTAATTGGAATTTTTGGCCATTCAGGCATGCATGGTGTGCTGGAAATCATAGAATCATAGAATTCTAGAATAGTTTGAGTAGGAAGGGACCCCAAAGATCATCTCATTCCAACCTCCCTGCCGTGAAACACCTTTCACTAGACCAGATTGCTCCAAGCCCTGTCCAACCTGGCCTGGAACACCTCCAGGGATGGGGCAGTCACAGCTTCTCTGGGCAACCTGTGCCAGGGCCTCCCCACCCTCACAGGGAAGAATTTCTTCCCAACATCCCATCTACCCCTGCCCTCTGGCAGTGGGAAGCCACTCCCCCTGCTGTCACTCCAGGCCCTTGTCCAAAGCCTATGTCCAGCTGTCTTGTAACCTCTTTACACACTGGAGGGGGAAAACAGAATTTCCCTTGCCAGATCATCCAGGATGCCCACCTGATCTCATGACAGGTATATGAGGAAAAAACAGGGCATGAGTGGTTGTAGTTTAAGATAAAATTGCCTTAAGAAGGAATACCATGATTTGGCTACTTCAGAAGCCAAGCTGGGGAATTGTGGTGAGTAAGTGAGTAAGTGAGCTGGTATTGCTGTCGGATCAGACTCCCAGCAGATGGTTTTGCTTACTGCATTACAGCCAGTCCGACTCCCAGCACGACTGACCATGGCTCAGCCCTCTGACTTTGAGCAGAGGTGTCTCCTGAACCTCTGGAGAAGCAGAAGGAGAGGCACAACAGCCCTGAGCTGAACAGCAGCTCCAGCTGAGAAGAAAAACTGAGTGCTGGGAAAAGCAAACCACTGCTGCTGGTATTAACTTATCTCAAGTGTGGTTAAGATATTAACCAAGCAGTGTGGCTAATATCAAAGAGAATTCAAACACCTCCCTGTGATTTTGTGGGTGTCACTTCAAGCACAGGCAGAAGGTGCACACTGTGCAAGTACTGACAGGTTCCCATGTGCTGGAGAGAGAGGAGCAGTCTCAGCTGCCTGATGAAAATGCAAATTTCTCTTGGACTTGGTTTAGGCAGCTCCTTCCAATGCTAAAATTTAAAAAAAAAAAATTAATAAAATGCAAGTTTTCCCAGGTTATCACTGCTATGGTGGAAGGAAACAGAAGGCACTTGGGCAGCGAGTGGTGTCAGTTCTTGATGCAGTGTCTTCACTAACGACTAAAAGAGTAATTAGAAAAGCCATTACTCAAAAAAATCATCACATTTCTCCATGATGCTCTTCTCCCTTTCTTCATTCCCCTCTCAGATTGTGACTTAGACGTGATCATTGGCTTCGATGTCAGTGACGTTGGGCCCGGTCAAAACATATTCGGTTCCCAGCGAGGTCTGGAGTCGAGAGTGGAGTCCGTGCTGAACAGGATAACACAGATGCAGAAGATCAGCTGCACTGGCAACCAGGCACCCAATGTCAGGGTGGCCATCATGGCCCAGGCCCAGGGGGGACCCGTGGAGGGGCTGGACTTCTCCGAGTACCGGCCTGAGCTCTTGGAGAGGTTCCTGGACATGCGGACCCGCGGGCCCTATTACCTCAGGGGAGACACACTGAGGTCCTACCTGAGCAAATTCCGATCCTCGCCCCTCGGCGGCACCAAGGTGAGTCAAGGCCAAAGCCTCTGGGGTGGTGTTGGCCAGCAAAGCTGACTTCTGATGTACTTTAGTTGGTAAAGAAACTGTAAATTCACAGTAATTTTTAAAAAAATTAAATTTATTGAATTTATTCACCATAAATTTAGTCACTTAAGCCCTACTTGTTTGCTGCACTCTCCCTGCATTGTCAAGGTCCTGTCCTGACAATCGATGAGCATCACTGCAGCCAGTTCTCACAAACACTGCTTAGCTGCAAATTATTGCTCTCCAGATATTTCCCATGTAACACCTGCATGAAACAATGTACAGGAACCTGGCACAGGAATGCAGAGCTTCATGGCCTGGAAAAGGTGTAGAAGTTCCCTCACCTCCTCTCAGAGGAAGCATTGGAAAAAGGCCCTTCAGGTTGCACATTGATTGTGTTTCACACCTGAAGTATTCTGGGTCCTGACAGAAATTTGTTTCTCTCCCAGGTCATAATCCATTTTACTGATGGTGTAGATGAGCCGATAAATCAGCTGGAGGCTGCTTCGTCTACTTTACACTCAGAAGGTAATTTTTTTGCTCTTCCAGGCAGTGATTATAGTCCATGTTAACATGTAGCCCATTTTACCACCATTTCTCCTAACTCCATCTGCTTTTGATAGTAAAGGATAAGGATTTTGTGAGGTCTACCTGCACTTGCTGTTCTTCACTGCCTTCCTGTGATGTTTAGCTGCCTGCTGCCACCTAAGCGTGTGGGCAGCTTGCACTGGATGTCTCTGAAGATGCTTGTTCTCTATTGAAAAGGCTCTGTATGCAATCAAAGATGTGGATAACGCTGTGTCATCACAGGGGAGGGTGTGCAGGCCCTCCAGAGCACCTCTCACCCTCACAAAGCCCCTTCTGCTTCTCCCTGCCAGGAGTCAACGCTCTCATCTTTGTCGGGCTGGACCGAGTGACCAACTTTGAAAGACTGATGCAGCTGGAGTTTGGCCGTGGCTTCACCTACAACAGACCACTCAGAGTTAATCTGCTGGACTTGGATTTTGAGCTGGCAGAGCAGCTTGTAAGTAACTTGGCACAGGCAGTGCTGCCTTGTAATGCTGGAGGAAAGCCCACGGCTGGATCTCCTGCGGGGCTGAGCTGTGGCTGAATTACGCCCTCTTGGCTCTGCTCCTCTTCCCTCCCTGCCTCACGTCAGCTCTTTTCACAGATGCCACAGCAAATAAAGGTCGGAGCAGATCATGGTCTCATCCCACTCCTGAAGAAACCCTGCTCCAGCCGAGGCATTAGGTCAAATGGGGTGGGATAAGATGCCATCAAAAGCTGTGGTGCCAAAAACCTGCCCTCTGCCTGTGTTTACACTGTTGGTTTTTTTTAACCTTACAGTAATGCCCTGTCGCGCCTGGTCAGTGCTAAACCTCTTGTAGAAGCACTGCTTTCGAGGTTTCTTTCCCTGATCTCATACACTGACTCTATTTTAGACATGCTTTTAACAGATGAAGGAGTTACCCTTTAAAGTCCCTTCCAACCCAAGCCATTCCATGATTCTTTCTTCTTCATAGATTTACTTCTCTCCCAATGCATAGTCCCTCTCAAGTGTTGAGTTAATTTGCTGTCAACCTCAGTATGTCCAGTTCCTCCCAACTTCTCAGCTGCTACCAGCACGATTGAGCTCTTTTTCCAGTAGATTTAATAAGATTGGGCTTAACCACTGGTCCCTGTGGTAACCTGGCTGGGCCCTTCTCTGCAAATCAAAGTGTAGCCACATGCAAGTGAGCCTTAGGTTTTGGGATCAGAGTTGGTCTTCAGCCCCTCCCCACGTAATTCAGCCTAGGAAAATCCTTCCAAAATGTAAATGTGCAAAGCTGGCAGGAAACGTTTGCAGCCAGCAATGTGCTTGGCAAAGAAAGTGATTTTTTTCCCTCTTCTTTCTGTTGGATGATGTAAAACCAAGCTGTGATTTCTCTGAGTCCATATCATTCTTTTTAACTTTTTTTTTTCTCCTTTACTGTGTGCTTGCGCATCGTTCTCAGCCTGCGGGTTGCTGGTGAGCTGCTCACTGCAGTGATTTTCTCATGGCCTGGATTTGTTTCTTTGGAGATGAGATTTCTCTCTTCTGTGACAGGCACTGCTCTGGGGACTGACATCTTGCTAAATGCACTCTACAAATTCTGCCCCACGCAGTTTCTGTTTAAACCCTTCCCTCTGATGTCCAAAATCAGGTGTTGGGGTTCTGGCAGGTTTCTAACGCTTTCGTTTCCCATTTTTCCTGCAGGACAACATTGCAGAGAGGACGTGCTGCAAGGTGCCCTGCAAGTGCTCAGGGCAGAGAGGGGACAGAGGTGTGCCAGGCCCTATAGGACCAAAGGTAGGTCACTTCATCTCGGGATAAAGGGTCCCTGTGCATGGGAACCTGGTGGTGACGTGCAGGTTGTGTAGTTGTAGTGGGTGATGTTAATGGGGAGATCATCTCCACTTGCTCCCCCCATTTGAAAACTGACCCTGGGACACACAGAGCAATCGAGGGCTGCTCTTCTTCCCTTTCCCCACAGCCTCAGTGCTGCAAAACATCCAAGAGGGCAGGGATAAGTGGCTGGAAGGGGTGAAGCATCCTGGGAAACAATTTAGGGACATCGAAAGGAGATTATATCTCTCATTAACACAGATGACCAAGCAGCTGCTTTGTGCTTATCTAGGGAAAACTCGAATATCAATCACAGAACTATGAAGGAAATTCACAATTTTCTTTGTTGTCTCCTAGGGTGTCACGGGAGATCTTGGCTATGGAGGCTACCCCGGTGATGAAGGAGGACCGGTGAGTGACTGCCCCTATTCAAATGCGGATCTCACCACAGTGAAGTGTTTGGAGGATTTTCCACTAAATGAAAAGCCTCCAGACTTTTTTCTGCTGGGAATGTGGATGCGGGTTAGAAGAGACAGCAGAACTCTGAGTTTCCCACACCTGACAGGCTGAGTTGCTGGTCCCAGCTGCTCCTGAGAGAAAGTCAGTAAGGAGCTTCTTGAGAGCTGGAGAAGGATGATGGGGGGAATAACTCCCATTATTTGATGTGACCCATGTCTGTGCTATTCCCTAAGGCAAATAAAATCCTCAACTTCATCAAAGCTGTAGCCTATGCCAAAGTTATCCATGCCAGCTGCAGCTGAAAGATTTGAGTTAGTCCAAAAGTGAAACCAAGAGTGATGTTCCTATCCATCACACGGCAGACAACGTGAATCCCATGCATTCCTACTAACACTCTTCATCCAAACTCTGCGTGAATCCCACGTCAGCCCTGGAATAAACATCCCTCCATGCATCACTCCCAAGGGGTGAGGCCGAGGCCAAGGGGCTGACAGTGCTCATGGCTTTTCCAACAGCACAGGCAGGGGCCAAAGGCTGCTGTGAGACCGCATGCCAGGCAATGTTTTCCTGGGGCTTGAAGGTCAGGTTGGGATTAGACATCTGTGCAGAGCTCTGAGAGCTTCGTCTTGTCATTTTAATTTTGAAGGAGAAGTTTCACAAAGCTCTTTCACAGCTGAGGAACTGGGAAGGACATTTCTCTCTCAATGATGAAGACGTGCAGTTGGTCTCTACGTGAGGAAGGTTGTGGGCAAGAGATGGTGGAGTGGCCAGGCAAAACCTGCTTGCTCCTGTGCCTCCAAGCCACCTCCCATGGCAGTTAGCCACAGATATAGGCTTAGCAGGCAAGCACTGATTGTTGTTCTTTCCCTTCCATGCACCAGGGTGAGCGTGGACCACCGGGTATGAATGGGACTCAAGGTTTCCAGGGATGCCCCGGGCACAGAGGAACAAAGGTATGTGTGGAACAAGCCTGCACAGAGCAGACCCAGAGTCCAGTGGGTGAGAGTCCCCCAAAGGCAACTCCTGCTGGTTTAGGAGGTCACACAACCTCTGCCACATGCCCTTGAGTGGTTGTGTCCACCTGGCCAAGCACCAGGGCTTTCAGAGGGTGTTGGGGCTTTAGTGTTGGTATGAAGAGCAAAAAGGCAGCCCAGAGACCCAGGCTCAATCCACAGACAAGGCTGATCTGTCTTCTGCAGTCTGGCTCTGGGGGAAAGATTTGGGAAGAGATGGATGTGCGTGTCTTGGCGCAGGGCTGGGACAGTGAGTGGGTGGAACTCTGCTGTTGGGGAAGAGGGAGACAAGTGAGCCATGGCTGCGGCTTTAAAGTGGAATCTGGAGCTAATGGGCCAGGACAGCAGCTGCACCCCAAGCCAGAAAAGGTGGTGAAACATATACTATTCATGGGAAATAGTGAAATTAAGGGGATGTTTCCTACGATTTGCTCTGACCACATGATCCTCTGGCAGGCAGAAGAGGAATGCATGAACCAAGCCCATAAGTTGCTGCTGAGATACTGAGTCTTGTTAAAAATCTGTTCAGACTTGGATAAAGGCACTAGGACTGGCTCTGGATTAACATAAAAATGGGTGCAGGGAGAAACAAAAGTCAGTGGAGAAAGAGTTGTGGCTAAGGAGCGAGATATTTTATTGGATCAGCTGGTTTAGCCCCCATGCCCCACATATTTTATCTTGGCACAAGTGTTGGGGAGGCAGCTGAAGACAAACATTGGCATAAGAGAAATTAGGGGAAGTTCTGCCCTGGTTGTGGCTCTGGGTCTGCCACCAAGCCCAGCCCTCCTTCTCCACTGCTTCCCACGGCAGTGAGCTGGACAAAAGTGGAGTAACTCCCTTTTCTATCTCCTTAGGGTTCTCGGGGATTCCCAGGAGAGAAGGTATGGAGCTATTCCCTCATGCCACAGCAGTGAGCACGAGTGTTTGGCAGATCAATATCCCCCTCCCCATTCCCCCTGCCTCTCGGTGAGCATTTGCCCCTTGCCTCCCTTCCACAGGGTGAACTGGGAGAAATGGGTCTGGATGGCATTGATGGAGAAGAGGTCAGTCATTTTAATTGCTTTTCTCTCAATAACTCGATGCTTCAGTGAAGTATCTAAAAAGAACCTTGGAAGTGGCAAATATTCTAAAATACTTTTTTTTCTTTAGGGAGACAAGGGTTTGCCCGGCTCCTCTGGCGAGAAGGGATATTCCGGCAGGAGGGTAGGCTTTAGTCTCTTTTACAGTGGAGCTAAATGATGGGGTAGAGGTGGATTTGAGCCAGGGGAGGGTGGAAAGCCATCGTGCTCCCCTCAGGGCTGAGGACTGGGCAGAGGTGCTTTTGACAGGCAAGGGCTGCTCCTCCTAACTCTCCATCTCTTCCCACAGGGAGATAAGGGAGTTAAGGGTGAGCGAGGAGAACGAGGCGACCGTGGGCTCCGTGGAGATCCGGTAAGTACTGCTAAGGCATCTTCTTGATTTTCCACCCACTTTCCACTGATCCTGGGGTCATCAGAGAGGGCGGCTCTGGCTTATTAAATGCTGCTTGACAGTGGCAGGTCCCATGACAGAGCAAGGACTTGGAGGTGACATTGCGGGTACCATAGCAACCACTGTTTCACCATGTTAAAATTCTCCTTCCTTGCCTTCTTCAGTATTATTTCTCAGTTAAAAAGCTGTGTCTGTCTGAAAACAGCAGCAACACTTCATCTAATTCAGTCAAAAAAGGAAACAAAGAAAAGTGAAGTTGGTTCTCAGCTCTAGCAGAGCAGTTTATGAGATTCGATTTTCATGTCCCACTTACACAGATGTTTCTCATTGCTCTGTTGCTTTCAGGGAGATTCAGGAGCTGATAATACTCAGCGGGGCTCCAGAGGACAAAAGGGTGAAATTGGACCAATGGTAACATTTCTTTGTTGTCTTGTGTTGTTTTTTGGTTTTTACAACAGAATGGGACAGAGAAAGGGAGAAAAAAGGATGCTGCCAAAAAGATGCAAGTTTCTTAAACTCATTGTGCCTTGTCAGATGGAGTATTTTTTTCCACTAGAAAATGTTGTTGGTTTGCAACCAAAACTTTCTCTGAGAAGATGTCACTTTAGAAGATGTTTTGTGTAAAAAGCACCTTTTGAAAAAAATATTATTTTACAATGCCTTTTGGGATATTGCCTCTGAAAATAACTTCGTACTTGGGAACAACTTCGTATGTTCTCATGGGTCATATACAAAAGCAGAGAACTGACTGGATTATACCAAATCTAAACCTCCTGATTCACCTGAAGCCTTGGCAAGAAAAAAAACCCCACACATTCCTCAGAAAATTTCAAAACCCATCTGTTTTCATATCAGCTCACAACAAAAAAATGCATCTTAAACTGTCAGAAGGCATTTCCCCAAAGATTAGGAATGTTGACTTGTGCTGGCTCAGAAACTTGATGGAGAGTCTCTGTGAGTTGTTAAAAGGATTCCCACCAAAGCAGAACTATTAATTTGCGTGAAAGCATGAAGAGAGCCATTTTTGGAGAACTGAATCTGTTTTCCCAGTGCCTCCTCCAGGGCTCTCACCTGAGTTCTGTTTTTCCCTTAGGGAGATCCAGGACCGGCAGGGCCGGAAGGCCAAGATGGTGGAGTTGGGAGGAAGGTGAGTTGCCAGACCTCCAGTCAGCAAGGCACAAACTTAGATTGACAATAACTTTCCCCCTCCTTCCTTTCCATGTACTTTTTTTCACAGACATCAGGAATTTAACCTCAAAACCCAACAAGCCACGCCCAAAAAAGAAAAAAATCTCAGAAGGAAAATGCCTCATGGCTTCCTGGCTTGTTGTAGAGACTTTAAAAGTCAAATTTATTCCCATGCAAATAACTCAGTGCTTGGATCAGTGGTGTTACACCTGATTTATATATAAAGCCAGGCTGGATGGTGCTTGGAACAGCCTGGTCTAGTGGAAGGTGTCCATGCCCATGGCAGGGGGTTGGAATTAGATGGTCTTGAAGGTTCCTTCCAACCCAAACCAGTCGGTGATTCCATGATAAGCATCTGCATTTGGCTGCTGGTTTTGGAAAGGCAAAAACCAAACTGGAGTTGGGATGTCTGGGACGTGTTCCCTGCTGCATGTCCCTCCCGTCCCAGGGATGGTGACACACTCCTGGCATGCATGAGGGAGCAACTCATCTACACGGGGGATGTGAGGAGGGAGAAAACATGCCCAAGTCTGATTTAAGAGAGATGACCATGTGGATTTCCCTCTCCCTTTCCCCCCAGTAGTTTAAACCATCCAAATGTAATTTTGGACCATGAGAAGGATTGATACATGGATCTAAAAGCAATAGGGAAAGGTGTGCTTACATATTAGAGTAACAAGCCCCACTGTTCCTTCGTTTGCAGGGCATGGCAGGACGAAGAGGGCCCATAGGAGTTAAGGTAGGTGGTGATGGGACAATACTTGGGGCTCCTGCCACGCCACAGGCCAGGCAGCCTCAGCACCGTGAGAGAAGTGCCAAGAGAAGCGACGTGCAGGCTTTGCTTGTTCCTCTCTGCCTCCTCTCTCCTGCAAATTTCCCTCCTCCTCCTCAGGCTCATCTCCCTGTGTGCTTCTTGCTGGGCTCGGAGCAGAACCAAATGTCCACGTGCCTGCCTGTCTTCTACAGCATTCCCTGGTTGGATGTTTGATCCCCATGTGCTGCTGGAGCAGTGTAACAGGGCCACAGCATGATGGTTGATGCCCATCAATTGCAGGAGGCGAACTGCCGCCACCATTGCTGTGCTTATTCTCTGCTATCACCATATCTTGAAAAAAAAAAACACAAGGAAAAAACCCAACTGAAAATCTGTTCTTCCCTGCTCTTTGTGCAGCTGTGGATACCCTGATCTCTCCTTTCCCCTCCCATGGTGGTGACCATGTCCTCTCATGCTAACCTGCACTGTCCTGTTTTGTATTTCCAGGGCACCAAGGGCTCACCTGGTCAAGCAGGGCCGGCTGGAGAACAAGGCATGCGAGGGCCACAGGTCAGTGAGTTCCCAGCAGAGGAGAAGCCTTGCCTCATGGTGCTGTGGTGTTACTTCATCACAGCCACTTCCCCAAAGAGTGTCATCCTCAAGGACTGTCGGGATTTGGGTATTTTTGGATGTGCTGTGGTCTGGCTGTCCCACCTGCCACTACATTCCCACCGGCCAAGGTGTGACGTGTTTGCAAAGCATCCCTCGGACACTGCAGCGTTTGCTTCCCCTTGGATCGTGGTGTGCTTCTGCCCATGTGTGCTGACAGCCTCTCTTTTCTCCCCGCACAGGGTCCAACTGGCCAGGTCGGCACACCAGGCATCAGAGGAGAGCAAGGTGTCCCTGGACCCAGGGTAATCCTTTTGCTGCTTCCCAGACGTTGACCCAACTATGCCGTTGTTGAACTAATAAGATTCCAATGTGTCTTCCCATTCCCCTCTCCTAGGGCTCCAACTCTGCTCCACTCTCTTTTAACACACTCTTCCAGCATGATTGTCCTCTCAACTTATGCTTAAGGCTTCTTGATCAAGAGTTACAGAAGAGAAAGAGCTAAAAGCAACCACAGAGGGGTCAGGACGTCAGTGTTTGGCCCATTATTGCAATTTTAACTAAAGATCCCTGAGTGACTGGTGGGGCACCTCTGTTGTTTCACCCTCTGAAGCCAGAGCATGGCCATCTCACTTGCCTGCTGGGGCCACCTCATGTGTTTATTTCTCCCTCCTGCTGCGTTCCTCAGCCAGACCCATCAACATAAAGCAGTGTTGCATTTCCCCACCCCCAGCATGACTTTCCCCCTCCTGCTTTCCCGTGGGTGTTCTCTTAGGGACAGTAGAAATTACTGCTGACATTTGCATTGAACGGAGCTGGACCTCCAGCTCTTCCCAAGCATGAAGCAGACTTCTGAATTTCCCGAGGTGTTTTGAGAGACGCCAACCCTAGTAGTCAATACATGATTTCTATGGTCACCCAATTCCCTAGTTTCTGGCACCCAGGTTTTCTTGACACGTTGCCAACATGCCTCTCCACATTTCCATTCCAGGCTGGGAGTGGACCTCCAGGACCTGCAGGAGAACGTGGCAGGATTGGTCCCCTGGGAAGGAAGGTATGTCTTTAGGAGCACTGGGCATCAGTAACTAAAGCTGCATTGAAAAGCTTCTGGATTTTGCATGGGCTTCAAGAAATACTTGAGATGAACCTCTTGGGCTTGCACAGTGTGGAGAGAAGCAACTCTGTGCTCTGGTTGTCTAATTAGGCTCCCATTTCAGTGAACAGAAAGGCAAAAGTAACTGGGAAACTGAGATTCCCAAGCAACGTTCCTGGGCAGATTCTCAGAAAATGCCCACGTGGGAAGGTTTTATCTTTCCGGAAATCACCAAAGGTCCCACTAAAGATCATGCAATTGGCAGCATTTCAGGCTGTGTAGGTCCAGTCATACCTTTCAGCCACAAGGAGGGCTGCAGACTGCTCTGTGCGAAGAAACCAGTGTTGATGGGGTGGGGAACACTCAGAGTTGCCTGGAGTTTCAGCACATACTTTAACAGACGCTCCTCTTTTTAGGGTGAGCCTGGAAACCCTGGAGTCAAAGGGCCGAATGGACAGCCAGGCCCACGAGGAGAGATGGTGAGTGTGGCCAAGCCCTCACACCTCTATGGACACTTAGGGAACTTTAAGGAACATTTAAGAGTTTCACAAAGGCCCGTGGCTTCAGTGGGTTCTTTCTAGTGATGCTGCTGGACCTGTGGGGTTCAAGTTGTTTACATATGACATATAATTTACAAATTAATGACTTTGGCTTTCCAATTTTAGGGTGATGATGGACGAGATGGAATTGGTGGCCCGGGTCCTAAAGGCAGGAAGGTAGGTGTATGCTCATCATTCCCACCTCCTTAACAAGGACAAGGAAGCAGCCAAGATCTCCAGTGCAGATGGATAAGGGCATTTTCTAGAACACATTCAAATTAACCTTTCTTTCTGTTGTTTCAGGGAGAACGCGGCTTCATAGGTTATGCAGGGCCAAAGGTAGGTGCAGCCCATGAGCTGTGCATTCATTTTCCAAGCAATTTTCCATGGGCCTGTGCAGGTTTAGAGCTGCTGTTTGTGGTTTTCCCCTCCTAGGGTGGACCTGGTGACCGTGGTGTTGCTGGAGGCCCCGGCCCCAAAGGAAACAGAGGTCGCAGAGTAAGTTGGACCATGGCAAAATTTTTCCTTTCTGCATGAATGCCCTGAAAGATGGACGTATTTTTTCCTCCAGGTGCTCCTGGGAGTCCTCCAGATGTTCATGGAGAGGACTTCTCTGCTCTCTCTTTCTAGGGAAATGCAGGACAACCTGGGACACCTGGTCAGAAAGGAGAGATTGGATATCCTGGGCCATCTGTAAGTGTTCATTGCACTGCTGATTGGCTTCATCTAGTGGTCCCTGTGGGTGCAAGGGGTTGAAAAATAAGCCCATCACTGTCTGCTGCTGATTTCAAGTGGGGGAAACTCCTCTTTATTTGTCTTGGATGTGTCTCTATCTAAGTAGCTGTTTATCACTGACAAATATTTACTCTTCCTCAAACAGAAGGAAAAAGTGAAGAGACACGCTCTTACTAGGCATTAGGATTTCCCCATGGCTGTATGTCCCTTAAAATTCCTTCCAGGAGATTCTCAGCTCTTTATCATTTACCACCCACACAGGATATGGTCCACGACCAAATCTGGCTGGCATAAGGCACCCTAGAAAGGCCAAGGTGCCTGGGCTTGCTTTGCTTGTGTACTCATAGAATGGTCTGGGTTGGAAGGGATCTTAAAGACCATCGAGTCCCAACCCCCCTTTTGGGTTTGGCCTCAGCTAGGTTTACTCCTCACACAGAAAAGCCCTTCCCCTGTTGCTGGAAACACAGCTGAAAACAGACAGGCTTTCCCTTGGCTCCTGCATGACCCATGGTTCAGTAGTTATTCCGACAGTGTTCATGGGGCACCCTGGGGGTTCACATTGCACTCAAGTTCTCTTCATTCTTTGAAACAGGGCCTTAAAGGCGAGAAAGGAGAATCCAGAGATGTAAGTGTGGCATAATTTCTCTCTTGTTTTGAAACACCCTTGGGTTGGCTGTGTGACACATCTCTTTTCCCCTGTCTTTATTTCCTAAAGCAATGTGCGCTGGTGCGGAACATCAAAGACAAATGCCGTGAGTACCTCAGTGCTTTGCTAAGCCCCTCCCTCTACCCTTATTTGCCCATCATGTTACAAGAATGGCACTGACCAAGCTGGTTTTTTCTCTCCATCTTTTCCACAGCTTGCTGCTATGGTAAGTCTCATTCAGTCCTTTAAACCCCAGGGTGGCTGCGTGTCACGATTGTTGCTCTCCCCAAATATCAATGATTCACCCCAGCTGAGGACACTGTCCTTGAATCCTGACAGCTGTTTGAGGCATGACTTGTTCCCAATGCACATTCCCAACAGGTCCCAAGGAGTGCCCTGTCTTCCCAACCGAGCTGGCCTTCGCTATTGACACCTCCTCGGGCGTCGTGAGGGACGTTTTCAACAGGATGAAGCAAACCGTGCTCAGAGTGGTCAACAACTTAACCATCGCCGAGAGCAACTGTCCCCGGGGGGCACGGGTGGCTCTGGTCACCTACAACAACGAGGTCACCACCGAGATCCGCTTTGCTGACGCCAGGAAGAAATCCAGCCTCCTCCAGCAGATCCAAAACTTCCAGGCAACCCTGACCACGAAGCCACGCAGCCTGGAAACCGCCATGTCCTTCGTGGCCAGGAATACCTTCAAGCGCGCCCGCAGTGGCTTCCTGATGAGGAAGGTGGCTGTCTTCTTCAGCAACGGGGACACGAGAGCATCCCCGCAGCTCAACGATGCTGTGCTGAAGCTCTACGACGCCGGGGTCGTGCCCGTGTTCCTCACCAGCAGGCAGGATGCGGTTCTTGCCAGAGCTCTGGAGGTTGGGGCCCTTCACCCTTTCTCTATTTTCTGCTCATGCCCTTGGTCTGGTTTGATGGTGTCGGGTGCCACAGGCAATGCTTGGCTTCCACAGACCTCTCAAGTGTGGAACAGAGCATTGCTGGCCAAACTCATCCATCCATTAGGAGAGAAACCCTAATTCCATAACCACCACGGCACATGCTGGGAAATGCTAGTGGGACTCTCATGAGTCACTCTTTTCCCAGGCCATGGCTCCAGGGTGCCAGGTGTGGGATGAAACAGAAGGAAGAGTTTGACAGAAAGGCAAAGGGCGGGAAAGTGGGAGTACATTAGCTTTGCTGGCAGAGGGAGAGTGGACAGGCAGAGATTGAAAGCCACGAAAAAGCCCCAGATGAACTCACTGAGCACTGGTTCAAGTGGTCCCTTTTCTTGGAGTTTATGACTCTAAACTGACATCAGGGACGTGGGGCTCCTCCAAAAGGGAGTCACCAAGAGCATTGCGCTGAGCAGAGAATCCCTCAGAGTTGTGGATTGCCCTCCCCTCCTCTGAGCTGAGAATAACAGAAGGCAGCATTACTGACTCCGTGTTTTTCTGTTTCCATCTCACCAGATCAACAACACAGCGGTTGGTCATGCCATTGTTCTTCCAACCAGCAGCACTCAGCTGAATGAAACCATTCAGAAGCTCTTGACTTGTCACATTTGTTTGGGTAAAGCATCCAATTTCTCCTCTAGACAGTTCCAAATCCTTCTGGTCCCGCAGCAGTCGGTTGTAAGAAGGGAAGCCCAGTTGGGTGTCGGCTCTTTTGTTGATGAATACAAGGGATTCTTGGGTTGAGCAGAAAACATTGGCATTGTGAACGAGGTTCGCTGGGCGTTCTCTGCTTTGTAAAGAGAAGCTCCTTTTTTGTCTGGTTGCCACTTTCACAGCCCAAATACTGACAGTTAAGTGCTCTAAAAGATGGCCTTCTGCCACTTACAACAGAGTGCTTCAGGGATCCCCTTGGACAAAGGAGCAGATAAAAAAATACTGAACACGTAACTGAATATGTTGTGGGATTAAATGACTTTGGCATCAAGCAATGGACCAGTGAATGTCCAGGGCTTGATGGTATTTCATGTGACACAAGAGATGTTTACAGTGATGAGGGAGGGTTGTGTTCAGGTCCTGCAGGTGAAACCCACTGTATTTCTTCCCCAGATGTGTGTGACCCCCATCCCAGCTGCGGCGTAGGCAGCCAGAGACCTGCGTTCAGAGACAGAAGGGCAGCCCCCACAGATGTGGACACGGACATAGCCTTTATCCTGGACAGCTCTGAGTCCACCACCCCTCTGCAGTTCAGCGAGATGAGGAAGTACATTTCCCACCTTGTAACTAACCTGGAAATCAGCTCAGAGCCAAAAGTATCCCAGCACCATGCCAGAGTGGCCGTTCTCCAGCAAGCTCCTTACGAACATGAAATCAACTCAAGCTTCCCGCCAGTAAAAACTGAGTTCTCACTAACTGATTATGCATCCAAAGAGAAGATCATTAATTACCTCCACAACCAAATGACCCAGCTCGATGGCACGAGGGCTCTAGGAAATGCAATTGAACACACAATTGCTCATGTTTTTGAAAGTGCGCCAAGCCCTCGGGACCTAAAAGTCATAGTTCTGATGATGACAGGAGAAGTGAACAAAAAGGAATTTGAGCACCTGCAGAGGGTTGTCATCAATGCA
Organism: Struthidea cinerea; assembly: GCA_013397865.1. NCBI lineage: Eukaryota > Metazoa > Chordata > Aves > Passeriformes > Corcoracidae > Struthidea > Struthidea cinerea. The sequence goes on along the minus strand of VZTI01001808.1, from coordinate 75,697 downwards.
AAATGCAAAGGGTACTTCTTTATTGTCTTGGGCATCGGCAGGAAGGTGAATGCCAAGAATATCTACAGCCTCGCCAGCGAGCCAAACGATGTGTTCTTCAAGCTGGTTGATAAACCAGGAGAGCTCCATGAAGAGCCCTTGCTGCGTTTTGGGACACTGCTGCCATCCTTTATCAGAAGTAAGTGTCACATCCTGCAGCCAAAGTGTCACAGAAGGGGCAACACGTGGCCTCAGAGGGGTTAATCTGAAAGGGTTTGGGCAGCAGGACCCACTGAACTTAGTCTCTTTTTCTGTGGTTTGTACCGTTTGGTACAATTTGGGCTGCTCATACTTCACCTACCTGAGTATGTCTGGGTTTTGTTCACTTGGGCCTCCCCATCCCATTCCATGTTGATCCACCGAGTAGAGTTTGCACTTCAGTGTGCTTTGCCTTGGTCTCCATGGGCTCACCTGTGGATTCTGATCTCATCCCGCCTGGCTTGCCTCTCACATAGGTCCTGCTGAGGCCCTTTGCAGCCTGCTAGAGCTCCCTCGGAGCTCCTTGAACACCCAGAAAATCTTTCCTCCCAACTTCAGCACAAACATCGTGTCCAGCAGGCCCTTCGCTGGCTCAGGCTGAGATCTGCAGTTGCTGTATGCAAACTGAAGGACCAGATGGACAGGATTGTTTGCTCAGGGATAAATAATGCTGCTGTGTTTGGGATGTGCTGACTATGCCTCAAAAATTTACGTCTCAGCTTAGCTAGAGACCCCAGGCTGGACCTCCAGCTGCCAGAGATCCTAAACACACCCGTCCAGCAAGGATAAGAAATGGACCTCTTCTAGGAAAGCTAGTTTTTAGCAAAAATTCCTGAAAATCAGATTAAGGGGCTGATATACCACAGATTCAGGAATGTCTTGCACTAAATAGGAAGCAAACATCTGGAAATAAATGTTTAGGTTATCTCAGTTTGCTTTTTCCATTTACTGCTTACAGCAGTCCTGGAAACTTCTAACTCTTGAAAAAAAACATTACCTGTGTGGTTGGAAGTGCCTTGTTACAAGAAATGTGTTTATACATTACAGACCCCAGCAAACAGCCCTCTTGTAGTTAAGGCCCTCATGTTTGTAAACTGGAATAACAAATCTCCCATCCCAGTAACCAAACAGTAGCAGGAAGAGGAAAGTTGGTTGCTTTTTTTTTTTTAATTAAGAAGAAATATACGAAATGTATTGGTGGTGGGTATCGACCATCCTCAACTCCAGTGTTTAATGTCTCTCTCTGTCTCCAGGTGAATTTGCTTTCTACCTGTATCCAGAGATAAGGAAACAGTGTGAGTGGTTCCAGAATGGTCAGCAAGCCCAGAGCCAGCACCCCGTGCTCACCGGGCAGAAAGCAGTGTGAGTAATGCTTTGGGGAAGGGGAAAGAAAAAGCAACTTCAATGCAAACAAGCAGGATTGTCTTTTAATTAATATAATTTTAATAATGTTTTAATTGATTTTACTAGTTCCCTCAGTGCTGTGTCAAAAGAGCAACAGAGACATCTCAGAGAAGCTAACATATAATTGTAAACTTGGGGTAAATTTCATATATATATATGTATAAAAATATGAAGGAGGTGCATGCTGACTTTGATCATGTAGGTCAGGATTTCCAGAAATTACTATTAATTTGGGGCTTTCTACTCAAAACATTACTTTCAGAGGCTGGGCTGCCCTGGATTATCTGTTACAGAGCATCCATGACAGAATCCATCCTAATATTTTCTGAAGAGAAGTGAAAGTTTGTGTCACCAAGACTCACCGGTGGCACAGAGCTGTCATGGCTTTAGAAGGTCGAGCCCCTTGAAGTCAGGCATGCTACAGATCTCTCTGCTGAATTCACTCTTATCACAGGATCACAGAACAGTTTGGGTTGGAAGGAACTTTAAAGCCCAACTCGTTCCAATCCCCTGCCTGGGCAGGGGCACCTCCCACTAGACCAGGTTGCTCCAAGCACTTTCACTGCTTGGATTTAAGCACTTTTCACCATGAGCAAATCTAAAGCTGGCAAAGACTCTTGACCCCAGGTGGGTTCTTGCCAATGGTTTCTACATCAGCTCCTTTCTGCTTCCAAAATTCTGCTCAGGTTCGTGGCTCCCAACGCCACCATCGCCCGGACCTTCCCTGCCAGCACCACAGTCAGCGCAACCATCAAGCCCGAGGCCAGTGCCCACGCCAGAACCACTCCTGCCAGCACCACAGCCCAGGCCAGAACCACCGAGACCACCCCGGCCAGCTCCGTGGTCCAGGGGAATGCCACTGCCCAGGGAGCAGCCGGTGCCACTGCCCACGCCAAAGCCACTGGCCGGGCCACCACCAATGCCACAGCCACCGCAGCCGGCGGCAGGAGGAGACACAGCGGTATGTGAACGGCTCTCCCCACGTGGGCAGTGCCTCCCTCTAGGCTGAACCACAGCAGGTTGTGGCTCTTCTTGCCCCCTGAGAGGATTAGTCCTGTAGGAAATGTCACCTAGAGGCCAAATTTAGGTGTAAACCTGGAAATCTGTGCTGGGGCGTTGTCAACTTGTGTTAAGAACTTTGTGCAAAAATGGGTGAGGGACAGGCTGCCCCTAGGCAAAACACAAGCAGGAACAATCCATCCAGCTACGCAGAACTTCTCTTTCGAGTGTGGCTCATTTGTTTCCATTACTACCTCGTAGCATCACCCCTTGGCCAAGCTTTGCTATTTATGGTGATTCATATAATGGCATTGTTTGAACTCTCAGCTAATAGGAATAGTTAGTTCATCACTGGATCAGTGTGGAGACCTACTTGGGAATGCCAAGCCTCTTTCCTGTGAGCACAGTTCATACAAAGGAGATTTCCCAGGTGTTTGTGCAAGGGGTTGCAGGCAGATCTGCACTAGCTGAGCAAGGATCAGAGAATGTGTCCAAGCACAGGGATGCTCATCCAGTGACTCATGGCAAGTCCCTGCATAAATAATAAATAAAAAGCAACAAATAAAAGCAATCAGCTTTTGCAAGGCTAATGCTTTCATCAGCTTGAGGGGAATAAACTTTTCTGGGTGTTTCTTGCTCCACCAGTGCTTTAAGCAGTGTTTATAAAGGTCTCATCCAGTACTCTGCCAGAGCAGGAAAACCTTTCCATAATAACTTCTTTGACCTGTTAAGGTTATGTTAAGGTTATGTTAAGGTTATCATCCCCGGAAAGTGTTCGAGAGCAGGTTGGATGGTGCTTGGAACAACCTGGGCCAGTGGAAGGTGTCCCTGCCCATGGCAGGTGGTTGGAACGAGATGGTCTTTAAGGTCCCTTCCAACCCAAACCAGTCTGTGATTCTGTGTTCACTCTTAAGCAGGCTTGGCTTGAAGGTCTTCAGCAGCTCAGTGAATCCATTGCACCCTAGAGAAGGATCTGACTGGGCACATTTGCAGTTGCAGGGAAAGTGCTGGGAAGTTCAAGCTGTGAGAATCGTGTTAAAAAAAAAAAAAAGGCTTTGATTTGCTAGATTGCAACAGATTATTAAATATAAATAAACCACTTGGTGAAATCATCTGGTCTATGGAAAACAAAGCCTCCCCTGCAGTGGCATCTGAGACAGCCAAGTCCCAACTTGGCTTGCACTTGCCATGGAAAGAAGATTCTGCAGCACTGAGGCACTTTTTCCCTGAGATCTTTCCCTCTTCATTCACCGCTTGGTGCCCCTTCTGATTCTGCCCTGCAGCAAAGACCCACGACATCCAGATCACAGACGTCACCGAGAGCAGTGCCAGGCTGCGCTGGGCCAGCCCCGAGCCGCACAACACCTTTGATGTCACTGTCACCTTGGCCCACGACCACTCCCTTGTGCAGAGGCAAAACCTGACTGGCACCGAGCACGTCATCCGAGGGCTCAGGAGCGGGCAGAAATACATCGTCGTCATCACTGGCTACCAGAAATCCCAGCCCAAAGTAACCTACACGGGGTCATTCAGCACGAGTAAGTGACTTTTAAAAGCCTGTGGACGTTTATTTTTTCATTAAGCAGACACAAAAAGCGGGAAGAAAAAAAAAAAGGGGTCGGGAATCAGTTGGTACCAACAATCCCAGCCCTGGCTGTGCTCAGTTGTGTCACTTCATGTCTGCCACCCTCTGGATCAGCAGGAGGGTATGAGATGCAGCAAATGTGTTTCTTTGAAAAATGGGAGTTACACTTCAGTGGGGTTAAATCCACACAGAATGTGGGATAATTAAAGGCAGTCCCAGAGTGGGGTTTGTTACGTGCTGCAGGTTTGGTACATTGGTGCAAAAGGTCTTGGTGGGGGTCCAGCCTGCACTACTGCAATTATTAATGAGTCAGACTGGTAAACTCAGTCCAGCCCGATTTCAAAACAAGCAAGAAAAGCTGCTCCTCTGGTCGCCACTTCCATAGCCACCGATCTGCTTCCCACACTATCCAGAGAAAACACAAAGAAGAGATGAAACGGAGGGTTTAGTCCCTTGGGCATCCGAGCTCCGTGTGTGCAGATCCAGTATGGACCTCACCAAACCCTCTGGCATGGCCAAAGGTTGCTGTCTAAGACACAGCCAATTTTTTTTAATACAGCTGGCACAGAGGTGACTTGGCCTCGTGGTGTGAAGTTTGTGCTGGTCCTGCCAGTGCCGTGTCTGGCTTCCTCTGGCACTTCCGAGACAATTCCAGTGCCCATGGAGAGCCTTTCCTCTGGCTTCAGTGGGTTTGGACCAGTCTCTTACCTTCACAAGCAATAAACATGCCCACAAAAATGTTGAGAAAAGACATCAGTGGGTAGAAGTAACATTTGTATGTGCTAAATTGGAGCTCCCAATGCCCGGGAAAGCTGCTTTTCCCATAGAATAAATCTTGAGTGGGAACAAACTGAGTAGGCAGTGGTGACAAGCTGTGACCTGGACACTGAGTAGGATTGTCCCCCTTATCCACACCCAAACTGTACACTAAAAAAAAGCAAATCCAGCCTTTCCTGTGGCTGCAGCCCCCTCCTGCCCTCCAGCCCCACGGAAATTTTTCACCTGTGACAATCCTCACCGTAGTTCCTAGAGCGATGCGAGGCCTGATGGAAGGAGTGTGGTCCAAGAGAGCCCTTTAGGGAACAAGAGAGTACAGATCCATCATGGATTGGTTCCCCTGGGGGGTGCCATTTTTATTCTGCCATCTCTAAGACCAGGAGATCAAAGCTAAACTGGCTCCAGAGAGGCCACACCCAGTTCCTGATCCCCCGCCCTGCCGATGCTGTGGGGTGAGTGGGGGCCATCCAAAGCAGTCACATGGGGCCCTGAGGATGCTCCTCTGTGGTGACCCCCAAGGATGAGTCCAAGCAGAGCCACTGGCTGGGGACGGAAGGCGATCCTGTCCTGGCATAGCCGGGCGGTTGGGGATTACTCATCCCATCAGCTGCCTCCAATAAACATTTCTCAGACGTGTGTGCTGGGCTGAACAGATCCAGACGTGGCTCTTGTGCTGGAGCTGGGGCCAGGGAGTTGTTTGTGACTGCCCTGAGGGTGCTGCTGCTGCTGATGCCCTTCCCCTTGACCGACCCTCTGGCTGTCCTCCACAGAGACTGCGGCGCAGCCCCAGGTGTCCCTGGCCAACATGATGCTCAACACTGAGCCACTGGAAGGGCCTGAGAGTGGTGAGTGCGGGCCATGGGGGGAGTGCTGGGCCAGGGGCTCTCACAGCCCCACCAAGACCAAAGGATCTGCAAGTCCTTGGCTTTGCAAGGCCAACTGATCATGACCTTGATGACATCCTTGGCCACACGGGTCTGAGCCCTGCATTGGGGTCTCTGCCCCATGAGGGATGCAGAGCCCCTGAAGCTGCTCTGGTCTTCTTGGGGAACTCCAACCAGGTGCTGTTTCCATGATAAGTATGGGAGATGAGCCATGAGCCAAGCACTGGCCACTCTCCAGGGACAGGCTGTGCCCCGTGTCCTCCCAACATGTGTAGACGTAGGTGTGGATGCAGAACATCACCCGATGCTTCCTTGCTCCCTCTGTCCTCATTTGGGGCAAAACCCAGGTCTTGGCTCCTTGGTTTAACATACAGCTCCCAACAAGTGCTTGGCCAGGCTGGACGGGGCTTGGGGCACCCTGTTCTAGTGGAAGGCCCTACTCTGTGTTTGACCACAGAGTGTTAACAACCCATAATCACCGTAGCTGTTCATACGTCATTTCATCGCTTTGGGTGACATCAAGCTCATCACATCGGTGCTGTCACACTCAGTGGTACCACCAGTGTCACAACCCCTCCCCCAAGGACCTGGAAGGGCTCTCAGCCTTCATCAAGCAGCACAGCCACAGCAGGCACACCAACAATGGATCTGTCATCCAAAACCCATTCCTGGATCATCGCTCCCATGTTTTCCTTTAAACATTTTGCTTGCACTGTGGTTCATTTTCTTCACAAAGTGGTCTGAGAGCACGGGGAAATGCTGCTGCTCAGTGTGTTCAGCCAGGAGCTGTGGAGCTGCCGTTGAGCTCTGGCTGCTGGTGTTGAGTGGGATGAGCATGGATCTCATTCATGCCTGGCTGGTGGCACCACTGGAGCTTTGTGCAGCAGAGGAGCCAAGGGCTTGTGCTGGGCCAACTCATTTCTCCTTCCTGCATGACCCATCCTCCTTCCCTTCCCATGTGCTCCCGCTCATTTGGCCCCTCTCCCTGGCACTGACATCCCCTCAGAAGCCTTGTTCCCACAGGTGACAAGCACCCTGTGGCTTTGTTTAACCCCTTGTTTAACCCCTTGGCGCCAGCCCTTGGGAAACCACGTGTGCAGGCTTCTCCTGCTCCAAGGAAAATGGATGTGTTTTGTGCTTGCTCTGCACTTCCACCCAGACCTCTCCATCTCAGCTCCTCTTGCCCACCCACTTGCAGCAAATGCCTCTGCCCGAGGATTTATGGCAGCCAGGAATTTGTGGGGAGCATTCCCCAAGGATGCTAATCCGAAGGTTTTCAACAGGATAAAGACACTAAAGAGAGCAGGGGATTGGGGATGGGTTTAGCTGAGCCTCCTCTAGTTCACGGGAGAGGCTCACGTGTAAATCTTCTGAGAGACCTTGGAGGAAAGCCCACGTTCTGACCTCCTTGTATAGGTGAAATAGGATGGATGGCCCAGCATAGCTAATAAAAACTCAGGGATTTGGACCTAAATTACCCTTTTTGGGGCAGGAAAGGGACATAGGTTTAAATCTCCATTGAGCCTTCACGTACACCAGGTGCAACGTGCTTTTAGAGATAAACACACTTAAGGATTAGAAGTCACTGCCAAGGCAAATAGCTTTGAAAATAGAGGTGGGGGGGGATTTGTTTGAGGGCTCAGTCCTGAGTGCACCAGTGGGGAGTAAGGGTTCCCACTATGTTGCTCCAAGGATTTGGGGTTTGGATCTGTGACAAAACCAAGAGCAAGGAGAGGTAAGCTGGAGACTGGGGAAGGTTTGCATCCAGCAAGACAAAACATAAGAGAGGGAAACGCCACCAGTCCTGAACCAGGCTTTATTTTCCCCTTTTTTTTCTTTTCAATCTCTTTGCTTTTTCAGCTTTTAACCCTCTCGGAGTCACTTAACCTTTGCACCTTTTGCCATGCAGATTGGCCAGACCCTTGCTTGCTGGACTTTGACATGGGCATGCAGTGCAAGGACTATCAGATTGTGTGGTTCTTTGACTCCAAACACAAGTTCTGCAGCCAGGGTTGGTATGGTGGCTGTGGAGGTAATGCCAATAGATTTGAGACCGAAGCTGAGTGCAATAACAAATGCTTGAAGCCATGTAAGTACCCCATGAGGGCTCACCCTTTTGCATTTTATCCTGTCGTCAAATGACGTTTGGATCAGAGAGAAAATCACCGTTTAAAATCCAAACCCATGCACTTTTTCCTCCTCCAGCAGCAGCTGAGAAAGCCATGCAGCAGCCACCCCCTGAGAAAAGATTATCATCAGGTAACACCCCCCAACGAAAATTAATCATCACAAACCAAGCAAACCCATTCTTTCACCCTGACCATTTCACAGCATGCATCCAAGCCTGTCCAACCACAGATCAAAAGTAGTACAGACTCAGTTTTCACTTGCTCCTTCACACGACCACGCCCTTCCATCTGCTTTGCATGAGCAAGTCACTTTGCATGTGTGTTGTCCCACCAGGACGTGCTGTGTTGGCACAACCTGAGTGGCAAAACTCACTGGATTTCATCAGAGACCGCTGGTTGCTGAACTGGAACATGGCACGGTCCCAAACCGGCTTGTGTCATCTCTGTGTGACCAAAAAGTGCCACCACTCTGCTGAAATGCAGAGAGTTCCCAACATTTCACTGCCTGCAACCAAACCACCTGATGGAAAGTGACTCCGTGGGGCTCGGGTATTGCATGGAGATGTTTCTCTTCATCAGCAAAAGATAAAAGTCAAGGTTGAGGGAGGAGCCCGCAGGAAAATGGCAATGCCCTCCTCTCCTCAAGGGGTTTCTGAGGTTAAGGGGTTGTGTTTGCAAACCTCTTCAAGACCTGGGAAGGGTGAAGCAGCTTGAAATCACTACTGTTGGTTCAGCAAGGGGTTGGGATGGGAACAGAGCCCAGCAAATCCTCCTTATCAGAGCAGTCTCCCCCTCCCAGAGGGGTTCCAGGGCCCTTTGTGGAGCTGGGAGGGAAACCAAGGAGTGCAGACAGCTCTGGAACCTAAAGGCAGGGCTTCAGTCCTTGCAGGGGCATGGCAGGGTCTGAAAAGGCAAGTTACAGACCCTTCCACCCCATTTGACTTTCTTAGGTTTATTTTAGGATCCTTAAATCACGCTTGGGAGTTTTTGTCACTGGCAGCCCTGCAGAGACGTGGAGGCAAGGAAGAGGCAGCCACCACCAGCCACAGAGATGTCTGGGGTGGCAAAAGGGGATTTCAAGGTGCTTTGGGGATGCAAATGGGCATCACAGATCCTCTGGCCATAGTTTGAGGATTTAGCAGCTGGAGGAAGCAGCGCAGGAGCCTGTAGCTTCACTCCAGAGCAGGATTCCACCCTCGGAGAGCAGGGAAGCCTCCCTGACGAGGTTATCTCTGGAGGGTGCGTGTTTCTGCTAGCCCTGTCCTACAGGCCAGCCCCTTCTGATCACTGTCACATGCCTTGATGATGTTTCTAGCAACTGTTGCTGAGGCTAAAGTGGTATTTCATCAACTTGGCACCGCTCTGCCCTGGGCACAGAGCCAAGAAAAGCAGCCGAGGGGCCCTGGAGGGATGCTCGGGTCCCTGCCCGCCACGCTCTGCTCGCTTTATTCCCTTTTCATTTTCTGCCAAGCCAGAGCTTCAACCCACACGGAAAATAGACACAGGAGTTAATTCAGCTCAGCTTTTAAGGTGCTGGGTGGTGGCTCAGGTGCTATGGGTTCAGCCCATAGCAGGTGCAACACTGAGAAATGAGTTGAGCTGCCAAACCTTAAGGCACTACGGGTGCAAAAACATGCACCAGACCCATTTCCCATTTGAAGCCTTTTAAATGCTGTGATCCCCTTTAATTATTGACTTTTTTATATATTTTTCATGTGTAGGTGTGGAACTCAAGTCATGGTTTAGTGGTGAGCTTGGCAGTGCAGGGGTGATGGTTGGACTCAAGGGTCTTAGAGGGCTTTTCCAACTTTAATGATTCTGTGGTTGTATTTTTAATTGTTTTTCATTTTTTTTACCATGACAAAAGTAACTGTTAAGTGTAACTGAGGAGCCCAGGCACATTTTCTCCATGGGATGAATTAAAACCCCGGCCCTCCCCACCTTTTGAACCTGCCACAGCTTAAAACACATTTTAACTCCCTGGTTCTTGCTCTCCATCAATTCTTGGAAATTTTTGGATAAGCTTTTGTTTAATTTCAGACTGAAAGAGGGGAAAATTAGGTTATATTTGCAAAAGAAATTCTTCTGTTTTGATTAGTTTTTGGATTTGATTCCTGTGCGGAGTTTGGGGTAGAGTCATTCCTGTGTTCACATCTGCTGGATTTCAGTGTTTTGGGAGGTGGGGAAGGAGGGAGATGGGCTTTGGAAAAAGAAAACTGAATATAAAAAAGCCAAAGAGCCTGCCTAAGGCGTGGGGAAGCTTTTGGCTGTAGGAGCCCAAAAGCAAAGCTGAACTGCAAGGTCAACACTGATTTCTGACTCGCCCTTATCTGTGCTGAGCAGAAGTGGCATGAGCTCCTTCTGCATCCCTGTGTGAAGGGAGCTTTGTGACCTGATGGTAGATCAGTGGCTGATACCCCATATTTTTTAGTTCTATTTTTTTAAAGTTATTTGGCATTTTCATTTTGCCGCATCCGAGTGCTTTGTTGTTTTGTTCCCCGCTCACCCGACAAGGGATGCAAGATGCCGTGAGCAGCGTGTGGTAGATCCAGGAGCACCTTCACATGGAAGATTTCTCTTGTCAGAGGAAGTCAGTCATTTTAGTGGGAAAATGATGGTGCCAATACTTCTTCCCTTGCAGCCCAGCCAGTCCTCTCCCAGTTCTGAGACCTGCCAACTCACTTCCTACAGATCCAAGGGATTTGCAGACAGCCACTGCCATGCAACACTCCCCCTTCATCGCTCTTGGATGCATGGCAGCAACACGGAAGAGGACTTGTGCACCAGGGCCAGTGACCTCCAGGGAAAGAGCTTCTCTTTGCAAAGAAAGGGATTTAGGCACAGGAGATGTGCACAGCCTGTGCCGTGGATGCCCTTTCTCAGCTTGCATTCCAGCCCTGCCCTGCAGACACACTCAGAAAAGGCTGTGCTTCACCCAGGAGTGCTACTGACCACTGTTGTTCCTGCTTTTTTCCGCAGTCATGGATATCTGCCGGCTGCAGAAGGACGAGGGCACCTGCAGGAACTTTGTGCTGAAGTGGTACTACGACCCCGAGACCAAGAGCTGCGCCCGCTTCTGGTACGGCGGCTGCGGCGGCAACGAGAACAGGTTCAACACGCAGAAAGAATGTGAAAAACTCTGCATCCCTGGTAAGAGGCACTCAGCCAAATCCCTAGCATTCCCACGCTGCTGCATGGGGCTGTGAGCCCTGGCAATTACCTCATTTACCTTCGCTCCATATCCTGCATCAAAACCTTATTTGCTCCCTCTTTGCCCACCAGGTACCATCAACCCCGGCGTGGTGACGACAATGGGGACATAGAGCCAGGGGCCGGCCAACACTTACCTCTGAGACAGCATCACCTTTGCCACCCTGCCCCTATAGAAGCTAAGGGTATAGACGACCTTGCACTGTAATATTTCATGCTTTTAACTCCCGAGCAAACCCCGAGGAGAGGGTTTTGCTGCATGACCTATCAATATGGTGCTAAACTGTTTGTGGACTGAGTGCTACATGTGCCCGGGTTATATTGTATAGCTTCAACGTTGCCAAATACTTACCTAAGTGCAGATTGTTATCGTCCCTCAACATGTCTCTAAATTAGCCTTTTTTCCCCCCAATTCTGAAAATCTGCCTATCTAAGGCACCATGAAAATTAGTCAAAAAAAAAAAAAAAAAAGAATCATAATAATTTTACTGCAACTTGTTACCTGCTTGCTTTTATCCTTCTCATAACTGAGCGTAACTTTACAGGGGAAGCCTTTGTGTAAGAGAGTGGCTGTTTCTGATAAAGAAGTGGTTCCATTTTCACTCTTCCTCTTTTATTTTTATTTTTATTTTTTTTTCCCCTTTTGCTGGATTAGATCTCAGACTAGATCTTTGTATGCATTTGTACCACACGTGGCCAACCGAACTAGCAAGGAAAAGGAAGCAAAGTTTCCGAATGCAAATGCACTGCTGGGACCAAGGCCTCAGTTAACAAATCTTCAAATTGTGGTGTAGGGTGCCTCTGGCATTCTTCTGATGTTGTATGTTTTATAAAATACAAGGCAAAGCAATCTGGGGAGGGGGGAGCAGCGGGAGGGAGGGGGATTTTATTTTTATTGTGGATTCCGTGTCAGGAAGTCTATACAAAGAACTTTTAAATAAAGTCTAATGGAGGTTTTGAGAAACTCGTGGGTTTGTCTTTGTTAAAGCCACCGTGGGTATCAGTGGAGTAATTTTCCAGGGTCTGGAAAGCAATTATTTGGGGGGGGGGGGGGGTCCCACCTGGGCCACA